>OV651818.1:3029315-3527330 GCA_927349885.1 Psylliodes chrysocephalus
GAATCTAAACTGGTTGAGAGAGGAGCCTGTGAAATGGCTGGGTGTAAAGAAGGCATACTAGCAATAAAATGGAAGGATACTAAGGACGTGTTGGTAATGAGTAACTGTCACATGCCTATAATCGAAAAAACAAAACGAAAAATGAAAGATGGCACTTCAAAAGAATTGGAATGCCCAGAGGCCATTATTTTTTATAATAAACATATGGACGGCGTAGATCACGCTGATCAGATGTCTACATTATACGAATTAGACCGAAGAAGTACTAAATGGTGGAAGAAAGTCTTTTTCCGATTGCTAATGGTTGCCCTATGTAATGCTCACATTGTCTATCAAGAGCTAACTAAAAAAAAGATTCGATTTATTGACTTCGTGGTAAATGTGGGTGAAGGCCTTATTAGTGAAGGAAGGTCTCAAACCGATAACAAACGATCGAGAAGACAGGGTAGAACATCAAAGAGGGTAAAACATTGCGAAAACATTGGTGATCATCTTCCTATTGATAAAGGTGGTCGAAATAGGTGTATTCGTTGTAAGTCCAGAAAAATTGAAAAAAGAACCAAAATAATATGCAAGAAATGTCAAGTACCTTTATGTGTTAATTGTTTCACTCCATACCATACATAGATTTATGAAATAAATTTGTAGAAATAAATATTTTCTGGATATATACGTCCCAAGTTTTTTTCTAAAAAAACTGCTTGAAGAAAAAATTTCAAATTGATTGAGCATGCTATTTATTGCTATAGTAACTGGTTTTCATCATAAAAACACCTAAAACACAAATAGCCAAAAGTCGTATTGAAAGGGTTAAAGGGAATTGAATTTGATTTAAATAATAAATGATAGAATTTGATTTAAATAATAAATGATAGAATTTAATTCTTTAAAATTGTAATACCGTTGATTTAGACATTTGATAGTTAGTGTGACCTAAGAAATTAAACTTTTCTTTTTGGTAGGTTAAATCATGAATTAAATTTGATGGCATTAATAGATACTTTTGTTTAGAGTGCCGCGTTATAAATAAGTTGGGAATATTTAGAAACGGAGTTTTCGAAGAGACGTTTTCCCTATTTTTATAGATTGTTTTCTCTTTTATCGCAAATTGAAATATACTTTAATGGTATCCTGTCCCTATCTGAGCGGGCTTGTGATGACGATCAGCTCATTCTTGGATTAGGAACTATCCGCGTTATATTTTTTTTGTTTACGTGCAACTTGCAAATTTAAATAATCTTAAATAACATCATGTCCCTGTCTGAGCGGGCTTCTTATGACGATCATCTAATTCATGAATTAGGAATTATCCGCTTTAGTAGTTTTTTTCTAGTTAATAGTTTTATTTTCTCTTTCACCGTCAATTTAAATAACCTTAAAAAGAATCCTGTCCCTGTCAGAGCGGGCTCGTGATGACGATCAGTTCATTCTTGGATTAGGTATTATCCGAGTTAGTTTTTCTTTTTCCATTCGTATTTTTTATTTTTTTTTACGTGCGAATCGCAAATTTAAGAACTATTAAATAGCTTTATTACCCTGTCTGAGCGGGCTATTTATGACTATCAGCTCATTCTGGGATAATAGGCTACCCCGGGTATAATTTTTTTTCCTTTTTCCGAATATTTAGTTCAAGTAGTTCTTTCACGATCCTATCTCCCCGCACTTTCTGCAACCGTATAGATAATTTTTCCTTGTCGAAATAGTACAGTAAATTTTAGTTTAATTCCCGCTGCCACAGTTAAATAGTTAATTTTTGCTACGAGCGCTCCTAGAAATTTCCCTTACCGAAATGGAAAAGTATGTTTTAGTTTAATTACTGACTAAGTAGTCAAGTTAATTTTTCATGCGACCTAAGCACTCATTTTATTTTAATTGGGTTTATATTGACTATTATCGCAAAAAGGGTGGGCGTTGAAATATATATTTATTTTTATTTTTAATTTTTAAATATTTATTCACAATATATGTGTCATTGTTATCTGGCCGTATTACTAGAGAAGTTCTAATATCTTGCTTTACTCCCCCCTTAATTTTCAGCTAGTCAAATATTCTTTATAAGCGCAAGTGACGATTAAAGCCCGTCACTTGTGGCAACTGATTACCTGGGTCTACGTAATCTTTGACCCCTGGAATTTTGCATCTCCATCTGTAGCTACCCAAGTACTTTTGACGCCGCTTTGAGAGATTGTGGACTAAACCACAATAATCTGGCGCCCGAAAGCCGCCCGTAATCAGCGCCTTTCGTAAAGAAACGTCTTCTCTGTGGCGAGAAAACTCCTTACAATACAGTGCGTCCAGAAAGTAACGCATAAATTTATTATTAGCCAAATAAATAATAATAATTAACATTTCCGAAGCAGGTCTATTTTGGATCTTAATTTATTGTTTTTTAAAATAATAAAATAATAATAATAATAATAATAATGTCAGATGCAGAACATGCCAATACCCGGAGACATTATTTCATCTTTTGTTCGCTTGTCCTGTGCAAGCGGTGTCTGGGTACATCTATAGGCATAACGCTGCATTGCGAGTTCTTTACTATCATCTGAGACACCAGTTCTGCCATACGTCCCAGACGAAATTGAAGCGGTAGTGGAAAAAACAGTTGCTGTATTTATTGGAATTACGCATTTCGCGCAACAACCAGACTCCTAGCTAACAAGTCCGATTTGGAGCTATTGGATAAGCATAGTCATTCAATGTTTGTCATTGAGTTTTCTGCACCAGCTGAAAACAACATCCTTATTGAGTGAAGGAAAAAGCGTGCCAAATACATTTCACTGATTGGCGAGCTGCAAAGAATGTATCCAGAATATAATGTATGAATGGTAGTCCTAATTGTGGGTGTTCTATGGGGAATCAAGGACACTATGATCAAGGAGCTACAAAAAATACCGGCTTGCCGAGACTCATCAAAATAACTAGTGGTGAAGATGCAGAAAGCGGTTGTCCTTGGGTCCCTTCGTCTTTTGAGACGGTTGAATTTGGCCAAAGATCGCTGACAGAGCGGATGTAAAGAGTGATCTTCTTAGCGACCAGGCCTTTCGCATAATGTACTGGGTGTGTCGGAGCCCCAGAAATGTTGCGACGAATTTTTTAAGCAATAATAATAATAATAATAATAATAATAATAATAATAATAATAATAATAATAATAATAATAATAATAATAATAATAATAATAATAATAATAATAATAATAATAATAATAATAATAATAATAATAATAATAATAATAATAATAATAATAATAATAATAAAAGTATGTTTCATTTCCGGTCCTAGAAAGTAATACGTACCGTTTGTATTGGTGGGGTTGGTTGTAGCTTGGCCATTATTTTGTAGTTTAGATTGCTTGCTTGCACACTCGCTTAACACGCCTGCTTTGTGGGTAGGTAACTTTTCTACAGGACGATGGAGAAATGCAATCATCGAGTGCCTGTCTCCTCGTGGCACCACTGGATCAGGCCAATAGCGATGCTTCAAGAAGCACCACTATTGACTAACCAAATAGCACTCCAGCAAAGCCCAACGCCACGGTGTAAGGTAACGTGCCTAAGGATGAATGGCCGCAGGGCTTATTATGCGGTTGCGAACGTTCCCTTGGGGGAACCGGGTGAAACCCTCAAGTAGCCAGCCTTTACTCTGTACGGGGGGCACTGAAGAGTTGGACCAACCCTTCCCTCATACTCGTGAGAACAAATATGAGTACAAATAATTTGAAAAAAATGGACACCGAAGGAGAAGAGTCGGATACAGACGACTCAGGCTCCTTGAACATGACTGTCGAAGAGATTGCGTTATCTTTAGACTCCGACAACTCAAGGGAAGGAGGAACTGCGTAAGCAGAGGAATCTAACCTGTTAGCGGGAGGAGGATCTGTGAAAACAAAAGAAAAGGTTAAAAAAGCAGAGGTTAAGCCTGCTGATAGATCGACAAAACCTTCAGGAAAGGAGAGGAACAAGCTTTTAAAGGAAAAAAAAATGGCTGCAGAAACGTGGACGGAGGAAAATCCTCACAAGAATGCAGCCCAAAAACGAACCCAATGGAGGGAGGACCAAACGAAGAAAGGGGATAAAAGGCCCTGATCTGAGTCACAGACTCCCCCACTCGAAGTAAAACTAAGCGGGCCAGAAATTATCCGGCATCGGCTGGCTCGTACAGCGACACTTTGAGGGGTATCCGATTGGCTGTTATCCAGAGAAGGCATCCAGATACAACCCTAGACCAAGCACAAGGAGACTTGGTATAAGAAACTCTCATGGAAAGGCTCTACGGTACCCCTTCAGGCAGTGAAGGAGCGCCACAGTTCCACAGAACATCGTTTAGCGCAGGCAGACCGCGAACTGGTTAAGGAGGACGGTCGGCACTCTGGAAAACCTTTGTGAGGGCGCGTATTTGACCGTGGTTGAATCTAAAGACCTCTTGAGAAGATCCAGGGTTCTGGTTTTCATCCCGGACGAGTCCGAGGTTGAAAAAGTCAGGGAACTTCTTCAGCTCTAGAATAAGGAACTGCAGATGCCGGACTGGCTTTTAATGAGCAGAAAAATTGAAAAGGGAGAGCAACTCCTAGCCTTTTCAATTGACGAAGCGTCGTACGATGCCCTCGAGAGGTCACAATTCTGGGCCTATTATAAGCTAGGAAGGGTGACCTTCAAGGTCCCAAGGCAGCCTGGCGAGGATCAGGATAATCCAAATCAACCTTCAGCACTGTAAGGCTGCTTCGGCTGTACTTACAGTGGCTATGGTGAGCTTTGAAGTGGCCCTGGTATAAGAACCGTGGATTGGACACGGTACAATAAGAGGTTTAGGAGGGTTGGGTGGAGAGTTAATATACGACGGATCCACAGACACCCCTCGAACCTGCATAATTGTCAAAAAAGGCATAAAAATAGTGCCATTAACTAATTTTTGTTCCAGATATTTGACAGCAGTCAGAATCAAGATCGATGCAGGAAATGGAACGAAGGAGGTAATACTCGGATAGGCATAACTACCTTCAGACGATCCTGAAGCAACACCTACCAGAGAAGTGAAGGAGCTCGTCAGATTCTGCAGGCGCAACGAAATGCAGATGATCATTGGCTGTGATGCAAACGCACACCACAGGATCTGGGGGAGCACGAAAGAGGTGTCATTACTACAATTTATTATGGCAAATAATTTAGACATAGCAAATGTAGGCAATAAACCGACCTTTATAACAAAAAAACAGAAAGGAGTTACTAGATGTAATAATAGCATCAACACAAGTTAAGTAATTTTGTTACAGACTGGCATGTGTCTGAAGAAAAGAGTTAATCAGATCATAGGCACATAAACTCCAATATTAAAGGTAATATTGCAAAAGAAACTTATCGGAATCCCAGGAAAGCAGACTGGAAAGCATACAATGCTTCCCTGGAATGTAATCTTCCGAAGATGAGAAAGGTACTCTATCAGGAAAGTTCCGTGGTGGAATGATGACCTTGCTATACTAAGGAAACAGGTGAAACAAAAATTTAATAAGGCTAAAATAACCGGCAAATGGGAACTATATAGAACCATACGCATCCGTTACAATATAGCCTTACGAAAAGTCAAGAGAGAGTCTTGAAGAAGGCACTGTGAGGAGATAGCAAGCACTCAAGAATGTGCCAGGCTCCATAAAATTCACTTCTCTGGTGCACAAACTATAGCACACACATCGGCTAACCGGAATCTAAACGGACTAAAAGCTCATAATAGAGCCAACAGGAAAGATTGGAGGATAGACAAATAAGTAGTGAACTACGATAAACTGAAATGGGCAATTAGCTCATTCGAACCATATAAATCACCGGGAATGGACGGGATTTATCCAATAATGTTACAAAGAGGTCCTGATATTTTAAACAGCAGACTCTGTAAGTAGCCTGGCCTTTGGACATATACCAAAATCTTGGAAAAATATTAGGATAACTTTTATACCAAAACCTGGGAAAATGGGACAGGAAACGGCCCTAAAACCCTAAAACCAATAAGTCTTATGTCCTTTGTACTTAAGACTTTGGAAAAACTGCTAGAGACGGGATATTGGTTCAGAGGCCAATATACCAAGACAATACGCCTATAGTGCAGGGAAATCAACTGAAACAGCTCTCCATCAATTAATAAAAAGGGTGGAGAATACACTGGAAAACAGGGAGGTAATGCTGGGAGCATTCTTGGATATCGAGGGTGCTTTTGACAATATCTCTGTTGAACCCATCATTAGATCTCTCAAACACAGAGGAATCGAGGACACATGCGTGTCCTGGATCGACTCTATGTTAAGGGAGAGAACTATACACACAACCCTTATTGGGGATAAGGGACATAGAACCCTAAGATATGCCGATGATCTAGTGATCATGGCACAGGGAAAATACAATACTATAGTAAGAGATCGAATGCAAGAGGCTCTAAATATAGTAACAAAATGGACAGAGGCGAAATGACTAAACATTAGCCCAAACAAATCTGACATAATTGCATTCACCCGCAGGAGAAAATTGGAGGGACTAGGGCCTCTAAACATAAGAGGTGCAAGCATCCAGCTTAAGGGGGAGGTAAAATATTTCGGGGTTATTATTGACTCGAGACTTACCTGGAACCAGTATCTAGAAAGAACCACAAGGAGAGCGGAAACCTCGTTAATGATGGCAAGGCGATCCTTTGGAAAAAAATGGGGGTTAAAACCAGACATGGTATATTGGCTTTATAACATGGTGGTGAGACCGATAATAACATACGCAGCTTTGGTGTGGTGGCCAAAGACACAGCAAAGGAAAGCAATAACGAGGCTAAGCAAGGTACAAAGACTTGCCTGCCTCGGAATAACGGGGGCAATGAAAACAACCTCCACTGCTGCAATAATAATAACAATAATAATATTTATTTACTAAATAATTACATATTCTGTAAGGTTAACAATGTAAAATATAACAATGTAAAATAGCCATATTAGGAAAAATAAATATGATAGTCCCACAGAAGAGCAAGTCTGTGCGTGGAATTAACTATAAATAATTAGTGTCTCTAACAAGTGTTTTTATAATACTTTCATCGAATTAACATATTGCAGGACTCACTATAGATTAATACTAATAACCATCTAATAATAATAACAACAATAACAATATTAATAATAATAATTAAAAATAATAATAATAATAATAATAATAATACCAATAACAATACAACAATAGTACTAATAATAACTATATTAATTAATTATTATAACTTTTTGGGACACGTAATACATGATTATAAGACGAACAAAAAAAAGTAATTTTTTTTAGATTTTCTTTTTTTGTTTTTTTGTTTCTTTTTATTTTCAATTATTTTTTTTTTTATTTATTTATTTGCCCTCAATTAAGACGTGGATATCTGAGCAACTTAATGTATTACATTACTTTTTGACAAGTTTTTTGAATAAGTTAAAGTGATTAAGATTTTTTTATTTCTGAGGGGACTAGATTATAACATTTTGGCCCTAAATATAGATATGATCTTTGTAATAAATCTTTTTTTGTCCTGATGACGGAGAAAACATCATTTGACCTATACCTGGTAGGGTATTGGTGATGAATTTTGGTTAATTCCTTTCGATTTTTGTGTTGATGTATAACGAGATTAACAAAATATAATTGTCAAATATCTTGAATTTTGGTTTCACTATAAAGTGTACTACTAGTATATAATCTTGGTTTTTTGAATATTATTTTGAGTATATACTTTTAAATAACCTCTAATTTGTGTATGTGTACCTTATATGTACCTCCCCAGGCAACAATTCCATAAGATAAATGGCTTTGAAATAGTGAGTAATATATCATTTTCAGTTGCTCTGTATCGTAATACCTAGTTAAATATTTTAATTTATAATTGACTGTTCTTAGTTTTTTTAGTAAATATTCGATGTGTATATCCCATTTTAGGTGTGAATCTAGTATTAATCCTAAGTATTTTATCTTCGAAACAGATCTAATGTCCACCCTTTCTCCATCCAAATCTATTGACAAAGTAGTATATTGGGGCAAATAACTGGAATATGAAGCAAATGCCATGAAGTGAGTTTTGTCTGTATTGATTATAAGTTCTTTTTGATCAAATCATTTGATTATGTTTGCGAAATCTATTTCTACTAGACTTTTTAGATCTTGCCAATTTTTGTCTTGATATATTACAGCCGTATCAACGGCAAAACTCACTATGCGACCCTTGCTATTTATTTTAAAGATGTCATTTAGATATAGATTAAACAACAGGGGACCCAGGACAGTTCCCTGAGGAACACCGTATTCACTCGTTAGAAAGATACTTTTAGTGTCGTCTATTTTAACGCATTGTTTTCTGTTTTGAAGATAACTCTCCATAAGCTTGTACGGTGTTCCCCTAAATCCTATTCCATCCAAAACTTCCATAAGCTGAATGTGACTAATGGTATCAAAAGCTTTCTTTAGATCTACATATATACATATGGTAGACAAACCAGAATCGATACTTTTGACAATGTCGTTTGTGAGTGATACAAGTGCATCATTTGTTGATTTTCCTTCTGTAAAACCAAACTGGTTTGTCGACAATATATTATATTTCAATTTCAAGCCTGATAAATTGACTGATTTTGTAAGAATTCCAATCTATCAACAACCCTGAAAAAGAAAAAAAAAAGAAAATAATAATAATAATAATAATGATAATAATATTAATACAAGAACTCTGCCATTGCAAAAATTGTATTAATTTTAAAATGTTTTAATTTATTCCATTTTAACAAAAATATCCGATACCTGAATGTGGAACATCCTGTAGATTTTGAACCTCAAGAGTTTCTTTAATTATTGTATATCCAAAATATAGCTCATAGAACATAAACTTACAATTTAATACCAATAAAAAAATATTTTGTAATACTAAAATCTTATGCGTGGAAAAACTTTATTCTGTTAGAAGGGTTAGTTTGACAGATACTGTGAGTTGTTTTTAGTTCAGTTTGTATTTTTATAATAATGACAGAAAAAAAGTGTTTCTGAAGTTAATTAGGAATTAGTTTTGTTTCTAAATATTAAAATCTAATATGGCCCTTGCAAACCGAGTAAACTGTTATGTTTGTAATAGGCAATATGCACCCCGACAAACAACACTCTTAAATCGGAACGACAATATAGAATTACATGATAATGTAATTGCCCGAAGGGATGCTACTGGTTTGCCTCCTTTGGATACTGATAAAGACACCAGAATATGCTTTAATTGTAGAGTTGCAGTCAGAAGTGAATTAAAGCAAATTGAAAATCCTAATGGTCTCCAACTTAACGTTTTGTCACCGGCAGTGGGTGGCTTCTGCATTGTATGCAACGCTCAAAATAACATTCAAAGATTGTCTATGAATTGTCGTGTGAACATTTCTCTTGTTTCAAACATATATATGTTCCCGAATTTTCAAGAATTTGTAACCACCATCTTGATCAACAAGGATTTCTTCTTAGAGAGTTACAGAGAGGTTTGAGGTTTATTAATAAACTATATGTTATTAATAATATGCAGCAATTCCTGCAAACTATAAGAACAGTTGCAAATTCTCAAGAAACAATCAAAAACTGGAAAGATATAAACAGCTTTACAGATGAAGAATGCAAAATGCTAACATCACTTTCAAAAAGAGAATTTAGAGAAGTTTACGAGGTTAGTGGTAATATTCTAAATTGTGGCAGCCAAAGACAAGTTAAAGAAAAACACTTACTAACTTTTTTAGTGAAATTGCGACATGGTGTTTCGGATAGGTTTCTACAAATACTATTTAATTATAGTACCAGACAAGTTACTAGTTTGATTATATCTAATGTTAGACTATCTCTGATGCAAAATTTCGTACCTAACAATATCGGTTTTAACTCTATAACACGAGAAATTTTTATAACTAGACATGTTACCGAATTTACTAATCAACTTTATAATAACACTCCAGTTATTCCAAATGCTATTGCTTATATAGACTGCACATATAATAAAATTGAAAAAAGCAGTAATTTTCGTATATTGAGAAAATTTTATTGCTTCCACAAGTGAGAGCATTTGGTAAAGCCTGAAATAATTGTTGCTCCAGATGGATATATTTTGGCAATTCACGGGCCTTATTTCTCCGACCCCAAGAATAATGATGCTGCAATATTGCGTAACGAGGTACGAAATGATATCGGAAATATAAGAGATTGGTTCCAAGACGGTGATATCATAATAGTTGATAAAGGTTACAGAGATTCAATTGAAACGATGGAAAATCTCGGGCTTACGATATGTATGCCACCTTTTCTACCAAGGAACCAAAACCAACTAAATACTGTTGATTTAAATAAATCTCGTCTGATAACAACTACCAGGTGGGTAGTAGAAGCCAGAAATGGTCACCTAAAATCTATTTTTTAGTTTTTCAATTAGACAATTTCAACGCATCATGCAGCCCATTTGCGTGATTTCTATTTAATTGCTGGAGCGCTCCTAAATAAATACTTTCCCTTAATTCAAATTGAGGGAACAGCTAAAGCTGAGAGACAACTGGTAGAGAGATTGGAAGAATTGAATGTAGTTCATGCTAGGGTAAAAGCTGAAAATCTAAGGCACCGAAATGGTCAGTGGGTTCCACTAAACAATGGACATATTCCTGACTTTCCCCGCTTAACTCTTCAGTACCTTCAAACAATTTCTAGTACATATCACGTCTATTTGTCGACATCATATATACAGGGTACTATTCAAAATAATGAAGCAAATGTTATTGAAGTTGATCAGTTATTCTACGAAGAAAGTTTTTTGAGATTTAGGGTATTTTCTTGATTTAGGAATAATACCAAGTAAATGACATGGATAGTTTATAATAATGAGCCACAAAATCCCGATGATTCACCTATATTAGGCTATTACTGTACATGTAAGTCTGGTGCAAGAACGATTGGATCATGTGCCCATGTTGCATGTATACTATGGTTTTTAGGATACGCGAGGCATCTTGAAAATATCAAGTATCCATCCACACGACTTTTAGAATGCGTTTGGGATGCAGAAGAACTAGGTCCTAAAATACTTGAAGACTAATGTGCTAATTTGTTTTTTTTTTATAAAAAAAACTAAGTTTCATGTATTTTTTATAAAAGTTCCTAAAAATGTTTGAATAAAATAATGTTTCTACTGCAATATAACGTAATAAGTTTAATTAGCGTAATAACAACAAACTGCTATGGTTTTAGATTTATATAATCTCATTTCTTACTATTTTTATCCATTGGTTTTAGGGATGGGCAAAACTGCTATTTTTAAATAACAGTTATAACAGTAACTGCTTTTTCTAAAAAGCAGCTTTCAAATAGCTGCTTTTTAATAGCAGTTTATTAAATCATCGCAACATGTAGTTCGACTACTCTGCTTAAGTGTTTACCGGTATTTCATTATTTACTAGTCGATCGGTGATCGCGTTCAAATCTGTTAAGCTGTCTTATAATGTCGAGTTAAATATCAACCTGTGCCGGTGGTTCCCCAAATTGTCAGAATAAATCGACAACGGGAATGGTAACAATTAAAAAATTAGTCTTTGTATGCCATCACGTCCTCTCTGACGTAAGTTTTGTGTTGTTACTTATTTTCTTAAAACAAATTTATTTGCTGAAAATATTTGTAAGAGGGCACAGCATTTTTGGTCTAACCATAACTGTTATTGTACACAAAAACATAAACATCCGTAGTGCACGTATAAAATACGACATTCGCATCAGCAACTTGCCATTGTCATCGTCGCATCACGCGCACCATGCACTCACAACATAGTCACAAAGATCGGCGTATCTCAAATCGAAATATTAGTGAAAATGGTAAACTGCTATTTAAGAAGCAGCGATTTGTAATAGCCGATAGCAGTTGAAAGCTGCTTAGTTCAAATAACAGTTGTCAAATAGCAGTTTACTAAAAAGCAACCCATCTCTAATTGGTTTATAGGAGGAAAATTATAAGATGTCCCGAGATAAGAATTCCGTTTTATTGGAAGATGTTGTGTTTAGATTGGCGTACAGGTAAAACTAGTCAAACAAATATAATGAATCTTTTACACGATAAAGAATATATATTTGTTACTTTATCGAAATAAAAAAATTAATTTTTGACCAACTCGTTTTTTTTACAGGGTGATGTAGAAAACTGTGATTTTTTACCAATTTTACATGCAGTAAATAATTATTATGGAAGTATCACCCTATATAATATATAGTAAAGGGTTTCCTAATTGTTTTAAAAGTGGTTTCCAAAACTCCAACTCGAAATAAATACATGTAGGTTCACATAGGGAGCAGTAAACAAGAAATGCTTTATTAGACTGATTTTTGGGTCACCCTGTATAATTCACTCTTAAAATAGATCGCTTCGAGTTTTAGAATATTGAATGTACTAAAATGTGTAAGATGGTAACTGTTTCATCGTTGTAATAAAGATTTTAGAATTCAAAAAAAATATCTTCTATAAATCTTTAAATCACCCTGTAACGAAAACATTTTACAAAAATGTTTTAACGTGAATATGTGGTGTAAGATTTAAAAAACCACATTCTGCATAGAAAACCTTAATTGTTGTACCCTGTATCCGACTGCGGCGTTATGAAAAGTGGCTATTTCAGAATTTTAACACCCTGTATATCAAAAACTAGCCATAGCATTGGATTGGGGCTACAGACACTTTTGTTCGCTAAGTTGACTACTATCACCTAGAAAAGTTTTATAAAATTTGACCAAAGGTTATTTCTCCATAAGAAAGGTGCCTGGTCCTTTCAGGAAGTGATTGCTAGTATGCAATTAAGATGGGTCTTTCTTATAACAAAATTTCCTCATCTCACCCCTTTCCGAGATATCACCCTTAAGAGGTGGTGACTAAAATTGAGTTTCTATTTTTTTTTTCTAAAATTTCAGTAAAGCGAGAAACTTGAAATTCTGTAATTTTCGTGCACTCGCAAAGGACTAACCACGGTTATTTTTTCAATATTCCTGTTACATTATAGGGGGGTGAAATTAGCAACCCTTACTTTATTTCATATCAAAACTTTTTTTCGAGATGAAGTTTTATGAAATAATTTTGTAATTTGAAATCCTTGTTTTAGTTAAAAAAAAAAAAATATTTTTAAATTTTTTTCCCAAAACCAATAGCTTCATAGAAAAAAAATACTGTTTTCCACTCAATTTATTAAAAAAAATTATAAATTAGGGTGTTAATTTTTTTTCTCTGAAGCTATTGGTTTTGGGAAAAAAATTCAAGAATAAAAAAAAATTAAATAAAACAAGGATTTCAAGTTATAATTTTATTTCATAAAAGTTTATCTCAAAAAAAAATTTGATATGAAATAAAGTAAGTGTTCCTAATTTTAGCCCCCTATAATGTAACAGAAATATTGAAAAAATACCCGTGGTTAGTCCTTTGCGATTACAGAATTTCAAGTTTCTAGCTTTACTGAAATTTTAGAAAAAAAATAATAACTCAATTTTAGTCACCACCTTTTAAGGGTGATATCTCGAAAAGGGGTTGGCTGAGGAAATTTTGTTATAGGAAAGACCCATCTTAATTTCATACGAGCAATCACCTCCTGAATTTTGTCGCATGTATTTAGAAACACCCTGTATATTACACATTTTTTTAAGCGGGCAAAATTCTTGACAATCTCTTTTCCCTAATTGGCACATGTCGTATTTCTCTAGAATTTACTAACTCTTGCAGCAAACAATTAAAATAGAAATTTGTCAGCTGTGATAGCATTTTTGCCTTCCAGAATATTTCATTTTATAAATTAACTAAAAACTAAATTAAACAAAAACCTAACAACGCCTCAACAACAAACTAAGACGATTACAATAATTTCGCACCTCTTCAAAAACAACTACCTATTTTTCGACACAGGAATTAACAAATTTAACTAAACAGCAGCTACCCTTTCAACCATGTGCTTCATAGACTAGCAGCGTTGCCATATTCACTGGTATCATTGTTTTAATAGAATTAGTATCGAAATGAAAACTATGTTAATCTTTGGTACTGTTTAAAATTGGTAATCTTTAAAAAAAAAGTTATTTAGAAAATAGTTAAGATATTTGTTACAAAATGTCGCTAAAGAGCCAAAAAATTAAATTTGTTAAAAATTTGAAATTTTTGTTATTTTTCGCGATTCTTGGTTAATTTTTAGAACGATTGGCCTGAACCATTTTTTTTACAATTTTTTTTAAATGCCTCAAATGTAAATTTGTTTTTTGGCGGAGGAGCGCCCGTCATGTTTGCTCTTAAAAAGCAAGATTATTCATTTCTTCAATGAAACTATCCTATAATTAAACCAAAATCAATGGGTGTTTCATAATATATGCGCAGGACTTCTGGACGTGATAGCTCGTCCAAAAATATGAAAAAACGTTTTCATTAACTTACCCTCTAAAATGCACCATTTTCGAGATACAGGGTGTTGAAATTGAAAAAAAAATTTTTACGCCACTGGAAAAAGTACGGTTTTGAGACGCTCATTTAAACCGCCAATATTTTTTACACAAAAAAGGTACTCTTGGTCATACGCTCTAAAGTCGACAGTTTTCGAGAAAAATCAACTTTTAATTTTGAAATACATGGTCAATTTTTGGAAATACATTAAAATTTGATTTTTCTCGAAAACGGTCGACTTTATTTAGAGCGTATGACCAAGAGTACCTTTTCTGTGTAGAAAACATTTGCGGTTCAAATGGGCTTCTCAAAATCGTACTTTTTACAGTGGCGTACAAATTTGTTTTTTAATTTCAACACCCTGTATCTCAAAAATGGTGGTGGAGGGTAAGTTAATAGAAACGTTTTTTCATATTTTTGGACGAGCTATTACGTCCTGAAGTCCTGCGTTTATATTATAAAACACCCTGTATTTATGTCAAAGATCATATTATCGTAACAAATTTAGTTGTATTGGATTTATGAACAAAGTATTATTGAATATAAAAAAATGTATATTTAAAACAAGTGTAAGACTATTTCATTTAAGATGTACATAATGCTCCAATTAAGCAATAGATACTATTTATTTAATTATAGATATTTTGGTTAGGGCAAGTTGATTCTAATCTTGAAGCAAGGCTTATCAGGTATTGTTGAACAAGTATTACTAGAATTGCAAATCGAGACAAATTTTACTTGCGGATATACAAATACAACAAAGCATTGAAGTAAGAGCATTCATCTTGAATATATTACACCTTTTTTTTCTGTGTAACTCCACCACTATTTGCACAATTATTTTCTATATACATTTATATGCTTTTAGATAACAAAACAGAAAAATGTATAAAAGGTTAACGAACTGAATATTCAGAAAAAAATATTATAACCAATTTTGAAATAGCTTTAAAACACTCGATTTAGACATTTCCTAATGTTTTGCATAAGGGCGGATACTTCCGTTTTTCCCAATGTTTATACAGAAATATACAAAATAAGAGATTGTCAAGTTATTTAAATTATTCAAAGCTCTTGCATTTATAACAGCTAAACTTGTAGATAGAGCATTTGGTTTGTTATGTAACCGCGATGACCTGATGCCAGAAGAGGCTAAAAGATTTATTAAATATTTTCAAAATACTTAAGTTGGAAAAAGAAACATTGCTCCACCTATTTATTCTCATATGCTTTGGAACACTTTTGATACGAGTCAAAGTAACTTTCCTACTATTAACAATCATATTGAGGGATGGAAGGAACTCTTCCCTAACAAAAATTTGATTTCAAACAGCCATATTTCTGTGGCAATTTAGTAAATTACTTCAGAAAGAAGAAACTATAACAGAGATAAAAATAATAAGAACATACTCAAGATGGCAACAACTTCAAGAAAAAGTATAAGGATACTAAACAACGTATTAGAAGGATAGTGCTAAGCTGCGATTTTAATGAATTAGACGATGAACAGTTGGTAGCAATATTACAAAGAGTGTGTGTGTGGGGGGGGGGGGGGGGGGGTTGGCATTAGTTTCAAACTATTTGCCACATACTAGTTTTAGATTTGTTTTTTTTTTTTTTTTTCAATTTTATATTTTTATATCGGCAGACCTAATAAAATTCAGAATTAAATCTAAGATATATTTTTGGTTTGAGGATAGAAGACAGGTAATATTTAATGGCAAATGGAAACTGTTATTAATAAGATCTTTAAAGAACTTTTCTGTAAACTGTTTATTATTTTCACAATCAAAAAATAAATGATTTAAATCTGCAATCTTTTCACTATCACATAAACAATAAGGGGAATTAATTACACCGATTTTATAGAGGTGGGCTGGGAACCGACCATGATTTAATTTCAATCTAGAAATTATTGATGTGCTATCTCTGGTAAAGTCAAAGTTTGAAATGTGGGCAATATCATTGGGTAATGTTGGATGTATATGGAAGTAATGGTTTTTTAAATTCGGGATAGCGTTTTTGTAGTGCTCTTCCCAACTTTTTCGAAGACCCTTTTTACACAAAGCTAATAAGTCAAAACTAGACACAGAGTAATTTAAGATATTTCCATTTTTTACAGCTTCTTTAGCTTCATAATCTGCTCTTTCGTTTCCAGTTACACCAACATGTGCTTTGGTCCAAACTAGAGTTATTTTTTTATTTGTTGAGTACAGTTGAAAGAGTATTTTTTTTATTTTTAAGATTAAATCATTTTTATAGTTTTTAAATGGAGACGCAATTACTGCCTTTAGGACCGATTTGCTATCCGTAACTATTACAGCTCTCGATCTCAGATTTTGTACACACCAAGTAAGTGCCTTCTCTATCGCAATGGCTTCAGCAGTAAAAACTGAGCATTAATCTGGAATACGAAAACGTTATACTATATTGATGCTGGGAATAATAAAAGCTAAGCCTGTTCCATGCTCGCTCTTAGAACCATCAGTATAAATGACACAGTCAATGGTAAGGTTATTCAATGTAGCTTTTAAAATTGCATTATTAAGCGCCGGTACACTAGTATAAGCGGGGAATATGACTGATGGTTTGAATATTATTATTTCAAAATTATATATGGGGTATTTGTTTGCAACACAAGTTTGAGTAAAATAATGGGTATCAATAAAAGCATCTGTTAAAGGTGGAGATTTTTTTTTCTTCCAATAGTTGGAGGTTAGATTTTCTGTGCATAAGTTCGAGATTTTGTTAGATAGTAATGTATTATATGATCTATATTTGATGATTTGTTTGTTAGCTAGATAATTTCTTCTTAGTTTTAGGGGTGGTTCTTGTGCTTCTGCTAGAATTGCATGGCATGGTGACGATTTCATTAAACCTAAGCAAATTCTAATCGCTTTATACTGGACTCTGTCCAGTATCAACAGATTAGTATTTAAAGCAGTTCCGTATAGAGTACACCCATAGTCTAAGAGCGAGCGTATATAAGATCTGTAAAAAGTGAGTGATAAATTTGGGTCTGCACCCCATTTAGAACAGGTAACTGTTCGAAGTAAGTTCATACCTTTTTCGCACCTCTATTTTATATATTTTATGTACTCTGACCAGAGTAACTTTTTATCTAAAACTATTCCAAGGTATCTAAACTGTTCCACAATTGGAAATGTCAAGTGACTTAACTTAATTGTGTCCGCCAGATGAAGCCGGTGTCTTGTAAAGCACAAAACCGCCGATTTCTCAGATGCAAGACGGAAACCCAAATCACTTAACCAACTTTTAATGAAATATACCACATACTTCAGATCAATTACACAACGCTCGTAAGAACTATGGGAGACATAAAAGCAAATGTCATCAGCGTATTGAATGATTTTAATATTTTTATCCGGAAAGCCATGTAAGTCTGCAGTATATAAGTTAAAAAGTAATGGACTAAGTATTGACCCCTGAGGCAGGCCATTGTTTACAGTTCTAGGACCATGTAATACATTATAGTGATCGCGGATATAAATTGTTCCATTTTTAAAAAGTTCTAAAATATTAGCACATACTTTTGGATTTATTCTCATTTTGTTCATTTTTGAAAATAAAATATCAATATCCACCACGTCATAGGCCCCCTTAAGGTCAATAAATAAACTAAGTAAGTATTCATTTTTTGTGAAACTTAATTGAATATCAGATATTAGTTGTGTGACTGCGTCGATTGTGCCTTGGCCTCGGCGAAAACCAAATTGAGAACTAGTTACCAATGAATTACTTTCTACAAAATGTTCCAATCTAAATTTTATCATCCTTTCAAAGGTCTTAGTCAAACAGGACATGAGTGATATTGGCCTAAAAGAAGAGCATGAATCAGGTTTTTACCAGGTTTCAATATTAGACAAATTATGCTTTCCTTTATTTTATCTGAATAGTCTTGATTTGTCCACCAGTTATTATAAATATCTAATAAGAATAATTTACCCGTAAGTGGCATATTATATAACATTTTGTACGTAAGGCTGTCAATGCCTGATGCTGTACTTCTAGAGTTTTTAAGAGCTAATTCTAATTCATTAATAGAAAAAGGATTAGCCAAATAATTAGATTTTGAATGGAAATTAATTTTTGGGCTGGTAGAGCATGGAAAAGGCGGGGTAGGTACAAAGGGAGGTGCAATTTTATTTAACATTTCATTGATAATGTTTTTAGGAATGTTTGTTTTTTTGGGATGAAAATGTTTATTATTTATACATTTAACTTTACTCAAAATTTCAGTAAGAGGGGTGCTTTTGTTTAATTTTGCCAAATATTGTATCCAACTACTTTTTTGTTTTTGTTTAAAAGTTCTTGTCGTGTGAGTTGCTATATTTTTATATGCTAAGTAATTTTCTAAATTTGCTTGAGATTTAAAGTTTTTTAAAGTGTCTTTACGTTTAGCTACTAAAATATTACAATCGTCATCCCACAAATAAGGGTTAAAGTTTTTTGGTTGAAATGGTTTTTTAATGGGCATTGAGTTATTCGCTGATTCCGAAATAATATCAAAGAAAAGAGATATTTTATCATTGTTGGATACAGTACTTGTATTTAATAAATGAAATCGAGTTTCAATTTGTGACTGATATATTTTCCAGTCGGCCTTTGTGTCATTCCATTTGGATGAGGGGTTAATAAATCGATTAGGTGCTAAGTTTGTTTGTAATTCTATTAAAATAGGAAAGTGGTCTTTCAAAACTTCCCATGTAACTTTATTAGCGATAAAAGGTAATGTGATAGATATATCAACTGCAGATTTGAATTGGTTTGGGGGTGTTATTCTTGGGGGATTGCCATCATTTAATACTACCATGTCAAGATCATCTATAACATCAGCCAAAATTTTACCCTGTTGAGTGTCAGGGTGCGGGCTCCACAGACTAAAATGAGCATTGAAATCGCCGCAAAAAATACTAGAATGGGTAAATTGGTTAAAAAGATTCTTCCAGTCTTCGCTAGAAGCATTAGTGTCAGGTGATTTATATATCGATACAAGGGTAATACCTGCATCATCTAATTCTATGGCACATGTTTCGATATCTGAATTTAGTAGTGTATTATTAATACTTATTATTTTATAATTTAAGCCTGTGACTATAAAAATTCCTACTCCGCCATATTCATCATCTCTTAGTTTTTTTACAAAATTAAAACCTTTTAAAGAAAAATTACTTTGTGGTGTTAACCATAATTCGGATAAAATAAGTATATCTATTTTATTGTTACTTAAATAATTTTGTAAGTTTCCTTTCCTAGCTGAAAGGGATCGCACATTCCATTGAATAATTTTAATAATATTCCTTATCACTGATTAATATACATTCCATACCTACATCTTCTTTAGAAGTTAAAATTGTAACAAGTTGTTCTTTGATTTTATTTTCATCAATTGTATTTGGTTCTTTTAAAATTTTAAAAATAAATGAAGAAATTTGAGAGATTATTTGATTTTGATGTACTATAATATCCTTAACACAAGGGGAATATGAGAGAGGTGGGCGACGTTTTGGGGTTTGAGACGCCGGAGGCAGTACTGAAGGCCTGCTAGACGTTGACGGGGAAGTAGGTGGAGTAATATGTTTTCTTTCCTAATTTGTGACTCATTTTTTTGATAAATAGGACTAGCTTTGGGTTTTTTTTAGTAAAAATGAGCTTTGAGACTTACTTTGAGAGGGTGGAGCAAGTTCAGGAAAATTTTCTAAATTTTTTAGTACATCGAACCTATTATTAGTAGAAATTTTTGCGTATGATGGATTTTCTACAACAAATTCTGCTTCTTTAAAGGAAATATTTTCAAAGGCCATAGTTTTTTTAATATTTTGTTGTTTAATATAGATGGAGCATTCTTTAGATACTGACGTATGTTCAGTACTATTACAGTGAATACAAAATTTTTCGCATTCTTCATCATTATTATGTTCGTTTCCACACGTTTTACATCGCGCTTTTCCTCTGCATTGAACAGAGGTGTGGCCATAGCGCAAACACTTGAAGCATTGTATTACGGGATGAACATAAGGGTCGACCGTAAATCTAACTAAATTAATTTTAAGTGTATCCGGAATTTTATTGCCCAGAAATGTGACAATTACCATTTGTCTATCGACAAAGGATACTTGCTTAGTTTCGGGATCCGTAGCTCTTCTTTTCATACGTTTGACTTCAACTATCGGTATTTCAGAAATAATTTCTTTTTTCAAAAACTCTTCACTGAAAAAGGTATCAACCATCCGGATGATACCCTTTTTATGTGTGTAAAACTTTGGAATAAAGGCAACTAAATTGTTTTTTTTTCATAATCTCATGGTCAGCTAATGAGTTAGCAATATCAAATGATTTAAATTCCACCTTTACGCGTTTTAAGCCTATAGATTTAATATTTAATATATCATTCTTAAAAGAGGGACATTCTTGCAAAAAATACCCCACTTTCATAGGAAAAAGTCTTCCCAAATTCTTATCAATGTGTTCCATATAAACCAAATAAGGGCCTGAATCCGTAGATCTGTATCTATTGGTTAAATCATAAATATTTTGCGTTTGTGATATTTTTTCTTCTTCTACGAGAGTGGTAGTAGTACTTGTGGGCGGCCCCGAAGGGTCGCCCTCTTCACTAATCATATAAACAGAATAAACTTACCGAAATGTTGTTCTGTTCAGAATAAAATTTAATTTAATACTTATACCTATCACTTATCAATTATCAAGAGGAACAAAAAGTTCGCACTTTTATTTATCGCACTATACCCGCAAAAACGATCCGTACCGTACCAGATATAGAACAATACTGAAATAATATTACAAAGAATAAGTTATTTTATTTAGTGGCCTCTTTAATTTTTTTTTTATTTTTTTCATGTTAATATTTTGCTGTTTTCGATTATTGATTTCCTTCAATTTTGTAAATACGTTAAGTCAACTTTATGTTGTATTAAATTTGGTCATTTTCTTTTTTTGACAATTATTAAATTATCTAAAATACAAAATTTTTTATTTATTGTTAGAGTCAACGAATATGGATATCGCCGCCACTGGGTCGACAATACCACGTCCGCCCGTTGCAGTGTCTGTTAGAGTCAGCGACTTAGGATATCGCCTCCACTGGGATCGACAATACCACGTCTACCCGTTTTAGTGTTCAGGAGCAGGCGAAAGCGGGGACTTGACTTTCAACCAGCCGAACGCGATGAAGTGATAGGGCTTATGCCCTTTAAAGACATTCTTTATTTTGTTCCTTAATTAATTACATTTCAAACATTGTTTACGAGATATTTATTAGAACGTTATAAAACCATGTTAACAAGTGTTTTATGAAGTGGCTATACAGGGTGTTATAGTATACTGGGTGGCAAATCATTTTTAAACAATAATTTTGAAGTTAATTTTTTTAACTTCTAACATCAGAAGTGTGGATCCTGTTCACGTTTTCACATTTAAAACGAAGTGTCTAAAAGTGTATTAAGGATGATTTATTTGCAGAAACGATTCTAAGGTTTGGATACAACAGTTCGAAAAGATAAAGAGTAATTTGAGTGGTAAGACCTGCAGATACAGGTAAGAGTTGAACGCTTTTTATTGGGCGATGCTAAAATATGGTTTGAGAATTGGTCTTCAACATTAAGAGCATACAGGAAGCATACGCATCCACCAAAAATTTTGATTACTTCTCATGTCGTTAATAATATATGCGTGGATACAATATTTCACTAGTATAAATGTTAAAATTAATACTTAAGACTACTACAAAGAGAAAATGTAAATATTCGGCATAATATGGGTTTAAAATATTTTTTTTCTATTCCCATATTTTTTGTCTCATTGTAGCAGTTTTCTATGCACAAATACCTAAATATTTGTTAAACAAAGTTTTTTAAAATTATCAACCAATTTTAAATGAGAAGGAATCCTCCCAAAATTACATATACCTCTGGAAAAAGCGTTGCGCAACGACAGTCGGTTTTCTACTCATACTCGCGGTGTGAATTGGCAACATCGACTATTGCAGACGCTTGGAGATCAGGGTATCTATTCTTGAATCTCAGGGAGTAGAAATTTTGAGGGAAGAACGAGACAAAAATATAAATTTTATGCGTTGCAGATAAAGAGAAAAAACCGGTTTTCTATTCCCTGCAATTCAAGAATAGCTACCCTGAAAGGCGTTGCGTAACTCCGGAAAGAAGGATGAGCCGGACGATCCTACAGTATTTACGCATTGTATTTATTTTACGGCAGGCTTTGTTTTTAGTTTAGACTGCAATATTGTAAGTGCCTTTGTTGTGTTGTAGTGATTTAAAAAATGAATAGTGTCACATTTATAACATAATTATTACATCAGAAGTGTAGATCCTGTTCACGTTTTCACATTTAAAACGAAGTGTCTAAAAGTGTGTTAAGGATGATTTATTTGCAGAAACGATTCTAAGGTTTGGATACAACAGTTCGAAAAGATAAAGAGAAATTTTAGTGGTAAGACCTGCAGATACAGGTAAGAGTTGAACGCTTTTTATTGGGCGATGCTAAAATATAGTTTGAGAATCGGTCTCTAACATTAAGAGCATACAGGAAGCATACGCATCCACCAAAAATTTTTATTACTTCTCATGTCGTTAATAATATATGCGTGGATACAGTATTGCACTAGTAGATGTTAAAATTAATACTTGAGACTGCTACAAAGAGAAAATGTAAATATTCGGCATAATATGGGTTTAAAATATTTTTTTTTATTCCCATATTTTTTGTCTCATTGTAGCAGTTTTCTATGCACAAATACCTAAATAATTGTTAAACAAAGTTTTTTAAAATTATCAACCAATTTTAAATGAGAAGGAATCCCCCCAAAATTACATATACCTCTGGAAAAAGCGTTGCGCAACGACAGTCGGTTTTCTACTCATACTCACGGTGTGAATTGGCAACATTGACTATTGCAGACGCTTGGAGACCAGGGTATCTATTCTTGAATCTCAGGGAGTAGAAATTTTGAGGGAAGAACGAGACAAAAATATAAATTTTATGCGTTGCAGATAAAGAGGAAAAACCGGTTTTCTATTCCCTGCAATTCAAGAATAGCTACCCTGAAGGGCGTTGCGTAACTCCGGAAAGAAGGATGAGCCGGACGATCCTACAGTATTTACGCATTGTATTTATTTTACGGCAGGCTTTGTTTTTAGTTTGGACTGTAATATTGTAAGTGCCTTTGTTGTGTTGTAGTGATTTAAAAAATGAATAGTGTTACATTTATAACATAATTAGACTTTTTCGTTTTTTTTTTTAGACATTTTAGTGTGAATTACATAAGAATATTGAGTGTTTTTATTGTAGTGCATTCGAAATCGAAAAAGCGAAAAATTGAAAAATTGAAAAATCAAAAAATCAAAAAATTTAAAAAATATGACAACAAAAAAGAAAAACATGAGTAAAAGGATAGAAGTGTCAAATCGATCTACTTTATGCAACCAGTTGCATGAAGTAGAACACTATGCAACTAATTACGAAAAGTTTATTATGTCACTAGTTACGAAATGAAAACAAATGCCCTTTTGGTTTTTAAAACGAAATATTAAGAAAAAGCAATGAATAGTGACATTTGACATTTGAAAATTTGACATTACGTTTAACAAAAAAGAAAACAAAAAAATAAAAGCTGTAAATTGCGTTTTATTTTTTAAATAATTGAACACCGTTATTGAAAACTGCCCAGAAATGTTGAGGGTAAAATTTTGACGTACTCCTTCAAGGATAACGGGTAAAAATGTTTTTTTTTTCAATTTCCCGCAGGTAATGTCAAAAACTAGATCGGCAACTCTGCACGTGTCCCTCAAGGTTATTATAACTAATGAAAAAAAAGTCGTTGCCATAAATGTGCCGTCAAAGGCGGAAAAAAGTTATAGAAAGGATAATCTTTTGGGGGCATGAGACTTGTAACATAGTAATGTGGTAGAAGGAAACAACCATATAGTTGATTATCGGACTTATGAGGAAAGCATATTAGTGAGATGTGTTAGCTTCCAGTATTTATTACATAAATATTTGCTAGACACTCCCTGTAGTATTTTTGGATGCGGTGCGTCTTTCGCTGACACAAGATATTCTAATATTTCGATGAGTGGACAGACGCAGTTTTAACAAGAAAGAAAGGGAAATATAGACCGGCATTGATACATTCATTATTAGCTGTTCAACCATTATTGATTAATAAAGTTTATTTTTGTAAAGTGAATTTCTATTACCCCTTAGCTAATATCAGAAGTGGGATAAAGAATCTTTTGTTGCGTGGTATTGTGATGTTCGAATAGTTTTTGTTATGAATTAAAGTTGTGTTAAAATTTATGTCAAAATGCCGAAAATTAAAAGAAAACATCGTCATTCAAGTAATTCAGGCAGTAGCTCTACTTCTAGTTTCCGTAGCGCTCGCTCTACGTCATCTAGTTCAACGTCAACTAGCTCTACAGAATCCAAAGAAAATTGTAGAGGCCACAGACGAAAATCTAGAAAATCAAGAGGTTAAAAAAAAAATCAAGATAATCCTGATGAAATTTGAAAGAGTAAGGTTATCAGATAAAAAAAAAACTAATGGAAATTGGGGTAAGTGAGTTCCTTTATGGAAAAAGTAATTGTCACACATAATAATACTAGATTTTTACCGTAAAAATGAAAATATCTAAGAATATTATCGATGAACATGTTTTGTTACAAATTTGGACAAGTGGAAAACAAAATTACAAGCTTTAAATAAATTAAAAGGTAGGCGCTGAAAAATAGTACCTATAAAGATTTAATTATAAACGAAATAGTGCGTGGTAAACATAATAGTAAAAAATAAAGAGTTTTTATCAGAATTTATTTTAGATCGTAATTTTACGGAAAATAAAATAAAAAAATATTGCCGTGTAGACGAAACATTACATTTTTTTAGGCATCAATAGTGTCACAGCAAATAAACGAAATATGTTTGATTTAGAGATGTTCGATACATAGAAAAGTATCGATACTGCGTATCGATTCAGATCGAAGTTTAATGTAACTGTACAATTTAATATCGTAAGCACCAGTATCGATATTCAAAATATCGAAATGGTATATTAATGTACTTAGTACAAGTAAATTAATTTTAAAATATTGCAGTGCAAAAATCATATACGGAAGTATAAATAGATTTTAAGGTGTACAATTAAAAAAAAAAAATACAATATTTCAAGCAATCTAAGTATGTTTAATATCTTATCCAAATATGGCAATTTAAATTCGTAATTAGTGATTCATAAGTGTTATTTTGTTTTCGATACGATTTAACATATACATGTATCGATACGGAGTATATTTAAGTCACAGGCCTGTCACTCCCTATACTTCACATGTTAAATTCTGGCTCAAATCTCAATGACCTCGGCACCTCTTCCCTATTGGTCTGGAGTATTTTAGACAAATCTGGCGTCACCAATCGGAGCGTTGGTTGCTGTCACATGAGAAAAATGACATCTAGAAAATTGATTAGTATTTTTGCAGTTTTTCACGGCACAAACCTTCATGATGTAATTTGTATTAAAAAAATACAGATCTATAACAAAATTAGTTCATAAATAAACGTTTGAACCAAAAAGAGAAATGATCAGAAAGCTATGTTATATTAGATACATTTACCCGCGTAAAATATTTTAAATTTTCAAGGTCATAGACTTTTAGATCGATTGACATTTGAGTGCGATCTCTTATGTTAACTATACTCTTTGTTTAAGTCGTAGGATATCGATACAAAATATCGAGTTTCGAACCCCTGAATATTGATACTGTCAAATATCGTATCGAATCGCACATCTCTAGTTTGATTCTGTAGATGATGTAACTGTTAATAGCTTACTGTGTAGCTATGATTGTATTTTTATTTTAAATCTTACAAGGATTTAAGTAAAATCACCTGTGTTACTATGAAATTACATTTTATCTTGAACAATCGCAATCAATAATCTATACAGGATGGCCGTTGCGGTAGGTATAATTAAAATTAAATAATAATATTATCCAAGAAAGTAATTCACTGCAGCGGCGGTTCCTCAATAAGTGCACATGTGCACGTGCACCCCCAAATTTAATGCCTCTTGAAAAAAAAAACTAGTTAAATCCTGTGATTCTGTCCTGTCATTATTTTAATAATTATTTTTATTTAAAAAACGATCAATTATTTCGTAAACAAAACTCCAAATCGCAAGACGCTATGCGTAACGTGAGAAATCCAGCCGAGAAAAAAAAATACAGCCGTTCGCTTTGCACGACGTCCGCCGCGATATCTTCGTACACTGCACATCGGAATATTCGATCCGATTGGTCAATCTTCTCCCTCCCTCACCGCGGCAGTCTAGTGTGACGTTCGATGTTTCTACTGGCACGCGTGCACATAAAATTTGTGCACTTGTAGCTTGCGTGGGGAGCGTAATAATCGGTGCCGCGCTGTCGAAACGGGAATTTTGTTAAAATGACGGACATTAGCGTGCAATATTTAAAGACAATTAATTTTTCTTCCCTTCCTTTAGAAGAAAAAATAAAAATTAAAAGTGTTGGGCGTCCGAAACCAAGTGTATTAATTACGAATGTAACTAAATGCAAAAGTCGTGAATATAAACGTACTTTTAAAACAGATACTTATGAAAAAACTGACTGGTTGTGCGGGTGTGATGTGAGTAACAGTCTTTACTGCTTTCCTTGTTTATTATTTGGAAGCGACGAGGCATCAGAATGGACAAAATCTGGCGTTAGAGATTTAATACATTTATCCGAAAAAATTAAAAAACATCAAAATTCAAAGTCACATTTATCTGCTAAATTAGGATATAATTTATTAGGTAAACAAGATATTCGACAACAATTAAATAGTGCATATCGATCAAGCATTCAAAAACATAATGACCAAGTAAAGAAAAATAGGTATGTTTTATCTAAAATTATAAACTGTATAAAATTTTGTGGTGCTTTTGAGCTTGCTCTCCGTGGACATGATGAACAAGAAGATTCTGTGAACCCTGGTATATTTAGAGGACTTATAAATTTTTCTGCCGAACTGGATTTAGCACTGAGGGATCATTTGCAGCAAGCTACTGTGTTTAAAGGTACATCAAAAGACATTCAAAACGATTTATTGGAATGTATTCTTTTCGTGTGTCAGGCACATATCAAAAAAGAAATTGCCGCCTCGAAATTTGTGTCCATTATGAGTGACGAAACAAGTGATATTTCCAATATTTTCCAAATGGTTATAGTTTACCGTTATACTTTACCGAACGGCAGCCCCGTTGAACGATTTTGGACTTTTGTAAAACCGAATGAACACGATGCTGTTGCTTTAGCTCGCTGCATAGAAGAAGCGTTAAATTATGTTTTAAGAAATCCTGATCAGTTGATTTCCCAAAGTTATGACGGAGCAAGCGTCATGAGTGGCGCTCATGGTGGTGTACAAAAACTTATTAAAGATAAATTTAAATACGCCCATTATATTCATTGCTATGCTCACCAATTAAACTTGATAATGTCTCAGGCAACAAGCATAAATACGAATGCACGTATTTTTTTTGCCGAACTGAGTGACATTACCAATTTTTTTTCCAACTCTCCACAAAGAGTTGCCATATTGGATGAAGTGGTTGGAAATAGAGTTCCAAGAGCATCTGCTACCAGGTGGAACTTCAAAATTAGAACCGTTAATACAGTATATGAAAACCGGGAGTCCCTTATAGCGTGTATGGAAAAAATACAATCTACATCCAGACAATCTGATACCATCACGAAGGCAGGCGCACTTTTAAGATTATTGCATGATCCTAAGTTTATTTTTTGGTTGTCAGTTTTTCATCGTATAATGCCCCACGTCAACATTTTATATTCACAGCTGCAAAAAAGAGCTACTGATTCAGTAACCGTAAAAAGATGCATTACTGAGTTTGAGCAAAATATTCAGAAAGAACGAGATAATATACATACTATTAAAGAAACTGAGTTAGCAAACATTGATGACAATCAAGCTAGGAAAAGAAAAAAGACAGAAGATAGACATTCTTATGTTTCTACGGTGGTGCAAGCCAAGGAGGTATGTGACACTATAATTGCAGAAATCAAAAGAAGATTTTCATTCACTGGCCATCTGGAAATAGCGCACTTATTTTCAGTTGATAATTTTGATACATTTTCAACGAATTTTCCCATACTAAACCTAAATTCAGCGATTATGAATTTTCCTTTTTTGAACAAGCATAAATTGAAGACAGAACTGGAAATAATATACAGAAGATCAGATTTTAGAGAAGTTTCAGGAGCAGTCCACCTACTTAAATTTTTAATTGAAAATAATTTGCAAGTAGATTTTTCAGAGACGTTTTTAGTGCTACAAGCAATTGTTACGATGCCCATGACAACCGCAGAAGCGGAACGTTGTTTCTCCACATTAAAACGAATAAAAACTTTTCTTAGAAGTACAATGGGTGAAAATAGGTTAACTGCCCTCGCAATGTTATCTATTGAGAAACAAATGATTCAAGAGATCCCAAATTTTAATGAATTAGTTATTGATGCATTTATATCGAAAAAGGACAGACGTATTGATTTTCAATTCAAAACGTGTTTGTGAAGTATAAAAACTATTATTCCTATATCTATAAAGACAATTGTTTTGGCAAGGCCGAAGTATTCATCAGAGACAGCAGGGTAAGTTATTAATTTTTAATTTTTTAATAAGATCCTTTAATTAGCTAACCCAGATTGACGGTTTGATAGCGCTTAAAGAATATTTTTGGACGTGGTTGTGTGGCACCCAATTTTTTTTGTATCTTACGTTGTGCACCCCCAGAGTATTGAACCACGCGCCGCCGCTGATTCACTGTATGCTAGCTGTTTTATTGGTTAACGAAAAAAATTGTGAGAGTGACTGGTTAATTCAAGTTCAAAGCCAAAAAATAAATACAGTTTTAGAATCAGGACAAAGAGTGGAAGAAAAGGAAATTTTTAATAACTACGATTTAAGAGCAATCCAAATTTTTAAATTAAACGATCCTATGTGGATTGTAGGCAGTGTTATTCCTGTTTGTACAATTGTACAAAAAGTTGGACAATCAGTTATGCGGTTGTACTGTTGTACGCACTTTTGAAAAAAGACAGAAATATTGTACAATTTGAAGTTGCTAGATATTTTTGTAAAATTGTATATATAAATGGTTTTCTTCGCTCAAAAAGTCTACGATTCGTTAAATAGCATGCATGAAAATTAATAATAAAAAAAAGAAGAATTTTCAACATCGGAAAGTAGTAGGCCATAGTCTGTTAATAAAAAAGAAAAAGATTAATTAGTGGTTGTAGAATCGAACCTAAAAATGTACAATTTTCACACTGAAAGTTGTATAATTCAGAAATACCTAGGAACAACACTGATTGTAGGGTGATCGAATCGGTTATCGTAATTTTTGGCGGGAAAACGTATATAAATGAGTATTTTTCTATGTATATTACTTATACAGGGACATAAGTAATCAATGGAGTATTGAGAATAAAAAAGGAAAAGGCAAAATATGTTATGTGAATACATTTTAAAAATAATTACGAAAAAGTTGGGAAAAGTACCTTTTACCAGTTTTCGATTGCCCTAGGTACCTTAAAATTACCGATGGCAAGTAGGTAGTAAAGACAAATCACAACATAATTGGTGATTTTTCAGTAGATAAAACTATTAAACCAATAAGGAACCGGTTTTGGTTTCCTAAAATGTGAAAATTAATTAATAACTATGTCAAATATTGCCACAGTTGCCCATATAATAAAGCTCAATCACGTAAGAAACCAGGTTTCTAATTTTCCATTGTAAAACATTCTCGTCAATTTCATAAACTGAATAATATGGCAATTCATAGAAACGAAAAAGGGTACAAGGTATAAACTGCAGAAGTTTTGTGTAAAAAAAAAAGAAATCGACTTTATCAAACAGCTGTTGGTATGCCCAAAGCAAATGTAGATTTTCAAAGATTTAATAAAACAATATTAGTTGCTTTGTTTCTTTATCGCAAGTGAAGCTTATACTAATTTAGATGAATGGGATTCCAACATAAAAAAATACAACTGAGTATCAAAAGTACTACAAATAAAACAATATAATTATGTTCCATAATGAAACAAACAAAAAGTTGCGAGAAAAATTTAAAGGTTTATTTTTTAATGTACAGGAAGTTATTGGTAATGATCGGCAGGTACAAGGTAAAGACTTACAAAGTTTTATTTTGAAACAATAATGTAGAAATTACTTATTATTTCTAAAACATTGTATTTGAGAATTACAGAAATTATAAAAGTATTTGTAAATTATCTACTTCTTGTTATAGTGTGTCAAAGTATTTGTTTGTAAATATATTCACCTCTTTTCTAAAGACTTGAATGAAAAGCCGACACTATAATTTTACGATTATTTTTCTGAAACTTCTAAACAAGCAAAATGTTTTAATGTTGACGATGCATATAATGCAAGGTCTTGAATTGGAAAACTAATGTTAATGTGAGTTTTTATTATCGACTTCTATCGTTCAAAATACAAATCAGTAAAATGAATAGAGGATTTGATATATCATGCATTTTTACTTAGGCAAGCAAATTAGTTCCACTGTGATTCACATAAGCAGATACTTAACAGAACCTATATACTAGGAACTCAATAACAATAACAAATAATATTATGTTCCAGGTGCTTCCAACACTAAGAGCAAATCAGTTTTCGCTACAGACTGGCGTTACATAAGAGTGCGGTGTTGACGATGTTGGAGATGTAAATAAAAATAATGTAAAGTAATTAAATACGGTGGTTACAAAATTAGTACTGAAGAACTGAGTTAAAAAAAATACTGACGATGAACAAGGTGAAGATGAAAAACTCAAGAAAAGCAGTTCCATGGAAATAAATATTTCTAAAACACTATCAGGTGGAAATGTTTTCAGACATAGCACTGCAAAAAGGCTATCAGGTGAAAATATTTTCAGGCATAGTACTGTAGAGGACCCATTTCTAAAACACTATCAGGTGGAAAATTTTCAGACATAGCACTGCAAAAAGGCTATCAGGTGAAAATGTTTTCAGGGATAGTACTGTAGAGTCTCGTTTCTAAAACACTATCAGGTGAAAATGTTTTCAGACATAGTACTGTAAAGAGTCTATCAGGTGAAATCGTTTTCAGGCATAGTACTGTAGAATCTCACACTAAAATACTATCATCAGGTGAAAATGTTTTCAGACATAGTACTGTAAAGAGTCTATCAGGTGAAATCATTTTCAGACATAGTATTGTAGAATGTCATCTCAAAAATATTAACAGGTACAAATGTTTTCAGGCATAGCACTGTAAAAAGTTTTCAGACATATCACTGTAAAAATGTTACGCTCTGCCCTTACTTATGAAAGGGGCCAAGCGTAATTTCTGCTAGCTCCTTAAATTTTTGGATTTCCGGAGAGTAGGGTCGGGTCCTTAGTCAGAACTTAATAAAAAGCATTCTCGTCTGACAGCTATTTAATTTTGGAGGTTAGATGAAATAAAAATGTCAATAAAAAATAATATGGAAAAAAAATATGAAATTATCACGCCGATATATCGGTAATTATATATATTATAATAGTGAGTATATGTAAAAAGAGGTCCCCGAATAGTACTATCCGTTACAAACCCGTACTTATACCACGTAAGTATTAATCTGATTCCTAATAACAAAAGATATTTTCGTAACTATAAAAATCTACCGAAATATCTCAACTCTATTCCTAGCTATTTTATACGGTAAATATTAGTTTGTCCTACGGAATTAACATTAAAATACTTGTAGGTAGTTCCTAAAACGGTATGTGGCCGGTTTGAGGTTATGTCGGAACCTCGTGGCAGATGGGGGCCTTTAATGTAAGGAATGGTCTTACTTGTGATATCGATGGTCAGTCGTCTGGTGCAGCTTGTTATACTTTCGGTCCCAAGCAAGGTTTCACAAGGGTAAGCGGCATATAATCCTTAATTAGTAAGAAGGGTTGATCCTGGGGTAATCAGTCTTGCTAAAATTCTTCTGTCTTGCCTGTAGATTACGAACTGGCACTAGCAAGTTAAGCAGGTGCGGTAGATTAGCTATAAGCGATAGCGAAGATAGCTTGAAGAAGAAGGAAGAGCCGTGAAATAGTAGAAGGTGACTCGGAAAGTTCCCAGATAATTAAAAGGAGGTCTGAAAGAGGGATTTGCATAAGCCATACATATAAATAGCCTTATAAACTATAGGTAAGCCAAGAAAGCTGTCTTATTTAATTTTAAGGACTCACCTGGAGCTGTTGGGCGACCTTTTTAGTTGTAAATTCAGTTAATAAATATATTTAAATCCACCAAAAGGTGATTCAAACCACAACGATTTATTTGGTATATTTTACTAACTGATTTAATCGTTTTTAGCTCAACGTTCAGATCCTACAAACAGTAGAACATATGGCACATGTTACCACAAAGCTGAGCTTATAAAAACTGACTCAAGGAAGTTTCCCAAGATGGTAGAAAATCCATGTAAGTCAATAAAAGGTCTTTAATAGTCAAGGTTAACAGGACAAAGTCTGGTAAGAGTGTGACCCTTATTGTTAAAAGAAGAATTTGACATGTGTGGATGTCATAAAATAAATGTAAACAAATAATAACATGTACTTATGGATATCAGATATTTAAAAGAGTTATGTGTACTATTTTGTGTAGCAAAATACAGTTCTTTGGACTTTAAAGTATTCACTAGATGTAATCAGGCTGACAAATATAAGACAAAAGGTTAGAATGGGTTTTAATGTAAAATAAAATACTAAATTAGGATCCTTACGATTCAAGTTTAGAATTTAGTAAATCGATCGATTATATCCCCAGTAGGAGTAAATAAATAGGGAAAATATAGGACACAATATATATAAAAAGAGAATAGAGCTACAATAGAATAATGTAGAATAGACTAGGTATATAATAGGGTAGATTAGTAATTAGAGTAGCTTAGGGTAAATTAGAATAGAGTAGAAATAGAATAGTGTACATAGTTAAGCTTATAATAATTTAGGATAGCGTAGAATAGGTTAGAAGTAGAGTAGTGTAAATAATTAAGCGTAAAATAGTGATAGAATAGATTAAGATAGAATAGTTTAGTTTAGGATAGTCTAAGATAGAATAGTTTAGTTTAGGATATATTAAGATAGAATAGTTTAGTTTAGGATAAAATAGTATATATTAGGCTAGAATTAGATATAAATTTAGTATAATCAATAACAAAATAAAAAAAAAACTATTTATTGTTTACACACTTTGCTGTTTTGGCTAAAACTATTCTAGATAGAATTTTTGACCCGTAACAAAAAGTTTTCAGGCATAGTATTGTAGAATATCATCTCCAAAACATTATCAGGTAAAAATGTTTTCAGGCATAGTGTAGAATCTCGTTTCTGAAACACTGTCAGGTAAAAATGTTTTCAGGCATAGTACTATAGAAAGTCTATCAGGTAAAAATATTTTCAGGCATAGTACTGTAAAAAGTCTATCAAGTGAAAATGTTTTCAGTACACGCTACCTAAAGTCAACAAAAAAAAAATAATATTTGTATGGTGATAAATTATTATTATTCCAGATATTCATACATCAGATATACCTTGAGGACAAGGTTTACATCCAGGATGGCCGGATGTTAGCTTCCAGTATTTATTACATAAATATTTGCTAGACACTCCCTGTAGTATTTTTGGATGCGGTGCGTCTTTCGCTGACACAAGATATTCTAATATTTCGATGAGTGGACAGACGCAGTTTTAACAAGAAAGAAAGGGAAATATAGACCGGCATTGATACATTCATTATTAGCTGTTCAACCATTATTGATTAATAAAGTTTATTTTTGTAAAGTGAATTTCTATTACCCCTTAGCTAATAGATGGTATCTGAAATTGGAAATATTTTATTTTGAATGTATTCTTCCAGAATAACTAGATGCCAGAATGTGCAGGTAACTTAAAATAAGAAAACAATGTTTAAAAGAAAAAGAGAAGAATGTGTGCAAATGAAACTGTGTTTTAATAAAATTTTAAATCGATTTTAATAAATTTTATTTCTGTCAATTGTGTCCCTAATATGTCTACCCAAGTACAACTTAAATAATAGCCCTTTGTTACTGAGAAAAATACATTTTTCTACATCCACATGTATACTAGCTTATCTACGCACAGGAAACTAAACGAAAAAGTATGCTATTGCATTCAACTGAACGAATATATTTCATATTCATTCTAGGTAGTGAGAACACTGCAAAAAATGAAATCCACCAATAATAGTTCATATTTTGGTCAACCGACTACTTATATTTTTAAAATTTTAAGTAAGTGACAATTCTGTTAAACTAATTTTCAGTATATTTTTTAGTTATTGAGATTAAACATACATTAAAATGAGTTGTTTTTGTGTAGAATCGATAAATAATAGCATTTTTATTTCGTTTAATAATTATAATTAATTAATTAATTAATTATAAATAATTTTTTAATTTAAATAAAACTATATGACGTTAATTTAATTACGAGTATTAAAGCAAAAATATTAAACGCATAGATCGTGGTGAGGTCAGCGCTCTTGCCTTTTATGCATAAGGCCTACGTTCAAATATCGGAGGGAGACAAATGAACTCAAATCTTTTTTTTTTTTTTTTTGTTTATTTTATAAATTAATTAAAGTCATAAATTATCTTTAAATTAGTTATTTTATTTTAATAACCCAAAATAATTTTTAATATTTGAAGATTTTCGTTAGTGGGTCGTAGAAAAAATCTACTATGCAACTCAAATGGATTGTCCATATCCACTCTTCTGGTACAAACTACTATTGTAGTGTTTCGATGCTTTTAATTTTTTAATTTGTTTTACGGAGACTTTATTAGTATAAAAAATAATTTATAGCAAAATAACAATATAAATAAGGTATTTATATTCAGTAGAATAAGCTGTAACATTCAAAATTCATTCGAATGGACTGACCAACACATTATTTAAATTCCCTTTTACCATTCTGTACTTCTTGGTCTATAGAGCTTATCGGTCTCTCTTTTGTGTCGTCTCGTCGCGTCGCGGACTCCTAAGAACTCGTGACATCAAGTTACTTTTTTTTAATTATCTATCTTAATCTTATCGATAAAATTATGATTTAAACAGCATTATCATATCATCACTAAAGATGTAGCTAGAAAAAATTAGGAACACTTTTTTTTGAATTGATACGTAGTTTTTGTGATATTGGCGTGTGTAATTTAAAAATCGGTAGGACAAACTTATTTTTTCAAGTTCTGAGCGAGAAATTATACATTGCCACATTATATCTTGTAATCTGAAACCAAAGATATGGATGCCGACAAACTAAATCATGAAGTGGTAGGAGGAGGGAAAATCCGAAATGAAACGTGATGATGTCATAGCTTACTGTATCCTCATAAGAGATTAGTTTAATTTTAAATTTGAACTTTTAAGAGTCATTTTCACATAGAAAATGGTAGTTTCTTATTTTGACAGCTCACTTTGTAAATCTAATACAGCTTACGTTCATAAAAAAAAAGGATTGCTTTATTAAAAAAAAAAAATAATTTTAAATTTGAACTTCATTCAGTCATTTTCACATAGAAAATTGTTGGACGATTATTTTTTGAAGCCTCTACTTTTGACAGCTTAACCTAATTTGTATACATTTTATGTTCAAAACAAAAAAAAGTTGCTTCATTAAAAAAAAAATGTAATTTTAAATTTGAACTTGTAAGAGTAATTTTAATAGAAAAAATTGTAATCTATTCTTTTAACAGCTCACTCTTTAGTTCTTATGTAGCTTATGTTCACAAGAAGTTTTGACTTTGTTAAAAAATTTACGTGTTCTGACCTAATTGAATTGATTGTTTATGGTATTCATGATACTAAAGTACAAAGAGTCTGTAAGTATGCGAAATTTTGATTTGATTTCAGATCTTATTTCCTATTTGGGTACTGTCACATAACCCTTAGCTGAAACAAATATTTCTAGTTCTAGTTCTAAAAAAATTGCAGCACTCGGAAAAATCGGAAAATTTCAAATCAAATTTATCTTGCCTTAAATGCGGGCATATAGGACATCAGAAACGCCACTGTCGTTCACATAATCTCTCACAGCATTTCAAGCGAGATAAGCCATTAAGAAATGATTTATTTTTTAAGTCTGTTAACCAAACTCAAAACGAAACTCAAAACGAAACCATAACAAAAAATAACTCTCTTAAAAGAGATAAATGTAACTTTTGTTTAAAGTCAGGTCACACGATTGATTCTTGTTTTGTTAAGAATTTCATTAATAAAAGACGCAACGTAAACTTTATTTTAGGCGAAAGAAAGAGTGTGCCTACGAAAATAAACATTGATCAACCTATATGGGTTTATTGATACCGAGCTTAAGTGTCGTCCGGGTTAGTTTAGAGGAAATTTATATTATGGGCATTACTTGAGACAGTTTATTTCAAAATATAAGTTCGGAACAGATGTTAAAATTACAGGCAAGCCAGCTCAGTCTAGGTACACGTTTAATGTTTATGTCACTGTTTATAATGATACGTAGATACGGATTATGAAGCGATAGTCACTGGATGTTTTAAGAATTTCCGTGGATTTTGTAATTAGTTTAAATCAATTAAAAGTACTTAAACAATATCGATATCAATTATGTCAGATTATTAAAATAAAAATTAAAATTACTACAATTTGTGGTTTACTTGTTTTTCTGTTTCTGCAGTAAACAAGTGTGCTATGGAAATTAATTTAATTAATAATTTTATTGCCATGTCGACTTTTAGCAACATTGTTTCACAGGGTTTGATTTATTTTAAGCAAGTTTTAGTAGCTTTAGAAAAAGCATGGTTTTTTCTAAATATTTAAAACTGTTTTCACAAACAAAAAAAAATTATTTTCTTGGATGGAAGATTTCCGCCGAAGATGGCAGAACGAAGTAGAAAAAATAGAAGCGTTGACAAAAATTTCGTACCTGAAAAATGTTAAACCAGTCAGGCTTTGGCCGAGCGGGTTATCATTAGTAACTGATTTGCAAGACTCAATTTTTTAAAACTAAAGGTAAAGTAAATGTTTTATTTTGACTGCTTTGATTTTTATTGTTGCAGGGATGAAATAATAAGCCTTGAAACATGGAGTCAGCATACTTCCATTTTTAATGTTATGTTTTATATCTCAAGAATGAAGTAATAAGCCTTGAAAGGTGGGGTCAGCATACACCCATCTTTAATGTTATATTTCATGTATTAAGGACGAATAATAGGCCTTGAGAGGTGGGGGTCAGCATACACCCATCTTTAGTATTATTTTTTATGTCTCAAGGGCGAATAATATGCCTTGAGAGATGGGGTCAGCATACTCCCATCTGTATTGTTTTGTCTCAAGGGCGAATAATAGGCCTTGAAAGATGGGGTCAGCATACTCCCATTTTTTGTCTCAAAGGCGAATAATATGCCTTGAAAGATGGGGTCAGCATACTCCCATGTTTATTGTTATATTTTGTTTCAAGGGCGAATAATATGCCTTAAAAGATGGGGTCAGCATACTCCTATGAAATTTTTATGAATTTTGTTTTTTTAGGATTATAAATTAAAAGATGGAGTCAGCATACTCCCATGAAATATTTATGAATTGTTTTTAGGATTACAAATTCAAAAATGGGGTCAGCATACTCTTGCATGGATTATTTTATTTATGAATTATTTTTCAAGATTACAACTTGAAAGATGGAGTACTCCCATGAAATGTTTTATTTATGAATTTTTTTTAGGATTACGAATTGAAAGATGTTGTCAGCATACTCCCATAAAATATTTATTGTTTTTCAGGATTACAATTTGAAGAATGGGGTTATCATACTCCCGCATGGATTATTTTATTTATGAATAATTTTTGAAAATTACAAATTGAAAGATGGGGTACTCCCATGAATTGTTTTTTTAGGATTATAAATTAAAGCATGGGGTCAGCATACTCCCATTAAATATTTTATTTATGATTTGTTTTTCAAGATTACAATATCTTGAAGCTTGGGGTCATGAAAGTATATATTGGACCTTGGCATGTAGGTCACGTTTTACCTTATTTCACAGAAAATGAACACACCACAGTGGAAATGGATACATGTTTCGAGAACAAAACACCCGTCAGTCTGGCCGTGTTAGAGTCAGCGAATTAGGATATCGCCGCCACTGCGTCGACGATACCACGTCTGTCCGTTGCAGTGTCTATTTAAATTTAATTTACGGCTGATGTAAACAGAAGCAGGTGGACGCTAAAATTGAGCAGGACCGTATTTTTCTTTTCCGTCTTGTAAAAATGTAAAATAAAAGAGTGTAATTGTGAAATAATTTTTTTATTACGATAAAAACATATTTTGTAAAGTAAAACTATAAAATAAATGCCATACACGATCCCCCAGACTTTAGTGACATTTCTGAACGAAGATAGGTGAGCGACATAAACTGCGTTAACCTGCAATACAAATTAATAAATGTATTTGACTTTAAAAGAGATGGTTGCATTATATTTAGTTCATTACATATGTCTACTGTGATAGAGAGCATTAAAACAATCATATTATAAAACTATATTGTACAGGGTGTCCAAATAATTACAAATTCTTTAATAGCTAATATATATCTACTAAAAGCATTAAAAAAACTTTAAATATAAGAGGTATTTGGTATTTGAATTTGGTATTTGATTTAAAATTGTGCATCTTAAAAAGAACCCTTTTGTATTTTTGATAACTTTTGTTCTTTATTGTTCTTGTTCTACTAGTATTTAGATTAGACAACTTGTACACTGTATTATAGCAATCTTCCTTACTTGACTTAGCACTATTCTGAATCGGATAAATTAGTTAGACTTGAAAGGATATCTTCACTAATCAAAATTACAAGTGGTTCTACCTGAACCTCTATAATATTATCCAACTCCCACATTTTAACTTCAACTTTTTGGCGAACATGGTCGATACACTTTTTTATTTTTATGGAGAAATTAATAATATTACTTCTTCAAAAAGAATTTTAATGTCTCCAGATTTAAATGTTGAGTTTTTATCTGCTACGTATTGTTTAACGTCAACCTAGATTAATTCAATAGGGTTAAGTCCTCAATGATACGGAGACATGTGAAGTATTATGTTGTTTTGCTGCTTAGCCATTTCATCTATTACATACCTATCATAATGTTTATGTTGCTTACCAAGTTTTAGAAGTTGGATTTTAAGCATTTGGTAGTCGAATTCAATTTTTTTCCCTTATAGCCATTTTTAAATATCACCTTTTTTAGACGTCGTAGATATTTTTTCCAGCTTTCTCGAATAATAATGCAGTTATCTTCAAATTTTGGTAGGGTGTTTGAAAATCACTCTTTGAACGATTCTCCACACATTTCTTCATGGTAGTCACCGGATTTTTCAACTCAAATGCATAAAGTGCATTAGAGACAAAGCCTTCTTCACTTCCAATATGGCATATAATGAGCTGTTTTTACGCACATACCTGATGGGTTTTTAAAACCAGTTAAAAGTTCATACAAAAAGGCTTGTCTGGATGAAAAAACCGACATATCAAAACATACTTTTGATTTGGTGTACCCTGCGTTAATCCAAGTCTCATCAAGATAATATATTTTTTGCTTTTCTTCTCTGTACCGTTTTATTTTTTTTTTTTTTGGCGTAGGACGAAACAATTTCATTTTTGTCTAAAAGCAAACTATTTTTTCTTTGAGTTTTAATTTTAAAATTAAGGGTTTTGAAAAGCTTGTAAAATGTAGCTCGCTTAAAAGTAGACAAATATGGATCATCGTTGACTTCTTATAAAACCTTATCAATTGTTGGAAGTTAATTTCTAAAGAAGAATTGATGTACTTTGCGCCTTATTGCATTTTTATAAAAATCATCCACAGAGCCACTGATTTGGTTATAACGTACTTTTTTTTTGGTTCAGAAAATTTATGAATCTGCCTATACTTCTTCATAACATTAAAAACTGTTTTAGCGCACATCCCTGTTTTATCAGCAACTCTTCTTTCAACATCATGTACCAACATATTAGGGTTCTATAAAATTTAATGCTTATAAATATTAGGACCCATTTCTTTAGTACGGATGACCAAATGTCCCTTTTTCAGTCGCTTTTTAGAAGGAGTAAAAACATTTTTCTGGACTTCATCTGCTGTATCTGTGGAGGACATAGTGTCACGCAGCAATTACAAAATTTAGTCAATTAAATGTCCATAAAATAGAGTAAAACATGTTCAAACTAACAACAACCACAAAAACAAAAAAAAATAAATAATACAATATATGTACAGGGTGGCTCACGTTCAACGGGACGGAGCTTTATGGGAAAACGACCAAAGATATAACAAATTCGTTTGGGAGGAATACGTAGGTTACAGACGGCCACAATTTAAAATTTGTTAGATGTATACAGGATGTCCCACATAAGAGAAAATATACAAAGTTATATTATTTTTATTAGAACACCCTGTTTTTTATTTTAGAATTAAAAACTACATCAAAAATAATGTCAGTTAACTAAAGGTTCCCTATTACTATTATTATTAGTTTTCGATTTATTTGAATTTTTAAGGAAAAAAAGTCTCCCAGAAATTAATTGTTTACTCTTGTTTGAATAATTTTTAATGAACTATTTTTTTTTATTTATGTGGGACATCCTGTATACATCTAACAAATTTTAAATTGTAGCTGTCTGTAACCTACGTATTCCTCCCAAACGAATTTTTTATATCTTTGGTCGTTTTCCCATAAAGCTCCGTCCCGTTGAGCGTGAGCCGCCCTGTATATCTAAACTATAATATAACGAATTATAATCAATCAAACATACAAAATGCCCAAACTTAACAACACGGTGAATGCTACCAAGACGCCGTTTAAAATTATCCAAATTGAACTAAATTCGACTCTGACAAAAAATATTTGCGCGTCGTCTAAATGACTAACGGCCGATTAACCAATAAAAGCGCAAAAAAATGTCACGTGAGCTGTTGCTGGATGGGAGAAATTGTTTTGACCCGGCGTAAATGAAATCTGAATAGACTTTAGAGTCAGCCAATTAGGATATCGCCGCCACTGGGGTCGACAATACCACGTCTACCCGTTTCAGTGTTCAGGACCAGGAGAGAGCGGGGACTTGACTTTGAATCAAAGTAAAAAACTGTTAAAATTGGGAAATTTCTAAAGTTCAGTATCTATTTTTTAGTTAGAAATGGAAAACTGGAGGAGAGATGGTAAAATCTCTGGTATGAGAAATAAATTCACACGACCTATTTTTGAAAATCATATAGTTCCTTCTTGAATCCCTTCAATTTGGATGCTATATTTCTTTGCTAATAAACTAATGCTAAAATTTATTTTTTATTTACCAACAACTTTCTATTTGTACAATATTAGAATTTCTAGATTGTTGAGAAAATTAAATAATTATGATACGATAATTAGCTTTTATAGGTTGTGTAATAGTCGAAATTTAGAATATTAAATAATTGATACTATGTATAAATTACACTTATTTACCTAAATATATTTGCTTTCACATTTGTAATTTACAGATTTGTAGGTATAAATAGAACACCAAATTCATTTTAAAATTTTATTTTTTAGGATTAAATTAATATACATAAAATACATAACATAATAAAAAAATATAATAAATCTACAATAAATAAAAAAAACATTTAATTTGCCCATCATTATTAAGAATTCTAATTCTAGAAAATAAACATTCAATCTAGGATTTCTTTTTGGTTATGACAGGTTTCAAGTTGACTACTAATTTTGTGTTAAAATTTACAGTTTGCCTAACGTATTGGATACGTCTACTTAGCCAGTTCCACATATTTAATAAATGTATAAAATGAAATGGATTATTTCAACATAGGTACAAACAATAAAAATGTTGTTACTGATAGTAGTTTACTGCTAAATATTTACTTTTTCTGAAAATAGGCAGGAAAAAACTATAAAATAATATTAAATATGGTTGAGAATGTATTAATACATAATAATTATACGAATTAAAAAGTGTTTAACAATATAAGTAGAGATACCATGTAACGAAAATTACAAGCGAGACGTACATCAATACGATGACAGTCTGGGATGACTCGCGGCTAAAACTCTAGTGGAGACGGTCGTGCGGTCCACAAAAAAATATACTGATGTTAATAGGGCGCCAGATAAATTGAAAACAAGTTAACCCCAAATATTCTTGATATACCCCCAATTTACCAAAGAGTATATCGCAAAAGTCTCAATGTACTCGCAGTAAAATAAACATGTAAGTCCAATTCAAATAGTTTTAATAATAGAAGCAATTTCAATAGATCAATATTAAAAATCCGTATTCAAATATTTACAACATTAGAGATTGAGACAGAAAAAAAAATCATATGTTCTCAGACATTTTACACTTGATATATAATTAGTTATGTACCTACTTAAAATTATATTACACTGGTTGCTAAGGCCGCTAAGTAATGTAGCAACTTTTCGTACGAATGAGAGATTATGGCACACACCGCTTGAGCTCAGGCGCATGCGTGAGTAAGAACAATTAAAAAAAGTTATTAATATCACGAGACCTTAGTCGCAGTTTACAAATTACCAGCCTAACTGTAAGCCAGGTAAGCGACGCAAACAATGTTTAATATAAACTGAGTAATACTTGTAAACCAATATTTAAGTAAAACTTTATAAAGAGTAAACTATAATAAGTTAAGCTTAATAAGCTAGTGACGAATTTAGTCACAAACAAGATTGAAAATAATCGATAGCTTTTAACTAATCTAATAAGCTAATAACTAAATAAAATAAGACATAATGCTAATAGCAATAACAAAAAAAAAAAAAGAAACACTTCCACTCAGGAATAGACAGCTTCTTCTTATTTGAGTTTCTTGGTTAACGTTTACAGCAACAAAAATCACAATCAAAAAAAAATCCAAGAAAGGAAAATCTAGTTTCCAGGAGAATTCGTTGAGTCAAATTAATCACCCACTCCAAAAGAAAATCGACGACTCCAGGAAGGGGATAATAGAAACCTTAGTAGAAAAATGTACGGTTACTACCCTGATATTTATTTAGATAAAACACACAAAAATCAAAAATATTTATTCTATATGAATTTCAGAAATCAATACTTATTAAATGTATTTTTAAATGTAAGTAGTTTTTTTTGTTTCTCCAAATAAAATTAAAAGTAAAAAAAAGAAAAATTAACAACCAATAAAATATTACCGGTAATATAAAACAATAACTTATTTCATATAACTGACTTTAAAGTAAATACTGCAAATTGCAATATTTTAAATCATAATGGCAAATTTCCAACATAATTTATAGAAACAGCTGATTTAATTTATTTTTAAATCGACCTCAAAATATTTTAACAAAAAATAATCAAAACCATTGAGAATAGTGACCGAAAGACTTCCACGACGAAACAATATGCAAATGCCTATAGAGATGGGATCGGCCCACCATAAGCGATTTTTGATAATCAAGAAATAACATTTAAATAATATAAATTCTTACCCTGGCCAAGGGGTTCCTTCGGTAATAGTTAATAATTTAAAACACACCCAACTAGAACTGGTGTGCTCTCCAATAAATATATAGTGGTGTAAGGCCTTATTATCCTCTCTAAAAGGAAGAAATATTAAAATATTAGGCCAAAGCACTTTTAACGATATACGTTAAATTAATAATTTTTAATTTACTATTAAAACCCTCAAAATGACTTAGCAGTAATACAGATATTACTCAAAATAGAATATTACTTATTTGTAAAAAAATGCCCGATAAAAAAAAACAACTACGATGTACATACAGAGTTGGGTAGTATTCGATTACCCGGTATTCTGAATCGTATTCAGAATACATTTGGCTGGTATTCGAATACTATTCGAATACATTTGTGTTTTCTGTATTCGGTATTCGACTGAATACTTTTTTAGTCAGTACTCGGTATTTTGGATTCAGAATACCATTTTTTAATCCTAGTATTCGAATACCCACTTTGTATTCGAATCCCGCTATTCGAATCCCGGTATTCGAATCCTGTTTTCGAATACTGTTTGATTATTTCTATGAATATTGCGATCTTTTTGAAATGTTGGTTTTGTTGAAGGCAAACGGGATAGGAAATGCTTTTTGATTGATGTTTTCTTTCTGATATCCAAGTACTAGTGCGTCGTTATGAATATTATGTTATATTTTAGTTAAAACAAAAAGAATTTATTTTAAGTTATTTATTATTTAAGATTATTTTTCAAGAATAGCTTCTTTTGCTAAGCAATTCTATTGTGTTACCTTATTGTGTTCCAATCTCCAATGAACGTACCAAAGAAACTATTTTAAGTTGTGTCCCACGAGATACGCCTCGGACCATAACTCCATAACGGTGCAATTTTCAAAAATTTTGTAAGTGTCCTTTTTTATGTATATTCAAAAAAGCCATCTTTTAAAATTAGTTTTCGAAAATTGCACCGTTATGGAGTTATGGTCCGAGGCGTATCTCGTGGGACACTCTGTATAAGTAAGTAGGTTGTAGGGTATAGGTTATAGGTAATGGGAATTATTTATTTTTTATTAAACAATAAGTTTGTGTTTTTATCTGACGGTGTACCAAAGAATTTTATTTTAACTTTTTCATTATTTTATCGTTTTTTATAATTTTTTAATAAGACTTTAAAAAATAAAAATCAACAAATGTTTTTTATTAAACAGTTATTTTATTTAACCTCACTGTGACACTGTGTATCAAAAAATGATATTTCAAGTTTTATTTAACATAGATTTTTAATTCTTTTTATATTTTTATAAATTAACTACATAAATAATAATCAAGGTTTATGTGCGCACATATTATTTGTAGTTGCAATATTCATAAAGTATTCATATGTAAATGAATCCAGGTATTCGAATACAGCGGTATTCAAATACTTTTTTTTTCTTTGTATTCGAATATTGATTATTCGAATACAATTTAGAATACAGTATTCAGGATTCGTATTCGAATACCGGATTTCAGTATTCGACCCAACTCGGTGTACATACCTGATTTTACAGCTTGATAATAGAAACAACGCGATTAGCGGCACAAATTCTTCAATGAAGAAATTACTAAAGATTTTCGAAACCAATAAATCTACAAATGCAACTAAGAAAATTCTCTGTAACGAATATATGCTAAAATAATAAATCCCAAGATGGATGGCATACAAAACCATAAAATTATTTTTAGCAATCTGCACACCAACAAACACGAGGTACCAAGCTCAAGTTCAAAAATCAGGAAAGTGTGTAGCTCATCGGCAGGACATGACGGGTGGTGGGAGTAACGGACTCAAAATTCAAATTTGATATATCCAAATTACGAACGACAAAATATTAAAATTATGATAGGAGCGCATTTTCGATTATTAAGCAATATTGTAGTAAATACCTAAACCTGTAAAAGTTAAATAAACCTTTAAGGTTTGTTTAAGAAATTAATAATTTATTCCATTTATGGACCCTACATGTATGCAACACAAATGACAGACAAAATAGATAACATTAGACCTTTAAAAATTAAACGAATTTCTGAATAGAGGTGGGAACTAATTAACGTCGTTTTTGAACGTTACAACCAAACTCCACAGTTATATGGTTTAAAATTATTCATGCTATCATCTCATGAAATATTTGAAAATACTTAGCAAACAATTATATTACTGCAAAGTAATGCCTATTTAAAAATAAAAATATATTGCTACAAGGCTATACCGCCGTCATACGCCAAACCCCCATAACTGACAAATTATAAATATTTGAGGTTATTTGACCATTATGATACTAACACATTTTTCTTTTTAAAAAGTAAACAAAATATTACCAATTTTTATTCTGTATCGTAAAAAGTCAACTTGATTCTACAATGTAACTAACATTTTTCTAGAGAATTCTTATCAAAAATCAACCCAAAACATTAAATCACACTTATTTATATAACTAGTTAAAAACATTATTCAAAACTTGTCTTTAATTCAACAAAGCAGCTATATTGGTAACACATATCAAAATACTGGCACTAATAAATTTTTTTTATTGCATATATCTCCATTTTATAGTTTGTGTAGTTACTAGGGCAGTATAGATATTTTAGTTTCATTTGTGAGCCAAGTCTGTCTTGTTTCAAGATTAGTAGTCCATACAACAATATTTTTAATTTTGTTGTTACAAAATTTTTCTTTTTTAACGGTAGGGTTTTTGCTTGAGAGTCTGTGCAGGGGGATCGGTAGAGTCCACTTGGACCAGGGAAGGGTTTAGTAGATTTCTTGGGAGTGAAGAGACTACTAGAAGAAGCAGCTACGGAAACTCCACTGGAAAGAGGCATAATATCATTTATCGATTTGTTTACCTACATAATAATAAATAAATATATATGATTCTAGAGCTCTTAAAAGTATGTTCCAAAATATAATGATATAACAAAATTTATAGGTAATTCGTCATTGAAGAAGTTGTAACTCGAACCTCCATAGAGATTATTCAGCACATATGAGGTATCACTCATTCAACGATGATATTTAGCTGCAGTTAACTAGGACTCATGTAATTATTTATATCAATGCAAGAACCTAATTAGACCTATAGTTATACTTTACAAAAATATGTAAAAGTTCCCTTCAATTCCAAAGTTATCTTCATATTGCACTAATTTTCTTACCAACATACAAAGTATTTGTGATAATTATACATGATGGTCCAAATTTGACATGTTTACAAGATATTACTAAATTAGCAGGGAATAAAGTACATTTGATGTCCCACCTTTTTTTTTAAACTTAACATGTTATTTGAAATCCCGTTATAAATTCCTCCCCTGAGTAAAATGCAAGAGTGATTTTTAAAATATCATTATTTTCTTTGGGTGTTTAAATAAAAAATGGTAAATGTTATTACTTCGAAAATTTGTACCCCTTAAAAAAATAATAAGTAGGACAATGAATTTTACATATGAAACTACGTCAAAATATTAAATTGTTTTTCAAAATAAAATATTTATTTGAGATAATAAATTATGACAAATTTAGAAAATCACCCTATATTTTCTAAAAAAGATTTATAACATAACTAAGCATTTCATATTTTTTTTTCTCAAAAAAGGTAACAATGGTGGGTTATAAGGTTTCGATATCCAGTTGTATCATGTAAAAGCGTCGAATTTTGTCCACCATGTACAATAAAACAACTAAGTTTAAATAAAAAAATATAAAATTATTTTCATTATTATAACATTCCTTTCTTACCAAAAAATGCAGCAGTGAAATCAAAGGAATTCAACGGGGACTCTATTTGATTATAAAAAAATGCTTTATTTTGAGCCCATCTCATGAAGTTGGAGATTTACCATGCCCCCTTCTCGTTTTTCACCCTTAAACAAATAAGGAAAAAATTTAAATAAACAAAAATAATACTAAACTTTTACTAAATTTTATTTTTTTTAACTTTAGTAGCTTGAAAAATCTTTAAAATGGGAAAAGACAGATATTGCTAAAATTGTATAAATAATAACGCATACAAAAGAAGTTTTATATTGTATATATAAAAGTGATTTAATTTCTGTTTAAATTAAAATCCTATGAATTAATCTTTTAAAATATAAAATTTGTGTTAAATAACTTTATTATAGGTACTTTGCTTAGAAAATTCAAAACTTCAAATATATTACTGTATAAATTTTTAATTTGATTTCAAATAAATTTTTTCTATTATTACTAAGAAGGCACAATATTCTATACTATATAGAAGGTAAGTATATTAATGTTACTGTCCCAGAAGGGTGGGTGTACAAATATTATGAATATGTAAATGTTGTGTATAATAAAAGTGCCCTTTGAATGAGACAAACAAATACAAACCTTGTCCTGTCTCTTCTTCTATTTGACCTCTTGTAAAGTTTAGTTTTCTTTTTGTTGTAAGTAGGTATCTCACTTTTAGATTTCCTTGTATCGGTTTTATATTTAATAAAAGCTAGTTATCCCTAATTAGTATTTTGGCCAATACAACTTCTTAGCCATGCAATAAAGAGATCTTCTATAATTACCTAAAATTTTAACCCCAAAAATGTAGTTGAAAATACAAATTAAGTATGTAATAAAGTGAATGTTTTTGAAGGAATTTTATGTACTTATTATTAATTTACTTACCAAGTGGTTTTTCTTCTATCGGTAGCAGCAAAATTGCTTGCGATTTTTTTTTTGTTAACCATTATAATACTTCAACTAAACGAACTCAAATTGAACTTTTATAATATATATTCAAAGTACCTATAGGATATGGGACACCCGGTATTCGGCATTGCATAAAATATCGAATGAGTAACAGATAGTGATAAGGGATGTGTTGAGCTGTAACTATATTTATGAATCAGTTGATATATTGTACTTGTAGCGAGTGGACATTAAAAGTATAAAACCATATGAGGTGTTTTATTTAACAAGTGTTATTATTAAAAGTATAACAATTACAGTACCTCTCGACACTCAAATAAATTGGCTGGAAAATTAAAAACAATAACTGAAAAATTCTAAAATATTAATTATTAAAGATTTGTCTGTCAAAGTAAATGACGAGCAGACACATACTTTGATTTTTTTACTATACGGAGAATGGTCGCACTGCGCAGCTTTCTGAGTGCCTTTTAAAAGAGATAGAATACTCCGCCATTTTGAACCCTTATTACGTGTTGCCTACATCTTGGCGCAATATTTTTAATAGGTGCGTCTTAATCATCCGCTTCTACTTCGGAATTGTCGGTTTTCTTGTTTTAATCTGACAGGTTAGAACGACTGAACCGACAATTCCGGAAGTAGAAGTGGATGATTGAAACGCATCTGATATTTTGCTTGCAGCTGTCAGTGTCAGTGAATATTATTTTTGGAGTCACAGTTTATTGCTCACTCGGACCAGTTGAAAGTTCCAAAATAACATCCACTCCAGGAATACAAATTCAGGATACGCAGAAGACTGCTGTTTTATTATAGGCGGTTGTCATATATTGTATTATCTGAGTTACGCAGTGTATAAACTGGAACATTGAGATAAAAAGTGCCGACGCATAGTGAGCGATCTGATTCTTTAGCTATAAACTGTGTCATAGGGTTCAAAATGGCCGCGCCCTATGTTGGGCGTGTCGGACCTCTCTCTTGCCCCGTATAGTAATCAAAGTATGTGCGAGCAGAGCAGAGAGACGTTGTCAGTTCACGTCGTCGTTAAAAATTAACAGAAGAATGCAACCCGTACTACACCTTTAGTAAAAGATTTGGGTTTAACGAGTCATTAGATATTTAACGATTGTTGTAGCAACCCGCTGTATATGTTTTGAACTAAATTTTTTTAGACAAATTTTCTCGGAACCTCTCCTAATATAGTTTTTCATACTGTGATATTATAATAATTTTCACATGTCTTGAAACATAATATCGTATTTCCCCTAAAGTGCCCAGAGCAATAACTGTTGTCGCAATCCCATTTCAACATCCAATACTTCTAAAGTTTGCTAACCTCACATTCCCGCATACAAGATTTTGTTTTCAGCTCTAGTGAAGTACATAAACTGTGAGAAAGGCTTTCAGTTCCACATCCATGTTTTAACAAATCGAATAATCGTCAAGTGTACGTCGTTGCATCTTCATAATATAATCATTACTTCAGTTGCACACGTTCCTCGGCCTCAATGGCATTAGGAAAATCGCATTTTCACTGTCACGACAAAAGTGTCAGGAAAGGAAGAACGTACGGTTTAGTTGTTTTTGTTTGCTCTGTCATCCACGTGCTTTGAATGCTTTCGATTTTGGCACGTAGCACAGGGAATGGAGGAATCGTTGGAGGGATCAATGTTTAAATTATATTTAAATATTTGTTTTTTAATAAATCTGCATTGTACATGAATTGAAGGGCATTTAATGTAAAAATATATTGATACACAGTAATAAATAATATTTTGTGACAGTAACTTCTTTAGTTAAAAATTTGTAAAGTGTTAGTCTATAATAATAAATTGTTTATTACAAAATAAAGGTACAAAATTACAAAAAGAGAAAATAGCCTAAATTTATGAACTCAAGTAATAAACAAGGTAATTCATGTAGGTCCATCAGGCCTGTCTATCGTATAGTTATTCATTAATATAATTCTTTTTATTTAATCTTAGCAATATTTCTTAACATAAAAAATGTAAACAAAAAGAGTACTGTTGAAAAACATATTAAAAGCTAATAAAAGGTAAGCACATTTATAGCCCAAAAACTAATCTAATCACATACTTTGATTACTATACGGTGCAAGAGAGACGTCCGACACGCCCAACATAGGGTGCGACCATTTTGATGCCTTTACCAGGGTAGCCGTTTCCCCTGTAAATAGTTGGTAACAAATTTGTTTGACCTCGACAGTGGCGCGCTGAGCGCGTTATGATGAACTATAATTCGGTACAGTCGGTAAAGTAGAAAACTACTAAGTAAAGCGATTTAAAAAATGGCGGGCTTCAAAATTTATGAAATTTGAAGAAATTTCAAGTAACATTTTCTTATTTTGCAGCTTTTACTTACAATAATTAAAACAATCAATAAGTAAAATGAATTTTTATTGTAAGTAAATGCTGAAAAACGGAAAATGTCACTTGTTTTAAATGAAAAATAAAAACATTTTTAATAAGTTTATTTTATTTAGAATAGGTAACTATGTCATTACATTATATTAAACATCATATTCACAATAAACACACACAAAATTAATGCAGAATAAAAATGTAGGATAACAATGTAACAATTATTTTATTAACAATAAAATGGATACAATTTTCAAAAAACACAAAAAACATTTTAAAATAATTAAAAACAACACAAAACAACACATACCTATAAATACCACAATTGTTTTAAATATCTCTAATAATAACTTATTAATACACAACAGATAGGTAATTTTTCAGTGAATACATATAAGATAGTTTATATTTGCAATTAATTTGATATAAAAATGTAACATCTGTAGTGTACTGCCTCTGTTTTTATTACGTTACCATGTGATTTTTAGTTTTAGACAGATATAAAAAAATATAACTTGTCAACAAAAAATATATTTGTCACAGAAAAAGCAGAACCTTTTATTCACATTCATACTCAGATATAACATACCAGGTTAACTACATGACTCCGACAAATTGGTGACCCCGAACGTTTTCCCATTTTTACAAAATTCTGTAAGAATTTAAAGAATTTTGCTAGCCGATCAATACGAGTTCCTGTAAATGACCCCATCTTCTATCCATGGTTCAACATATACTGTCCTGACTTCAAGATATATCCTGTACCAATTCTAACAAGATAAATAATTTAAGTATTTTAGTAGCAGTAGATAAGTACCTAATATTAGATATTCAATTCAATATCGTTAAAACCATTTTTATTTAAATTTAACTAATTTATATAATGTCACAAACTGAAGATATTTCAGGGAACGGTGATTCTGTCAATGTCGAACGCACACTTTCCTCTTTAAAATTACCACCCTTTTGGACCCCAAATCCAGAAATTTGGTTTACACAAGTTGAATCACAATTTGCTTTATCAAGGATAACTTCAGACAAAACTAAATACAACTACATTATTTCGAATTTACCTTTTAATATTATTTCAACCATTTACGATGTCATAACTAATCCACCGCAAGAAAATCTCTATAAAATTTTGAAAGAAACCATTATCTCTCGTTTAACTTTAAGCGAGGAAAAACGTTTAGACGAACTCCTATCAAATTCCGAGCTAGGTGATAGAAAACCATCAGAATTTTATAGAGAAATGCTAGGTATGGTTGGAGGCTCTCAAATGGTCAGCCAAGATTTGTTGATAAAACTTTGGAAGCGACGCTTACCAAAAACAATTTTAGTTGCTATTACAGCTTCTGGTAAAGATACTCTTCATGATATTCTCGACTTAGCGGACAAGATTTGGGAGACCTATAAGCCGGTGAATATTAGTTCAATACATGATTTTCCACCGTTAACATTCAACAATTCAGGGTCTCAGGTCAAACCAGATAGTTCATTAGATTCCATTACTGAATTGACCAAAGCATTTAGTGAGTTTTCTATCAATTGTAGTAGACTTTTACAAACTATTTCCGATAAACAAAATTTTCTAGAATCACAGATTAATTCTCTCCAATCCCCAGGTCCTTCTCATTGTTTTAGTACTATTAATGAAAGTACATGTGATTTCTGTAGACACGGGAATCGCTCTAGGAGCAAATCTCCAAACCGATCTCAACAGTCAGTAAATAACTTGAAAATTTGTTATTATCACAAAAAATTTCAAAAGAATGCTATCAGATGCGGAGGACCTTGGTGCATTTTATACGAAACCCTTAAACATCCAGAACCAAAAAACGAGTAGACTCCAAAGCTTCGGCGGTAGCGAGTGGATCTACAAAAAATGTAAACCGTCGCTTATTTATTTTTGACGCAAATAATAAATTTAATTTTTTAATCGATACAGGGGCTGACATTTCAGTCATTCCTCGTGATGTTTTTAAAAATGTTAAAAAATTAGATGATCTATTTCTTACAGCAGTGAATGGTTCCACCATTAATACATTTGGAAAACAATTCCTTAAGGTTAATTTAGGCCTCAGACGAGTTTTTGCTTTCGTTTTTACGGTGGCCGATATTTCGCACCCTATCATTGGTGCAGATTTTCTTTCTTATTTTGGGTTATTAGTTGACTTAAAAAATAAATGTTTAATTGACAATGAAACGAAACTTTCGGTAAGCGGGTTTATCTCTGAAAATAATATCCCTTTATCCCCAAAAATTTTAACCATAGAAAATGAATTCGCTAAACTTATTCAGGATTTCCCTAATTTAACTTCTCCTCCGAACTATTCCTTACCTATCACACATACTGTAAAACATCAAATTATAACAAATGGTCACTTACCATCGTCGCACGCTCGACGTCTTAATACTTCAAAATATAATATTGCAAAAGCAGAATTTGAACAAATGGTAGCTTTAGGCATTTGTAGGCCATCCTCATCTTCTGTTGCATCACCATTACATATGGTTCCCAAAAAAGATCCAGGTGACTGGCGTCCTTGCGGAGATTACAGACAACTAAATAATGTCACTATACCGGATAGGTATCCACTTCCTCACTTACAGGATTTCAACATAAATGTACACGGTTGTACCATATTTTCAAAGATTGATTTGGTTAGGGCTTATCACCAAATCCCTATGGCAGAGGAAGATATTCATAAAACCGCTATTATAACACCTTTTGGATTATTCGAGTTCCTTCGTATGCCGTTTGGGTTAAGAAATGCGGCCCAAACTTTCCAAAGATTTATTAATCAAGTTTTACAAAACCTAGATTTTTGCTATGTCTACATAGACGATATTTTAATAGCCAGTAAAAATAATGAAGAACATCTTCAACACTTAACAATATTATTCGAAAGGCTAAATTCTTTTGGAATTAACCTCAACCTTAGTAAGAGCGTTTTTGGAGTTCCTCAATTAAACTTTCTAGGTTATTTAGTATCTGCGGAAGGTATTCTGCCATCAGAGGAGCGTGTAGAAATTATTAAAAAGTTTCCCCGCCCCCAGACTCTCAAACATCTCCAGCGTTTCGTTGGAATGATAAATTTTTATCATCGTTTTATTCCAAATTTCGCTAATGTTTTGATACCGCTCTACGATCTGATGACTTCTTTACAAAATCAGAGGGATAAGACGATTTCACAGTGGTCAGAAAGACATGAAGATAGTTTTATCGCCGCTAAAAACGGTTTAGCCCAAGCATCGCTATTAGTACACCCTCGCCCAAACTGCAAATTGCCCTTAACAGTAGATGCATCAGGTTATGCCATAGGTGGTGTCATAGAACAACTTTCTGATAATTCGTGGGAACCTCTCGCATATTTTTCAAAAAAGTTATCAAAAACCCAAATGAAATATTCCACTTTCGACCGAGAACTTTTTGCAATTTATTCTGCCATTTTACATTTTCGTCATTTGTTAGAAGGCTATCAGTTTACGGTTTTTACGGATCATAAACCTCTTACCAACGTTTTGACCTCGAAAACCGAAAAAAGTCCACGTCAGTTTCGATACTTAGAACTCATTGCTCAATTTACTTCAGACATTCAGCATATCGAGGGCAAATCAAATGTGGTTAGTGACACATTATCTCGGTTAGAAGAAATTACTTCCCCAGAAATATTGCCACAACTAACTCCCTCGAATTTTATCCAGCTAGATATAAAGTCTTTTAAACAATACCAAAATGATGACATTGAGTTGCAACAATTATTGCGTAGTCAGAAAGATAACAGCTATCACAAATTACAAGAAATAGATATACCACTTTTGGAAACAAAACTTTGGTGCGAAGTTTCGTCAAGTAAATATCGTCCATATGTTCCTAAAAATATTAGATTTACTATCTTCTCGAATATTCACGGTATTTCTCATCCTGGAATTAAATCTTCAAAAAAGTTAATAGGATTTAGATATTATTGGCCTCGGATGAATTCTGACATAACTAAATGGACAAAATCTTGCGTTAATTGTCAGCTAACTAAAGTTAATAGATATACTAAAGCCCCTATTGGCAAATTTGATATTAAAGGTCGTTTTGAACACATTCATGTCGACTTAGTCGGGCCTCTGACTAAATCAGGAGGATGCAATTATATCATGACAGTAGTCGAACGGTTCACGAGGTGGCCTGAAGCATACCCTCTTAGTAATATTAGTGCAGAAAATGTTGCTAAAATTTTATTCCAACAATATTTCTCCCGATTTGGTATTCCTCATACCATTACGACAGACCAGGGTGGGCAGTTCGAATCTAAATTAATGGAACAATTTACAAAATTTTTTGGTTGTCATAAAATTCATACATCTGCTTATCACCCCCAGAGTAATGGTATAGTGGAAAGATTTCATCGCACTATGAAGTCTGCACTAATAGCTAGAGGAAACACCACCAATTGGAAAGAAGAATTACCTTTAATTCTATTAGGCATCCGTGCCACAGTTAAGGAGGACATTGGGTGTTCCTCGGCTGAACTCGTATATGGCCAGCCTTTACGCCTCCCAGGTGAATTTTTCGTCCAAAGTCAGAATGTCCTTGAGATTAACGCTTTATTAAGTAGCCTTCACGATATTTTTAATAATATTAAGCCAACAAATCCATGACATCATTCAACTCAAACCACATTTATTTCGTCAGAGTTAGACACCTGTGAGTATGTTTTTATTAAAACAGAAGGTTTTCGAAGTTCATTATCGCCCATTTTTGAAGGACCTTTCAAAGTTATAAAACGTTTTGACAAGAATTTTTTAATTAATAAAGACAATAGAGAATACGTGGTTAGCATTGACAGAATTAAACCAGCTTTTTTCCTTTCAAAACATATCCCTGAAGTAGATTCAGGTAAACCCAAAAAGAAAGTCTCTTTTGTAATCAATTAAATAATATTGTTTTTGTTTAAGGGGGGAGTATTTGTAGTGTACTGCCTCTGTTTTTATTACGTTACCATGTGATTTTTAGTTTTAGACAGATATAAAAAAATATAACTTGTCAACAAAAAATATATTTGTCACAGAAAAAGCAGAACCTTTTATTCACATTCATACTCAGATATAACATACCAGGTTAACTACATGACTCCGACAACATCTACATTTAAATTTGAAATAATTTAAAATTTAACATCAAACCATAATACCTATATTATCTGTTTTTAATTTAAAAAACAGGGCTAATACTGAAATGTAGGTATTAATTTACCTGACTAATGGCCGGTTTCACCAACTATAAATAAGGTGTTATTCAAAGATTAACTTTAATCGTAGAATAAAAATTGTCAATTTTGTTTCACCAACGTCAAATAGCGCTATTCGATGATTAAATTGACATTTAAATTAACTAACGAAATTTCGACTATTAAATATTTATATGACGTTTAATAACCTCAAATAATATTTTATTAGATAAAATTCGATTGTGTTATTTCATTGATTACATTTATGTATTAGTTTGTTTACGTTTTTAGTGATGGAGAATAGGTAAGAATTAAATATATTCCTTTAAATAAGTATTTAATACTTATTTAATTTTACTATTGCAGATTTTTATCATCATTATCATCATCATCATCTTCTTCGTCAACATCATCTGATGAGGAGGATAGACCTCCAAGACGACCTCGATTAGTTTTGGTGAGAAGAAATCCCATAAATGAGTACGATAATGTAGACTTTAAAATTAGATTTAGATTATCCAAAGAATGTGTCGAAGAAGTCCTCAATTTAATGAGAAACAATTTAGATCATTTAAGTAACAGAAACAGGCCCATCAGTCCTATGAATTAATTACTTATTACGTTAAGATTTTATGCTACAGGATCGTTTCAAATATGCATGGGAGATAATTTTAATGTTTCGAAAGCAACAGTATGTCGTGTTGTAAAGAAAGTGACACACCACCTGGCCTTGCTTCGTCAACAGTCTGTTAAAATGCCTTAAAATGGTAATAACCGTGTGCAAATTCAAAACGGATTTTACAGAATGAGTGGATTTCCACGTGTGATTGGAGCTGTTGACTGTACACATGTTCGTATTCAGTCACCAGGTGGGGAACATGGAGAATTATATAGAAATCGAAAGGGATGGTTTTCTATTAATGTCCAGGCAATATGTGATTCGAGATTAATAATAAGAGACATTGTCGCACGATGGCCTGGTAGTGTTCATGATTCAAGAATTTTTAATGATTCATTGGTCAGAGCTCGTTTTGAAAATAATGAGTACCCCGACAGTTACCTTTTGGGAGACAGCGGTTATGCATGCAGAAAATACCTACTTACACCTCTACTACAGCGTCAGAATATGCTTATAATAACGCACATATAAGAACTCGTAACGTAATAGAAAGGACTTTTGGAGTTCTAAAACGACGTTTTCCATGCCTATCTCTAGGACTTCGAGTAAATTTAGACACTGTTTTGGCTATAATTGTAGCATGTACGGTTCTGCCTAATATTGCCACTGAAATGGGTGACAATGATCCTAACGAAGATGCTGAAATTGTGGTACCCATATTTGATGATGCTGGAAATATTGACCATAATTTAGAAAATGAAGAGCTTTAATAAATACAGTTTTTGCTAGATAAAAATACTTTATTAAAAAAACAGAATTAAATATTTTTCTTTTCTTCATATTGTAATATTTTAATTTTTAATTCATATTCTTCTCTTCCTTTAATTATATCGAGAATTTCCATTTTCTTGTCGTGTTTTTGTTTTTTCATATATAATACCTGTTGCTGATATTCAGAAATAGTATTCTTTTTTTCTTTTAAATTTTTGAAAAACGCCTTGTTGCATTGCTTTTCCATTTTAGGCTCTGAAGAAACTACAGTAGGTGTAGTAGTTGGGACTACAGTTGGTGTTGTAGTTGGGGTTGCTGAACTTGGACTTAAAAGGTTCATATCGGCTTCCACTACAATATTGGTCTGTAGATCGGTATTTGAGTCATAACGATTGTCATGTCCTTCTGCTTGAGTTCCTAATAAACTCAATACCTGTGTGTCACAACTGCTCATTTTTTGCGAAGTACTGCCTCCGCCAGTTTTATATACTTCAACCTAAAAAAATGTAAAATACTATAAAAATGTGGTTTGAAATAAATAAAGTATATAAAATATAGTATTATTTATTATAAAGTTTATTTACCTTTTCATCAGCTTTATGTTTTTTGGCTGTCTTTTTTAAATTATCATAAAGCAATTTGAGTTGAATACCATTGCGCACTCCTGCTTTTGCTGTACTATTGTACCATTCTGCAATTTTGTTCCATGCCTCAGTTTTTATTTTTGAGAAAACGGCATCTGTTTTTTTGTTTTCAACAATATCTTTAAAATCTTCCCTAATAATCAACAAATTCTCCTTCTCTTCTTCTAAATAATTTTTACTTCGTTCCCTTTTCCTATCCATAATTTTCGCTGTTATTAATATTGTAATATTCGATTGTAACTGAAATAAGTGTCAAAAGTGACAGTACATATGTTCTTCTTTTCATGTATCTGATTAAAATACATAATTCAATGAATAACTAACTGATCACATAAAAATGTTGATGAAACGTCAAAATACTTAACTTCAGAATAAATGTTATTCATTGAATAACTATTCTGTGATTTATTTACTGTCGGTGAAACCGGGCATAAGTAAATCAATTTTCCCTGAACAATTTAATTTTTGTTTTTAGTATTTGCTAACTAGGTATAATGTATTTTATGTGTGAAATTTAAATATTGTGATGTCTGATTTACAAAAATTTCAAATTATTCAGTCTAAATCTCTATCAACTAAATTTTAATGATCGGCTTAGTCAAGTAAATTTTTTTTTCAGCCTCCTCCATCCCCATAGCCGTCCAACGCCTCCTTTTTATTTAAACAACAAACAACAACAAAACTTAATATAACACTCTAAAAAACTATATCTTAATTCAATCAGTACGAACCCTGTTAAAAATGTTGTTAATACCTAGTATCACAGAACAGTAAAAAATATTTTTAAACAATTTAAAACTTAGAACTAATATCTATAACTTTGAAAGTTTTATATAATACCTAATATCACACTGAAAAACTTAAAGAAAAACGAGAAGTTAAATTTACTTATTGTAATAATAATAATATTAATAATGTTTATTCGTCCTGTTAAGCATTATAAAAAAGTATAAGATAAGTCTGGTTTACTCAGTCTAAAATTTACAATTAAAAATCAGTCTAAAATTTACAATTAAAAATTACTTTAAATAATAGGGATAAGGTTAGCTAAAATTACAAAATAATAAAAAAAGACAAACAATAGCAAGACATAAACATTTAAGTAGTTTTTTCTTACATATATTTAGCAACAGTGTTGTAACATCTTTTTTAATTGCATTTTAAATTGAAAATTGTTCAAGGGATTAAAGTTAATTTAAAAATATACGTTTACACTAATCACGATTATTAATGCTATTAATATTATTATTATTTTATATTTATAAAATTACCTAATATCACAAAATTACACATTATCACAAAAAAGTACATATTAAAAATAAATTGAGTTTACTACATGAAATTTTTTTTAATATTCTTAAGCTCTATTAGGTGTTCCAGTGCTAGAGTTACTAAAAAATAATTAATAGAGTGAGTTGAGATCAAAGTTTGAGAAAAATTTAAAAATAGTCACTTGTCAAATAAGTATTTAATTTTGTCATGAACTACATAATTTTAAGGAATAGGTAACTTTGTATAGAAATGATTTTAAAACAATAAACAAAGACCAGTTGTTTTGAAATTTTGTTGGTTAGGCAACTCTGGCACTAAACCACTTTACTATCCCTTTACCCATCTATTTCGGTTTATTGTAGTTGCAATATCCATTCCAAAAATCTCCATACTCAGGAATAACTAAAAGAAAAAAAAACAAAGGCGCAGTGTGTATCTTAAAATTAAAAATTAACAGAGATATTACTTTTTTTAAATTCTTAGAAATATCCTTATAATATTTTCTTATAAGAAAAGGTACAGTGATTTTCAATAATTTCAAAAAAACATCTGATTTATGCTCTTGGCAAGTAAACCATGCAAAATTAACATGTTCGTGTAAATATAAAATTAGTTTTTGAACAATGCGTTCTATATGTCCATATTTGGGTAGAATTTGATAAATACAATCATGAATAGTACCCAGAAATTGAACGACTGCTTTTTGTGCATAAATCAAACGTCTTTTTTCATCATATTCCTTTAAATGTGTAAAACTATGATGAGGTTCTACAATTTTTGTTCTTAAATTGCCCGAACACACTTCGCAATCAATTCCTTTCATTTTTTTGACTACAAATCCAGCTACATAAATGATAGCCTGAATATCAAAGTCAGTATTATGAAGTGAATTGACATTAAATTGTTTAATTTTAAGGCTAGCCAATTCATTTTCTTGGCCAGACAGTAGTGGTTGAGGTTCACCACTAAAAGTTAAAAATGAATTTAAATTGTCTAACAAACTACTATCATCTGCTTCACAATTGGTACTGTAATTTTTAGTTGTTATTAAACTATTTAAAACAGATGTTTTCAAAGCTGTTGTGAATTGATAGCAATTCGGATTTGTGTTTGCTGCACCACACTGCCGAATTGCTCCAAACATGTTCTCTACTGCATCTTGATTTAAAGAACGGGTTCTCAAATGTGTAAAACCCAACTTCCAGCACTCGTTGGTTAACAATTTAAGAACCTTAAGGGTAATTAACGAACCTGTTTTAAAGGGCATTGACTCTTTAGGATTTTTATTGTCTTCTAAGAACTGCCAAGACTTTATTTTTGGTAATATACTGTTCCAAAAATTTAAATGTCTTGATTTCTTAGAAGCACAACACCTTAAATCCTTGCCTCGATCACAAGTTAGTTTTTTACCATTAAGACTGTCAAATAGTTGATCGATGTCTTCAATAAATGCAGCAGTATGAATGGCATCTGCTAGTAGTACGTTTGCATCTATCATGCTTTGAATTGTAACAGCCATTGTGTGATTCATAACATTAGCCGCAACTGAAACTTTCATTTTTAATTTACTATTTTTACTAATGTCAAAATAAGATTCCCTAATACTATACAAAGCCTGAAATTGTTTAGTCTGGTCAATTTTGTTTAATATATTGAGACTTAGCCCGCTTATTTGAATCAAAAAGAATTTCATATTTAAAAAAGCATTTCTTGTGCATTTTAAAAGATGTGGGGGGTAGAATAATGTTATTACCCTTTTCCCATTAACATAAAAATAAGGACCAGGTTTTGTAATTTACCTATTACTTCTCAGCTGATTTAGAGCTGCCCGATTTGTGCCCCCAGATCACACACAGTAGCCAAAACATTTAAACCTATATTTTGCAATGCTGTTATTATTTCTACAATAACGACTTTCAAATCTACTAGAGTTTTTATTGCAGCTTTGGCAAAGTAATAAGCCACTGGCTGCTTCCAAGCCTTTCTAAGGCCATTAATTACAAACACCAGGGCATGATCAGCAGACTCTAGAGTTCTACCTAAGGTTTTTCCTAGATCTAAATAACCAACTACATCATCATTTACTAAAACTAAAGTAAACTGTTCTGCGAGTTTAATCTCATCAAATAATAAAACACAGTTACGGTCAATTTGATTCATTTTGGCAACCCTTTCCTTAAGACGATCAAAAATTTCTACATTAATTCCAGTATCAAATGGAACAGATTTTAAAAGTGAGTGAATGGTTGTTTTACTAGGTAAAGCAATACACCGTCTTAAAAAATTATACGCACGAGGTCTTCTCTTATATAAAGCTAATGAAAATACTTTATCTTGAGTTGTTCATGTACGTTTAACTTTCTTAGAGTTAGTGACACTACTTTCTAAAAATTTCATCCCGGCTGGATCTAAGTTAGCACTAAAATTTTTAAATAAATTTGTTTCTGAAAATTTTAAAGCAGTCTTAATTTTATTTTTAGATTTTAATAAACTATTTTCTAATCATGAAATTTTGTTTCGCTGCTCTCGATTAATATAATAAAATTTTCTCTTTCTAGGAGTTAAATTACCAATTCTAACTGCATTCATTTGATTTAAAATATCAGTTCTTACACCTGGTTTTTTTATTAAAGGTTCCTCAATACATTCAATTCTATCATTAAAAAATTCTAGCTTTCTTTTAGCTGAAGTTATATTCGAAACAGAAGGTTTAATCAAAACATTACTAATTACACTTATTTTTGCAAGCGAATTTGATGAAAGCAATTTTCATCTAATGTTATATTATTGTGATGTTTATTTACTTTAAAACAACAGTTTATTTATTAATAATTTATTTAAACACTTATTTATTTTATAACACGATTATTTTAATTTATATATACTTCGAATGTCTTTAGACTGATCACTATTTATATTCACCACTGTCTATCTACTAATTACTATTTATCTTCACTGTCCATATATCAACTGACTGATGGCTCATCCACCAATATTTATATACAAATTTCTAAAATTTGGTGGAGTCGAGAAGCTTCTCCACCAAACTAGAAATATTTCGAACAGTCCAGAAATATTATCTCGTCCTTTCTCGAAAATCATCGAAATCACCTCCGCCATAGTCGTCCTAATAGGTTTGGTCTTAAGGGGTTTAATTATGTATAATAATCGGACAAGTTGAGCCTTAAAGGCCATATAAGACAGAGAGGGACTTGTAGGGTTAAAGCATGACTGAATAATGAAATGCCCCCTCCTTCAGAGATAGTTCCTCCTGGAACTCTTACGAAACTAAACTAGAATGGTTGTATTTGCAATTAAATCCTCTTTTACAATTTCCAGTTGAATGGAAGTAACAAGGGACTGTCTTCGCTGTAACCTGGGCACTGGCCGAATGGCTGCAGACCAGTATCTGAACTCCGGTATCTTGAAAGATTACTTCCACCATGTTCCTAATGATCCTCCAATCCAGCTGATTTCCTTCTATCTTCGGCATGGCTAGTTTCTGTACATTGGACTCCAGTACATGCTCCCTCAGACTGAGTAATGCTTCCCATACATTCTGATAGGTGGATCGATCTCGGAAGGTGTTCTTCGTTATTAAATAAAAAAGATGACGCGACCCGTCTTGAAGTTTCAAGGCTTTTCCAGGGGCTGGTAACTGACATTGAAGTTCTACCAGTCGACCGAACTTCTTACGGAACACGTATGCCAGTCCTCGCGCGTCGTTAATGGTAGTGGAAGTACTATAAACCAACGAGTAGTCTTTCGGAAGCGAGAGCAGATCTTGTTGTTGCTCGGTCGTAACACCATATTTGGCTTTTCCAGTACCTCCATATGCACCCATAAATTCTTCAAAGACAAGGTCAGGTGTTTCTCGAAGTTGATTTACTTCTTCTTCATGGTCACCCTCAAATGGAGCCAGCCGGTTTTGGGTGAACTACCTTCGGTTTACCGTTTGGGATCTTACTTATTCGGTAAATCACATCATTTATTTTATTCTTGATTAGGTACGGACCTTCCCAAGACCTTGGAAGCTTCGGAGAATAACCCTTTTGTCTTTTTGGGTTATGGAGCCAGACTTTGTCGCCTTTTTTGAAACATCCTTCTGTTGCTTGGGTATCGTATCGCTTCTTCATTCTGTCGCTGGCGATTTGAAGATGAGAGCGAACTAATTCATGCATGTCGTCCATTCTTCTTCGTAACTGGATTACATAATCTTCACCAGCTACATCTTCTCCAGGTCGGCATCCAAACTCGAGGTCGCACGGTAGTCTCATCTCACGCCCAAACAAGACCTTTGCTGGTGTTTGGCCTGTTGATTCATTTACAGCCGATCTATAAGCCATTGCAAAGAGTGAAAGATACTGATCCCAATCTCGCTAATGATTTGAAACCACTTTTGATAGATATTTGCCAATGGTCTTATTCATTCGCTCTGCCATTCCATCGGATTGTGGGTGCAATGCTGTGGTTCTGGTCTTCTTCATGCCTAGTCTGTCACAGATTCCACGGAAAAGTTGACTTTCAAAATTTCTGCCTTGGTCACTGTGGATCTCCAAGGGCACTCCAAATCGACAGATAAACTCTTTTATCAATACATCTGCAACAGTTGCGGCCTCTTGATTTGGAATGGCATAGACTTCCACCCACTTTGTAAAATAATCCATGACCACCAAAATGTATTTATTACCATCCTCGGTCGCGGGGAATGGTCCAGCAATATCTAAGGCAATCCTCTCAAATGGGCTACCAACGTTATATTGCTTCATGGGAGCCTTCCTTTTTCGTTGAGGTCCATTACTCATAGCACAGGTGGTACATTTCTTACACCAGTCCTTTACATCATCGGAACTGTTCATCCAGTAAAACCTTTCCCGAACTCTCTGAAGGGTTTTCCTAACACCGAGATGTCCTCATGATGGACTGTCGTGTAACTGACGGAGTACTTCAGCTACTCTACTTCTTGGAATGACCAACTGTCTTCTGTTCTCGGAACCATTTTCCAGTACTCGCTTTAATAAGCCATCTTCCAGGATAAAGGAGTTCCACTGAGCCAAATAGGACTTAAGTACTGGAGAGAGATTAGATACTTCTTTGCCAAGTAGGTCAACGATTTTCCTCTTTCCATTGTCGCATCTTCTTTAAAACGGTATCGTTCTCTTGTTCTTCCCTAATTTTAGCAGGGGCCCACTCATCGTTGACTACAGTTGTTCTGATTAGTCCACTTTTCTTGGATTCCGCTTTGTTGCAGTGGGAGCACTCTGCTGAACACGGTCGTCTAGAAAGAGAATCGGCATTTCTGTGGATTATTCCGGCTCGATGTTTGATCTTAAAGTCGTACTCTTGAAGTCGTTCAATCCATCTGGCGATTTGACCCTCTGGGTTCTTAAATTGCATCAACCACTTAAGGGCTGCATGATCGGTCCGGATTAAAAATTTCCTTCCGTACAGATATTGATAGAAGTGTTCCACGCATTTCGCAACTGCCAGGAGTTCTCTTCTCGTCACGCAGTAATTCCGCTCAGGTTTCGAGAGCACTTTACTAAAATAACCTAGTACTCTTTCTTTCCCCTTCCTGAATCTGTGAAAGCACTCCTCCAATTCCCACATTACTAGCATCAGTATCCAGGATACATTCTCCCTCTGGTAGTGGGTAGCCTAGTATTGGTGCTGTTGTTAAATGGTTCTTCAATGTTTCAAAGGCAGTTTGGGAGTCCTCGTCCCAGCAGAATTCCTTCGCTTCTTCTGTGAGTCGCGTTAGTGGTTTAACAATATCTGCAAACCTCTTTATGAATCTTCGGTAGTACGTACAAAGCCCAAGAAAACTTCTTATTTGGTGTTTGTCCTTTGGTTGTGGCCACTCTTTGATAGAAGCGACTTTTTGCTTATCTACAGCCACGCCATCCTTGCTGACTACATGACCCAGGTAATTAACTTTATTTTGGAATAGATGGCACTTCTTGGGGTTTAGCATCAGTTGGGCAGCTTGAAGTCTTTTAAAAACATCTTCCAAGTTCTTTAGATGTTCATCAAATGTTTTTCCCAAGACTATAATGTCATCTAAATATACCAGGCACGTTTTCCATGATAACCCTCTCAATACATTTTCCATAAGTCTTTCAAATGTCGCGGGGGCATTACATAGTCCAAATGGCATGACATTGAATTGCCACATTCCAGATCCGGTGATAAAAGCTGTCTTTTCTTTGTCTACTGGGTCCATTTCTACCTGCCAATATCCAGACTTTAGATCTAAGGTAGAAAATAGTGTACTCCCGGTCAATATGTCCAAGGTATCGTCGATTCGAGGAAGGGGATAACTGTCTTTCTTGGTTACATTGTTCAACTGACGGTAATCCACACAGAACCTCGTAGTTCCATCCTTTTTCTGGACCAGGACTACCGAAGAGACCCATGGGCTGGTAGAAGGTTCTATCACCCTGTCTTCCTTCATTTCCTGAACAATCCTTTCAGCTTCCTCTCTCTTGGCCTTTGGTAATCTTCAAGCTGATTGACGAATCGGCCTGGCGTCACCAGTGTCAATTTTATGTTTTACAACAGAAGTTCTCCCTGTTTTTCCACCTTTTGGTACAAAAATGTCACGATATCGTCTAAGAAATTCCTTGATTTTCTGTTTCTCTAATGGATTCAGAGATTGACCAGCAAATCATTTGCTCAAATTTGTCGTTGGAATTATCAGAAGTTGTTGTCTGACGAATTATGAAAATTACTGGTACACAAGTTCCGATTCTGGTCTCTTTCTTGATGGTAATCGGGTGATCATTAACGTTTATAAGACGGACTGGAATTTCTTTAGCAGTCGTGACCAACCCCTTTCCGATCAGAATGCCTCGTCCAACCTCTTCATCGTGGTTCCAAGGTTCCATCATGACAGGTGTTCCTTCTTCCATAGTTTCTTGAAGCCGTGCTACTATAACGGTTTCACTTCTACCGGGTACCACCATATCCTTCTGTACAGCAACTGGCACGGTACTGTCCCCATATGGATGTAGGAATACCTCTTCGGCACCAACTTTGATCACTCTGTTTTTAAAGTTCAACTGGAAACCATGTAAGTTCATTACATCCATTCCAAGAATAACGTCTTCTTCGATATCAGCGACAATAACAGTGTGAGTGAACTTTTGTGTACCAATTCCCAATTGAACCTGGATTTCCCCATGGATGTTGGCACTTTCACCTGTGGCAGTCCGTAGTCGCAATCTTGTTGGTAGAAGTTTCTTACGGGTATTTATAGTTGTATAATAGTCCTAGTTGCTTCAGTATCCACCAACAGTGCCATTTACTTCGCCGTCTACGTATACACTATCATCGCGACATTTCAAAGAGGCTATCAGTATGAGAGGGTCTTCGGAACGGTTTCGGGTCGAAGCTGCCCCCTCTAGGCCGACCCGCTCTAGTTTTCCTGTGGTGTGTTGTCTTGATTCGTTGTCACCTTTGGACGTTTTGCATAAACTGCGTACATGTCCTGGTTCACCACAATTCCAGCACCTGATAGTCTTCGTATTATTCTTTCTGTCAGTAAGGCTCTTTATCATATTCACCAGTTGGTCGAGTTTACCTTCCTCTTCTTCTCTTACAGTCCTTACTTTACTGTATCCACCAGAAGCCTGCGTAGCTGCCTCATATTCTAAAGCAGCGGACAAGACATCGACCAATGTTTTGTGGCGAGTTAAGCGGAGTGTTTTCTGCATCTCATGGTCACGGAGTCCATCTACAAATGTTTGGACTGCCAAACATTCCATCATGTTTTCCGGAGCTGATAGATAGGCAAATCGCACCAACCTGGCAATATCTACTTCATATTCCTGAAGAGTCTCGTCTCGTTTCTGTTTACGATTCTTCAACTGTGACTGGTATAAATGCTCCAAGTGTTCGTGACCATATCTCATATTTAGTCTCTTTTTGAGTTGTTCAAAATCATCGGTCTCTTCCACGAGAATAGTCTATAGGACATCCAAAGCGTCTGCTCGAAGGGCAATTGTCAAATTTATTGCCTTCTCTCGTTCAGACCACTCGTTTACTCTGGCAGCTGTTTCGAACTGCTTAAGGTAGTTCGTCCATGACATCTTTCCGTCGAAAGTTGGGGCCTTAACACGAGGAGAGTTTACATCTCCTTCCAATTTCAACTTTGACTCCACCTCATGGCACTTTATTTCACCTTCCTTGGCAGGTTCTGTATGTTCGAGTTCTTCTATCTTCTTTTCCATTTCTTTTATTTTCTTTTCAACGGAAGACATTATTTTCTCCTCAACAGAAGTCATCTTATTTTCCACATCAGCAGAAATTTCACATTTCAGAGAAGACATTTTGTTTTCCAAGTCGGAAGAAATTTCATCTTTTAACTTTAGTTTCTAAAGAACAGATTTCGTTTTTCACGGAAGAAACACCAGAAGACACGTTTTCTTCTAAAGTAGAAATATCGGACGAAACTTTACTTTCTAAGGAAGTAATATCACTTTTTATAGAAGAAACTTCTGAAGAAACTTTATTTTCCAATGAGGAAATGTCTGAAGAAATATCGGTTTTCATAGAGGTCATATCAGACGAAACTTTGGTTTCTAAAGAGGAGATTTTGTTTTCTAAATCGGAAGAAATTATTGAAGAAGCATCATCCGAAAATAGAAACGTTTCCGGATCCAAACCTTCACTTTCCAGTGCTTCTTTAAGCCTCTCTGCCAGTTCTGCTTTCTTCCCTGTAATCTCCAGATCACGATCTTCTAATTCTCGACGCAATTCGGCCACTTTTAAATCACACAGTTTTTTAGCCATGATTGTCCACTATTTATTTACACTATTCCACTTCTTGACACCAATGGGATGTTTGTTTATTTTAAAACAACAGTTTATTTATTAATAATTTATTTAAACACTTATTTATTTTAAACAATACTATTTTAATTTATATATACTTCGAATGTCTTTAAACTGATCACTATTTATATTCACCACTGTCTATCTACTATTTACTATTTATCTTCACTGTCCATATATCAACTTGATTGCACCGAGTTCTTCCGCCAATTTATATACAAATTTAAAAAAATGGTGGGGCTCCAGAACGTTCTAGTTATATTCACATATTCTCTCCAATACACTAGAAACATTATCTTGTTCTTTCTCGAACATCATCGAAAACACGTCCACCATAGTCGTCCCATAGGTTTGGTCTTAAGGGGTTCAATTATGTATAATAAGCGGACAAGTTGAGCCTCAAAGGCCAAATAATACAGAGAGGGACTTGGAGTATTAGAGCATGACTGAATAATGAAATAGCTCACATAACATTATTATTATAATTTATTTATTATTTGTAATATAATAGGTGATTTTAAATAAATAAATAAATAAAGTTGGTACCTTATAAATTCATAATGAATTTAAAGACAATATCTAATACCCCCTATAAACAGACACCAGAAAATACAATCAGGTTACAAATAAGTGATAAAAATGAATTTGAGGTAAGTTTTTTTAGGTTATAAATCATTAATAGTTTGGCGGCATTTTAGAGAATTCTTGTGAATCTGCATTGTAACTGTTAGCTGGAGTTTACAAGTAACGTTTATAAATGTTTTAAAATTCTCGTCAAGAGTTTCATTTATTTTTTTTTAAATTAGGAGAGTATGTATAAAAAATAATAAAAATAACATAGTCTCTTGTTGATAATGATTACAATTAACATATTTATTTAAAATAAAAGTACAAATAAAAGAAGAACGTATGGTAACGCAGAACAGTATATTGCTTAACGAGCAAGGAATTGATTGTACTCATTTTCTAGCAGTATAATATTGTGTTATCATATGAGGAAATGAAATTATACGTCACACAATGTAGATGTCACATTAATTTTTAGCAGAAAAGTGTAAAATTGTAGTTTTGTCGTACAGTCGTACAAAATAAAACCTATTGTTCAACGAGGAAAGAAATGAGCTTGCTTTTACACGTTTATAAAATTAAAATGACAGCTATATTTCAGATAATTATTCAAATATATGACCTTGCAGAGCACATATGATTTTATTAAAACAATTAAGGAATGACTACTTTGTGTTATTAGAAAAGTAAATTAAATTAGGAATTTAAATGTCACACAATGTACTTTATTTCGTAATAAAAAAAAGAAAAGGGTAATTTTTTTTAATTTTATTAATTTTTCCGATTTAAAACTTAAAATAACCTCAGAGGTCAGTTTGGGCGAGTTAAATTGGAAATTAGAAAAAAAAAATATTTATATCGTGTGGGGTGTCAAATGAAAGATCGTTGAATTACAGTTTCAAAAATGTATAATAAGTTCGTTTTATTTTTCTTTAACTTTTTTTTTGAAAAAAATTTATAATAATTATAAATTGCTGTCCTCCAAAAGTAACCACCATAAAAATCTGAAAGAAATTAAGATTGAATTTCATTGAATTGTCCTAAGAGTCGATCCTTACACCTCTGAGTAAAGTTACATGTAGGTTTTCTTGACAAATTAACAAACAATTAATAGCCCTATAGTTTAATTAGCAAGTAGTTACTTTCAACTTTACTCAGAGGTGAAAAGACTAAATCTATCAACATATTAAACTATTTTAAATCAACCTCAGTACTGTCAGAAGATTGTTGCGCAAGTACCACTTATACTTGGTCAATTAGATAGAACCTATATTTTATTTCTCATAGATGGCATCGAGATATGCTTATGTTTATTTTCTTAATTTCAAGAAGTTATAAGTCGGAAAAGTTAGTTTTTTTATTCGAATTCGGAAAAATAAATATAATAAAATAAGAAAGCGAAAATTTTATGTCTCCTTTTGTTTATTTTCTTAATTTCAAGAAGTTCATGAGTCGGAAAAATTAGTTTTTTTGATTTAAATTCGGAAAAATAAGTATATATTTTGTGGCCATTATAATAAATATAAATTTTTTTTCTAGAAATGGTTAACCGAATTCAAAAGCGTTTCGAAAGAAACTTAAAGAGTTTCAAAAACTTTTAAACTTGGTGTTAAGAAACCACGCGTGATATTCAAACCGTTATACCGCTGTCATTTTAATACAAAATATAAAATAATTGAATAAAATGGAAGTGGACAAAAAGGACTTCTCGGAATATATGTCCTAAATGGCCGTGTATTGTGGAATTTAGGGATAAACATAACCATAATTTAAATTCTGCTGCTGCTTTAAGAGGAGTATTTACTTGGCTTTAGAGCAGAGCATGCAAGGGTTTCGTAGTACCCCACTTTTAAAGTTTATTTTTGACTTATTCTAAAAGAAAAAAATATGTGCGTGTAGGTAAAGGTTCAATCTGTGCTCTTCTGGAAACACTTTTTAAAAATTTCAATTTGTTTTTTCAAAAAAAAAAACACAAAACACGACTATTTTGATCCATTTTCTCAATTTTTTTTAGAAAAAACTAAATTGAAATTTGAAAAAGTGGTTCCAGAGTAGCATAGATTTAACCTTTATCTACACGTACATATTTTTTTTCTTTTAAAAATACTTAAAAATAAACTTTAAAAGTTGGGTACTACGAAACCCTTACATTGCAAGATTTTTCGTCCTTCAAGTGGCGCCTCTGTTAGATTTTTAAGAAATTAATATTTGTGAATGAAAACAATTTACAAAATATTTTACTGATGTTTTACGAGGGATAATTAAAGTTTACGTATTTGTAGGTACACCTTATTGTTTTACGTAAATCATTTCTGTAATACTAATATAGACATATATTTATATAATATGCAATGGGTTTCATAGTACAGGTAAAGGAGTCACTTTTTGAACATTTAAATCGGTTTATTTTGAGAAAATGTAAGAAGATATCTTTCTATCGAAAAAAAAAAAAAAAAAAAAAAAAAACAAATAAAAATGCTAAAAGAGAACAATATATGTTTTTAATTTTTAAAGGAACATTTATTTTTCTCAATAAAAATTAAATAATACGTTAAAAGCTTTTTCGTCTAGAGGGCGACACCAACAAAATGTATATCCTTTTCTATTGTTTACAAGTGATAAACGTACGCAAGTGATTTGCATTTATTTTGTTTTATGTCTGTACACTTTGTTATTTTTACATACAGTAATTTCGCTCAATTATTTGAAATTAATTTTATCATTTATTTATTAAAAAAATATATCCGAAATTAAAAGGTATACAATGAGATTTTAATTATAAATTAACTTTTATATTGCACGGGAATTTTTTTAATGAATACATCTTCGAGTTAAAGGTCTATGCCCACTACACCGGATCATACTATGACCGTGACCGTACCGGCATAGGCAGAAAAATATTCTTTGTATAGATTTAAATGAGACAATGCCCACTAGACCGGCCCGGCATCGACCACACCATCCTCATTTGAATCTATACAAAAAAAAATCAGGTCCGGGCACGGTCATAGTATGGTACGGTATAGTGGGCATAGACCTTAAGAATAATGAATTCCAACATGTTAACAACTCTTTAAGCTGTTAAAGTACTTAATGTATATTTTTTCGAACTTAGTAAATCATTTTTTTTTTGCTTTTGAGCGTGGCTTTGATCTCTCACACTCTATGAATGAATGAATAAAAAATGAATGTGACAAGAAATCAAGCTGATTGTGGATTGTAGCAAAATGAAAGACGAAAACGAGTCACTGTTTAAAAATTTGGAGACATTTGTAAAAAAAGGAAAGGCATTTTTTAAACAATCTCATAAAAACTTTTATTTTTTACTAAAGCCCTCTAATATGACATGAACAATAAATCCAGGTCAAAATAAGATTTGGAAATTTATTAGCAAGAAAAAGTTTTTATATGTGGACTTTTATTGATTCCGAATTTGATTATGTTCCTGCCAGTCCAGATGGAATTTAAAACAAAAAACTCTATGATAGAGTTAAAACCACAATCGGTACTTTCAAATTCAGGGCTAGCTGCACATTACACAAATGAATTTTTGCATTTTGTGCGTTTGGACTTCTCGAGAAATAAAAATGGAGGAAATTCCTCATAATGACAGCTTTTGGGAAGAAAAGGCGCAAAATAAAATTCAAAATTATTATATGCAATATGCCTTATCAGAACTAGTTGACAGCAGAGCTAATAGAGACATGGAAGTACGGGACAGAATGCCAAATAAATGGTGAGTTTAACAGTACGGGTTTTTTATGAATTTGTTCTAGAAGCTGTACCTCATTATAACAGATTATTCAAACAATAAAAATAATTTTTGTTAAAATATAAATAATAATAATATGCTGAAACATTATATCTGATCGCTACATATTATAAAACCAAAGATACCTTTTCATTTAACCAACTCACACATGGCTACTCCAAGTTTAAATATTATTAATCCGCTTGAATATAAAAAATAACAGGTATAGAAAATATTTTTAAAAAAAAAAACATAGTTTATTTAAAAATATAAAATGTCATGAGACCGTTTATTGTTTGTTTACATTAGCCTCCTGTTTTTGTTACTTTGACTTTTTGTATCAAGGACATATTATTATGTGATATAGAAGGGAATGTATTACTAAACTATGGACGCTTTTCTAATCTTAATCAGTTATTATTAGTAGAGTGTATGTATTAAAATATTCGCTCTAGAAAACGATTTACCCCTCTTTGTCACAAGCTGAATTTTTCAGAGATAAAAGGTCATGATAAGGTAACCCTTATTCCGGAGGTAATACAAAATTAGACTGTGCAGAAGGGCACTATCATCAAAAATCCAGATACTGATACCGCCGAATAAAAAAAAAATATTTATTTTTTTGTCCAATGCACAATAAAATCTTTGTAAGGAGTAATTTTTTGTACTTATTTAAAAAAAATTTCAGCCCTTCAAATATTTGTTTAAAAAGTCATTTTTTTAAATATAGTTTTATCATTTAACAAAAAGAAAGGCCCTAATGAAAAACGTAGTATAGCTCTGTTTCTCTCTACGTGTCGGCTGATGCATCATATTATTGATATGCTCAAATTTTTTTTCATTTTTTTATTATAAAACTTTTCGTTAGGTGCCAATGGGCAAAGTGTCATATTGTCTGTTTTTAAAAAAAGTGTGTTACATATTAAAGTTCCTAATAAATTGGGAAGAAATATAGACATTTTTTAGGTTTTTATTACATCTACATTCATCCTGTTATAGCTGAATGCCTGAATATATTTGAGTAAGTTGGGTAAGTTTTCGTTAAACATTTTAATTACGGATTTGTTGTTGCAAGAAGCAAAGACACAAATGATATCAAAATATGACTTCTTAATCCTTGCATGGTCAACAGTTTCTGCACAATATTTTATTAGCAAAGGATATGGACAGAAGCATTAGGTAATTATGCCGAAATATTTAAGTTTGATCTGACAGCCTTCTCCCATGTCTCTAACAGTAAATGGGCATCTCGGCACCTCTACAAATAATAGTTTATTGGGAAATATTTTAGAGCAATATGACCCACAAAGACTTATCTGCACCTAGGTTATCTTGCAAAACTTGTCACATTTTTGATGGGATAGCAATAGCTCAAGATTTGGGAAAGTCCAAAAGTTGCATATCATTTAAAGAATATGCTAATATATTTGTAAAAATTATTTTTAAAAATAAATTTAATGCTCAAAGGATAGATGTGGTATTTAATCATTATAAAGAAAATTCTATCAAAAATACAACACGTCAAAAGAGATGATCCCAGAAATCAATTGATATAGAAATTGACCGACCCAATATTCCACTTCCAGAATAATGAAACTTATTCATTCATTCGATATTTAATAAAAGACGTTTATCACATTTTCTGTCAGAGCAACTTCTTGAAAATTTGTATCTAGTGATGGATTCGCGAGTATCAATAAATGTGGGATGAATTTTGAACCATCAAAAGACGATTTCTTAAATTTAAATCTTGAAGAAGCTGATACTCGTATCTTATTGCACATATTATCAGCCAGAAATTCGGGGAATTCACGCTGCATTATTGATTGCAACAATACAGATGTTCTAGTCTTATTAATTTATTTTAAGTAGTTTTGAACTAAAAAGATATGGTTCATAATAGGGCGAGGAGACTCGTGACGATTTATAACAGTACATGATTTAAATAAAGATAAAAAAACTTCTAAAAAATTTGCCTTCTTTTTATTCTGTGACTGGTCGTAATAAATCCAACCAATTGTCTGGCATTGGAAAAAGAACATGTTGGAAAACCTATCTTGAACACAATCACCTTTTGGATGGATTTGGCACTGATTCGTAGGTACTCTGAAAACACATTCTCTAATCTTGAAATATTTTTCATCAAACTGTATTCAAAAACTGCCAATGTTACTTCCATTAACATTTTGAGGAGATTAATGGTTCCTTTAAAATAATTGCTAAATTGCCATTGACTGAAGACACCCTAAGAATACATTGTTTAAGATGTTTTTACCAGCTAAGTATTTGGCTAAGCTCTTTAAAGACCCAGATGCAGCTTCCTAATGTTGAAGAGTATAAATGGAAAGTAGATTAAGATTGAAGCCTGATACCCACTCTTAAGATTATGCTCGACCTGCTACCAGAAATAACAGAAATTGTCATGCAAATGCAAAAAAGGTACTATACACCGATAATTTTCATATATGTACAATGTTTTAACAATATTATTCTATTCTAGACTATGGAAGCAAAATTTGCAAATGCAGAAAAAAATATTGGCTACATCGGTTAATGCACCTGTATGGCACAGAAAAACTGCAGAAATAGTTTGATCATATCCGCTAATGTTTTGGAAAATGTAGATTAATGTGGTGAATCTGATTTTGATTAGTTTGAGTCCTGTACTTATATATTTTAATATTATTAATTTATGCTTTATATACTTCTAATTATTGAATTTTTTCATTAGGAATTTATTGTATTCTGCAAAGCAATAGCTTTACTGTTTATAACCTATACTTATATATACTGTCCTTATACCTTCCATAAATAGTTTATATTTTATTTTTTTTATTTTCCTCAAAAAAAAATCTTGAAGTAATAGAACCTATAAAACATTATTCGCCTTCATAGCGGATAAATCAATAATACCTATATTATGTATTATGTACATTAAAAACAAATTAAATTATAAAATCTTACTAAGCGAATGCTTTGAATATATGGAATATTTATGGATAGAAATTACTTTTTGTGGGCATCAGTTAGCTATTAGAACTTTCTACAGACCACCTAAAACAGATAAATATGCCATTTTTCAAATTTTTGAGGATCATTTGTGTGATATGTATGCAAAATATGACCACATCATATGTGTAAGCGACTTTAATTTCGATTTTTTAGACATTGAATTACCAGAATGTAATCGTTTAAGTACAATTTTTGACATTTTTAACTGCCATCAACTTGTAGGTGATCCTACCTGTTTTTCACCCACCCGAAGCTCACTTCTCGATTTGTTTATAACTAATTATGAATTGAAAAAATGCCACATAAAAGTAACTCAAACTCATTTTACGAATCATTCACTAATATCATGCAAACTTGATTTTGCAAAAACGAAAATATCAAATCATAATAAAATATCCTATAGGGATATAAAATCTATAAATTTAGAACATCGGCAGGACAATATAAATTTATTGTCATGGGATAATATATTTACCACTAATGACATCGATAAAAAAGTTGAGATACTAAATAAAAATATTTTGAAATTACTTGATATTCATGCTCCTGTCAAAACTATTCGCATAGGTAAAAAACCATATGCGCCATGGATTACTGAAAACATAAAATTCATGCAAAATCTAAGAGACAAAGCATTAAGAAAATTCAAAACTTATAGTACTCCAGCTAATTGGTCTTATTACAAACAACTTAGAAACTTTACAACTAATGCAATAAAAAATGAAAAAAAAGCACATCTCCGAAATAAATTTGCAAATTCAAATACTAAACAAACTTGGAATGAATTAAAAAAATTAAATATTACAAAAAATAAAAATAACGATATTTCTACTCATTTAAATAATGTTGAAAATATTAACAATTATTTTACTAGCATCGAAAATAAACAACCGAATTATGACATAATTAGTCACTACAATTCTCAAATAAAAAATAATATAAATGATCCTCTTGCATTCACGCTTGTTACAGAAGAAATTGTATCAAATATAATTTTAAATATTAAATCTAAAGCTTATGGTACCGATAATATGAATATCGATATATTGTTACTTTTCTCTCCTTTTATAATTCCTTATATTACAAATATTATAAATCAGTCAATTTTGTCCTCTTATTTTCCTTTGGAGTGGAAATTTGCTAATATTATTCCGATACCTAAAATTAGCTCACCTACTGATCTAAATCATTTAAGGTCTATTAGTATTCTGCCCGTCTTATCGAAAGTATTGGAGAAGATTTTAGATAGGCAAATAAGAGAACATCTAAATAAATTTAATTTATTACCTATAAAACAATCTGGGTTTCGCAGTGGACATAGTTGTGCCACTGCCCTTGCTGACGTAGTTGATGATTCAATTCAAGCGAAAGATAACAATAAAATAAGTGTACTAGTTTTACTAGATTATTCGAAAGCCTTTGATATGTTAAATCATCAAATACTGCTGTCAATCACTCATTATCTGGGATTTTCTAATGCAGCTACTAACTTAATAAAATCTTTTTTAAGCGATAGATATCAAAGAGTACAAATAGGCAAAAACAAATCTCAAAAAATTAAATTAAAACTAGGAGTTCCTCAAGGCAGTATTCTTGGTCCACTATTATACACTATTTATACTAGTAACTTTCAATACTCTCTAAAATATTGTAACTATCACTTTTATGCTGATGATACGCAAATATACTTTTCTTTTAAATATGAAAATTAAGTAGAATCTTCTAATTTAATTAATATTGATTTAAAGAATTTAGCAAAAACCTCGTCCAATCACCTTCTAAAATTAAATCCACTTAAATCGTCTGCCCTACTATTCTGTAAGGAATCTGTAAGAATTGCAGTACAAAACCAGATGCAACTAAAAATAGAATCTGAAATCATTCCTTTTAATAGCAATGGAAAAAGTTTGGGACTAGTTGTTGATAATAAGTTAAGATTTAAAGACCATATCACATCTAAACTAAAACTGTCATATTGTGCACTAAAAGCAATTTATCCCCAAAGACAATTTTTGGATGTTAACATAAAAAAAAAAATTATGCGACTCACTTATACTATCGCTGTTTGATCATTGTGATACAGTGTATGGTTCATGTATAGACGCTGCTGACAAAGCCCGTATTCAAAAAATACAAAATTCTTGCATTAGATTAATTTACGGCATTAGACGTAGGCATAGAGTAACGTATAAACTTAAAAATTTGAAATGGCTTAATATGCATAATCGCCGAAAAATGCATTTTGCTTCTTTTATATTTAAAATTATAAAGTTCAAAACTCCAGCATATTTACATAAAAAGATTAAATATCGTACTAATGTCCACAATGTAAATATACGACGAAAGCAAATGCTTACCATACCTTCCCATCGTAAAGAAATATTTAAACGAACATTTTCATACAACGTGGCAAAATCTGCAAATAATCTAATGAAAAATAATCTTTTTAATATCACACTTTCTCCAAATAGCTTCAAAATGAACTACAAAGATCACCTACTTACTTTATGATGCTAACTCTTATTGTTGTATTGTCCTTATCAATTTTTTCTTTATTATTTAGGTTATCACAGATACATTTATTGTTATTTTGTTCTTATATTATCTGTTTTTACCTTAATTTTAGCGTGTTTAGTATTAGTATATTTTTTTATATGTCTCTTAAATAAGATTTTTTTTCATTTATTGTTAATTCAATGTTTGTTATTAGTTAAGAATAATCAGGCTTTAGCGGAAGAACAGACATTTTAGTTTAAAAGACTTAAATGCACTGAGCTAAATGCCATTTACTCAATGTTTCGTGTATAATTTATTTGTTACGTTTACATAATACTATTGAGTAATAAACGTATTTATTATTAATATATAAAATATTGTAAGAGAGTCAAACAGATTGCATACATTTCATCCCTGAGAGAGACGCATACAGTCAAGAGACTGCTTCCTTTCCTGTAAAACCATGACATCAGTAATTATTTATTGCTATATTTTTGTTCATTTCATAGTAAAAACTTTTATGAAGAATATTTTTTTTTTCGTTTAGGCCTTCTTTTTTCGTCAAATGAAAGGTATATTTCTAAAGGAAGATTTTTTAACTAAATTTGTCGACAGCCAAAATAAGTTTTAATCTAAACCATACTTATATTGTAAAATACATAGGTAATATTATTTTGTGCTATTGTGGAATATTTTTCGGTTCCTTTGTCTTCAACTTCGCGCGTTAAAGTTTAGAATATGCATCCCTCGTATCTACATGCAATTGTAAAAATTATGAATGAATGCTGATTTTGTTTGGTCTCGGCAGTAATTTTGTAGTATTAAGGCTCCACCGTTAAGTTGTAATTTTTATACCTACTAAACTACCGTTGCCCCGCAGGTCTTTTAGTTTGTAATGTAAATTTTCCTCTTAAGAGAACGACCAGTCGATTTAGAAGTAAAAAATCGTATTATCGAACTGTTTGAGAGAGGAGACTAAGTGTCATCTACCTATCATTTGTACATTTTATCAATGATGGACGAACATAGTAACAACTATAAAAATATCGTTATTGATAGACATTTTATTCCTACTAAGAACGATGTGGAGTCCATATGGAAATGCCATTTCAAAAAAAGCTACGGAGAACGGACAGGAGATGGTATGTTAGTTCACTTAGAGAACATGCTAGGATCTTTATCAGAAGAAAACGGTACTCCATTCAAAATAATAATTAAGATGCAGGAACATTACGCTGTTGCACTTTGTACACCAATTATGCAAAGAGTTGCTATGTTCGTGGATTCAACGGGAAATTCTGATACTCAAAATCATAAAGTTTATTATTTTATAAATCATTCTCCTGTTGGAGGTTTACCTTTGGGCTGTATCCTAAGTAGCAGTCAAGATACAAATGTCTTTGTAGAAGCGGTGAGTGCCCTTTACGAGATTTTTCCTACTAAACTAAAACCAACAGTTTTAATCTTACTAATGATGATTTGGCAGAACGGAACACCTTAAAAAGGGTATGGCCTAGTTCATGTTTCTGGCTTTGTACCTTTTATGTTTTGAAAGCTTGCTGGAAATGGCTTAAAACTGCTAAAAATAAAATTTCTCCAGATGATGTACAAAGCTGCTATAAAAGATTTCGAAATATTTTATAATCGAATTAAATTACGGGGTTTGAGCTTACATTAAATTGTAATTAGATGAAACAAAATGTATTCTATGTATTTTGAGGTGATCTTTTCGGAAAAAGGCAAAACAAAATGTAGCAGTTTTACGAAAGTGCCGAAATTTTGGATTTTGTCCATTTTTCAATTTTGCGCAGGCGTATCTCGGAAATAAATCAATATTTTTAAAACGCAGTTTACGACATTTGAAAGCTTAGGAAAAATGCTAATTTTTATATCTCTAGAGAAATTTTGATCCGATGCACCGTTCTCGCGGTATGGACGATTGAAATTTGTTTAGTATTTTGAGGCGACGAAGGTCGAAAAATTGAATTTGTTAAATGTTCAAACACTAAAATCTTTATAACATTGTTAAAAGTTAAGATATTTGAACTTAAGGGATGTGACTAGTGATTTCCAGAAGGGGGCAAGAGAAATCCCAAAATTGGGCATATGGCGGAAGGGCAAAATGCACCGCGGTCCTAATTTCATTGTTTGCCTATAACGGCCAAACTATTTGAATTTTTTTAATTCCACTTACAAGGCTTACTTTTAAATGTAAAATCTTATGTGTGTGTGAATTTCGAAAGTTTGAAGTGGCACAAAAATGCCAAAAATGCACCCAATGGCTCAAAACTTTTTTTTTAAGTACTCTATTGTGTCTAAAATACGATTACATTACGGAAAATTCTGCAAATATATTTTATCTAATTTTTTGACCACTGTTCATTGAGTGACGACCAAAAAACACGGTTTTTGAGAAAAGTTGCCTAAAATTGACAATTTTTAGTTTTTTTATCTGAAAATTAAACAAACCCAAATTTCATGTCTTCTAAATGTGTATACAAAGTTTAAAGTGTGTATGATTCTTTTAAGTTGTAGAATTTTCCCGACAAAAGTCCCATTACACGCGCTCCGCGGGATCCAAAACTCGTGTATACACTACATTACTGTAATTTGATTTTTTTGCGTTTTTCAGTTTTAAATTTCTTACATATCTAAACTTATTAAGCTTAAAATTTATTAAATTGTATTTTACTGACTTGTTATAAGACGTTTCTTGAGTTTTGTGCAAAATATAGAATTACCAGATATTAGCGAACAAAAAGCAAGCTTATCACCAAGTTGGAACTTACACTCAGGCTTAGGATTAATTTCCTAACATTTTTAAAGTATACCTATTTGTGTATTTTTTGTGCTCTTTTTGATGGCGAAGTTAGTTTTTTCAAATATATTTTTTTTGTTAGATGTTTTCGGAAAACCCGGAAAAAATCATATGGGAAAAAAATTAAAAAAAAACTACGCCTCTGGTTTCCTGCGAATTCCCGAAAAATTATGTCAGATTTCGCCGCGGGACTTATTTTATTTGAGAGCCAACAAAAAAATACGCAACTTCTCTTGTGTCTAACATGTCTAACATTTATAATTTCGCCACAAATTCATCGCAAATTTCATGTCCATGGTTCTGATCAAAAAAACGAAAAAACGACTTTTTGGTAGAAGCACTTCTGGCAGCGAGAAATTCGCCATTAAAACTACCTGTGCAATGAATTTCCGAACTATTTTTGCCTCCTCTTTCGAATGGTGCAATTATTTTTACTATCGGAATGATACTTGCCCAGATAATTAGCATTTTTATAATGGAAAATTCTGGAAAACCCGGTTTTTCCTAATTTAAAAAAAAAATTGAAAAACTGCTACATCTTTTTTTCCTTTTTTTCGGAAAGATCACATAAAAATACACAAGGTCCTTTTTGTTTCATCCAATTACAAATTAATGTAAGCTCGAAGGGGCTTTTTTTCGTTATTTAATTGGACTATTAGTATCAAAATCATATAAAAAACTTGAAAAATCGTGCTCAGAATTTGTGAACACGTGCAAATATGAAAATTTCACAAATTACGTAAAGAACATGATGGAAAAAGCTGACACCTGGTGCCTTCTATATCGACAAAACTTACCACTAAGAGGAACTGATACCAATAATTATATAGAAGTTATATTTAGATTGCTTAAAAACATACCATTGGAAAGAACAAAAGCGTTTAATTTATCTCAACTATGTGATTTTATTACCACTAATTTTGAATCTTATTACAAGCAACGAATTTTAGATATTCTGCTAAATCGAGAAACTAAGACAGTTTTAAGTGAACGTGACTGAGAAAAATGTAACGCAACTTAATGATCTAGAGCGCGACTGAGAAAAATGTTACCTATATTGTAGATTTATTATTTTTTAAGTGTACATGTTCACAAGGATCAACTGGTAATGAAATCCGACAACCGGGGGTTGATAATTAATTTAAATAATTCTTATATATTACATATTATATTCAAATATTATTTCGAATTCAAACAGCATCCCAGCGTATTTCGCCTCGTAGGCGCCGTTTTATTACTTCTGGGAAAAGCAGTCTATGTTTCGGATCTCATGGACGCTAACTAAAGAACCATATGTGAACGTAAGGGCTATATTCAGGAATTAATACAGGGCTTTATAGTCTTTATACACCAAAGCCACAGTCGGTCTCTGTCTGATACATTTGCTTATATGGGAAATTTAAGTATAAATACCCGGGTTTTTGTGGGCTGGTGGAACATTAGCTTTTTCTTCTTCGCCGAGTCGAGTTAACAAAAACGCAAATATCCAGGTTACCGACACGGTGACTCCTTTTTCTTTATATTTTTCAAATATAATTAAAAAGAGATATCGCTACCCTTATGGTGGCCGCGCTTTTATTATATTTTTGACAACGGAAATAAAAGATATCAACGGAGTAGAGAAATTAGTTTCTATAAACGACGACGGCTTCTGCATAGATATCCAGTTATCCTTAGGATGACCACCTTTTTCTTATATTTTATATATAAGTAGAAGGAGATATATAGTCAGGTTGACCAAGCAGATACACGTTGAATAGAACCAGATTTCGCTCCTAGAACTGTTTTGTAAAGTTGTATCTACCGAGCGACTAAAATATTGGCGTAACTAATACTGGTGATACCTCGCTAGACTAGTTAAACGCCAGATATTATGTATCTCTGGTTCAACATTATAAAATGTTACTAAATGATTAAAAGTACTACTCTATAGGCGACGTTCGTAGTGGATTTCGTCACCCTTCTGGCTGACCCAAAGAACTTGCGTTAGGTAGACACTTATATCAGCGGTATACTTTTCTTTCTGTAAGGTTTCTTTTACGTAGAATTAAAACGATAATCGCACTATTAAAGTAATCAAACTATACTCTGTTTTTAAACTAGGAGGAGCAAATTGAAAAGACGCATTTACACAGGGAAAAGTAACTATATTTGTTACTAAGAGCGAGTTTCGAAATATAGTCGTGTTCAAAATTTATGAAATAATATCTTTATCGGCCTTAGTCGGCGAACGGCCAATTAGCGGTTAAGAAACGAATAAATGCCATAGAAGTAATTTTTTAATTGGTCCCAGACAACGGTCGCAAATTTCTCATTATTATGATCTGAAATGTGTGTCTAAAACGAAATGTCACTGTCAAATTAAAGTCAATATGGTTGTTGATTGATGTCAGAAATACTTTTTTCTTGCTTTTGAAATCGACTTTTTGAGAATAACTATAATCTTTTTAAAATGGATATTAAATATTTAAGAAAATTGTTAATGGAATATCCAGATGTAGCCAGGTTAGTATAAAATATAAAGATCTGTTTACATTTTTAAGGATACTTTGTTATAGGTATAAAAGGTAAAAGTTAATCAGTAAATGACAAGTGGATCACACAGTAACTGGTAACTCTTCTATGAGTAATGTGGATATTATGACTTATTTAGTGTTAACCCATGGTTAATGCGCTAGAGGGCAAATAAAGGCATTCAAAAGTTTACAGGCCTATGAGTCAGAATTTGTTTTAAAAATGGAACCAACATTTTCATAACACTACATGTCAACATATATTTTTTAAAGTGAACTATTCATACATACCTATGTATTAATTTTAAGTATTTTTAAAATATTTTTGTGCCAAATTAAGATTATCCCTAAAGTAGTAGATGGTGTTTTAAATGTTATAACAATTTTGTAAATAGTTTTATTCTATTCTAATCAATTAAATTTGCTTAAATATTCAATTACATTTTAATCATTTTGGTTAGAAATTCATCAATTTTTAGTTTTAAAAAATCAGTAATAAAATTATTTTTTTCTAAAATACTTCGGAATTCATCTCTTCATGGTAATCTCCCATCTTTTTACCTTCAAAAACCTATAATGCATTTTCTACAAAACCTTCAGAATCAGCATGTAAAATACTAAGGTGTCTTCCCTTTCTTGTAAGGCTTTTCAGGAATTGCTACCTTTAATAGTACTCAGTGTAGAAGGATCCATAATTGTAGATTTTCAATACAATTGCTTACTGAAGAACTATTATTTACGAAATAAAGTAAAAAACTCAGTAATGGATGAGATATCAAATTATAAAATATCAGAACTGTCAACAATATCAATTATTAGCTGATGTTCATGCTTAGAAGTAATGTGTAAAACTGACTGTAAGCTGACCAATCAGAAGGCTACAGAATTGCCAACTTAAATTTAAATCGCTCCTCTTAGTTTAAAAACAGAGTATAGTAATTAATATTCAGATATTCCGGGAGAGAATTTAGACAAACATTAATAGGTTACAGGTATCACTTTATTACTTTTATATTCATTAGCGGGAAAATTCGCGTCTGTGTGTTATTGTCATATTTTTGGGATTCATTTCACGTTTATTGTGGGAAAAATTATAGGGTTTTCATACTGAGCTAAATTATGTTATTTAGAGAATCTATAGTGATGTCATAAATATTAATTGTTGTAAAGTCGGTCAATGCTCTCAAGCAATAAATTAAGTCATTTAGATTTATGGCCAAAGGGCCGAATTGTAAAGTTTCGGTTGTCTGTAAGCAGTACCTGCCCCTTTCAGTAAAGATAAAAAGAACTTTCGGTTTTACTTTTAAATGGCAAACAGATGTAGATTAGTAGGGTAAACGCCTTGATTTGTATATATTTTACAGTTAGATTGCGGTTAAAAAAAATATGTTTTCTGTCGTTCTTTGTATAAAAAAATTGGATAGACAAATGTGTCATTTTAGCCGTACGGAATTTTAGTTTTGTGTATCGAATTTTCGGGAAAAAGGAGATATGTACAGCGGCGGGTAGAATCATGAATATTGAGGAGGGTCGTATTTATTTGTTTGTACATATCCACATATCTTTAGCGGGACATTACGCGGAAGTAGTCGGTATGTTTGTTATTTATTTAGAATAAATAGGTGAAATTGTGTTTTTGGACTGACTAACGTATCCTCAGAACTGTGATTAATAACACTGATTTGTCAGTCGACAGAGCAAAAGAGCATCGTGCCAAAAAAGACGCCTTAGGTCACCATAGACCGCCAGGGACCTCAATAATAAGGCCCTAAAAATGATATTTTCCTTTCGGCTATGTAAATTAAAGAGTGATAGAGGCTTGGATGGATCTCTACTGAGATACCCCAAAAGTGGGCCTGACGGGCATCCCCCTTTATATCAGGTGTTCTCCGATCGACCGTTTAGTGTTGTCCACACAGGACTGAGTATGTCGGTAAATTACGGCGTTGGAATATTAGAGAAAGGCGTGACGCACGGTGAGGTAAATCTACACTCCGGTTTTTACACATATTAGAAATATTAAATTTAACCGACTTCAAAAAGGAAGAGGTTCTCAATCCAACACAATATTTTATATCTCACAACACTCCTCGTGCTACCGTTGTACTCTCTTTTATTAGACAATGCGTAATTCAGTAGTTCCGTGGAAACGTGTGATTGTATATTAGGAGACAAACAAACATATCAAAGTACTTCCGACTTTTATTTTACCCTTTTATGGAAACTAAAAGCTCTGAGGTTAGAAATGACACATGAGAAAGCCTACATAAACATAATGTTAAGCCTAAAAATGGCACATAATCTAAATGTTCGGCTGTACAAAAGAATAGATGTTAAATAAACAGTATTCAAAATTAATCTCAGTGTTTCCTTTGTTCTTCCTCCATTACAGCTACATTGAACTCTAAACGTAATTCTGGGGGGTTTTAACATCACTTCGTAGGGATACACTAGACGAAATTTAGGCCAAGGTTATAAGTATTTGCAAAACTAGGTAAGGGTCCGGTTTGTCAAGGTACAGTAAACACTGCAAACACCAGGCAGCCGTGGTTAAATTTTTTTATATATGTTCGGCATTTAACACAACATCTTTAAATAAATATCAACTGTACAAGATTGCAACAGGAAAAGAGGCACACGAGCAATTATTTTTACCGATTCAAGATAGTTTAATAGATAATGACAATGATGCAGATTTGACTTCAGATCTAGGTTTTTTACAAAATGTTGATTCTTCAATGGTTACTGATAAAAGCATTGACATTAAGATATTCGAGGAACATGATATTGCCAATTTAAAAGAAAAATGGAAACAACACTCACAAAAAATCATACAAAGTTTGCATAAAAATCCTTTTTTTATCCTGTTATTATGTTGTGAGAAATATGCAAACTCAGAGCAAACTTTGTTTGGTTTACATACAGCTTTTAATTATAAAGGAGTATTGTCTAAAAAGAAATGTAGTCAAAGTACACGAAAAAGAGGAAAGCACATAACAGTACAACCTACTTCCATTGGTCGTAGAAAGACAAAAATGGGAGTAAAGAAGACAATATGCAGTGGAAGAAAAGTTATTAAAAATAAAATTACGAAAGCGCCTCATTCGTTGGCAACGTATATCAAAAATGAGATTAGGAGGAAATAAATCAAAAAATTGAAACCTAAAGAAGCCATTAAAATGTTATTTTTCTTAAAAACAAAAGTTAGTTTATAAATTTAAAAATATTTATGTTGAAACAATTTTGCTAAATATACAAGACATTTTTAAATTTCAATTAATTTTCCTAATTATTTGCGATATTACACCAATACCTATCCTAACAAAATATTGTAATGTAAGCCATTTCATTATTCAGTCATACTCTAATACTCCAAGTCCCTCTCTGTATTATTTGGCCTTTCAGGCTCAACTTGTCCGATTATTATACATAATTAAACCCCTTAAGACCAAACCTATGTGACGACTATGGTGGAGACACTTTCGCGAACATTCCAGAGTCATGAGATACTATTTCTAGTCTAAATATAACGTGATACCGTTTTTGGTAAATTCTGGTAATTTTGGTGGAGGAACATTCTAGACCACCAATTTGTATATAAATATTGGTGGATGAGCCATCAGAGTTAGTTGTTATATGGACAGTGAAGATAAATAGTAATTAGTAGATAGACAGTGGTGAATATAAATAGTGTTCAGTTTAAAGACAATCGAAGTATATATAAATTAGAATAGTTGTGTTATAAAATAAATAGGTTTTTAAATAAATTATTAATAAATAAGCTGTTGTTTTAAACTAAACAAACATCACAATATCAATATAAATAAATGCATAGATAACTCGTATTCGTAAATCGCCCGCCGACGTATTTAGTTTAACACGTCGGCATTTTAAGAGGCTGTTATTCTCGATACCGAACTGATCCAAGTATCTGACGTGTCGGCAGTATACGAATATGCCCTATGTAGGCCCTATGTAGGACGTGTTAGAGGCCCTGCAGTGGATCAAAATACTTACATTCAAAATTGTCTTCCGAAATTGGTAAATTTTATTAGAGAACATCATGCCAACGACAATATCATGTTTTGTCTGGACTTAACGTCGGCTCATTATGCTAGAGCCACATGCGACTGGTTAGAAGCTCAAAATGTGCCATTTGTGCCTAAGCAAGACAACCTCCCGAGCGTTCGCCAAGCAAGACTAATAGAGACATTTTGGGCAAGATTGTCAAGCAAAGTTTATGAAAATTGTTACGGGTCAAAATATCGTAGCCAAGTTAAAATGGCAGAGCTGGTAAACAATACACAACTTTATTTTTATTTATGATTTAATTTAACTTCTAATCTAATCCTAAATCTATTCTAAGTTATTCTAATCTAATCCTAATCTATTCTACCCTAATCTAAGTTATTCTAATCTAATCCTAAATCTATTCTAAGTTATTCTAATCTAATCCTAATCTAATCCTAATCTATTCTACCCTATTCTAACTTATTCTAATCTAATCCTAATCTATTCTACCCTATTCTAAGTTATTCTAATCTAATCCTAATCTATTCTACCCTATTCTAAGTTATTCTATTCTAATCTAACCTATTCTACATTAATCTACTTTATAATCTAGGCCTATTCTATTTTGGATTTGTTTAACTTACGTTGTATGAATCGTAAGACTTCTAATTTTGTAGCTTATTCTACTTTTAACCCTATTCTAACCTTTCCTATTATTCTGTTAGAATGATTACTTTTAATTCAGTAGGTAAAATAATAATTATATATATCATGCAATTGTATCTACAAATTATCGTTACAATCCGAGGTACACGTCCGCAAATAGGCCTAAATGTTACAAACGGTAATCCAGAATTGTAAGTAAGCTTTATAAAATGGCTTTACCTCTATATATATAACCCTAATCTTATCAATTTCTAAGGTAAATTACGTGAATTATCTCGATTATCTCAAAACCTTTGTAGGTAGAATCACAATTAGTGGACCCCAGTTGAGGTCATGTGGCACCCACGATAAATGGGGCCCTTGGCTATAAGGAATAGTCTTACTTTATATATCTGTTGTCCCGTCGTCCTCAATATTGCGTCGTACCTCTGGCCTGTCTGTAAGAGGAGGGCTAGATCCAGCCGATTTGCTGTAGGGGTTGGTTCTGGGGTACCTGGCTTCCTAAACTAGCTAAACATGCACCCAATCCTTGTAGAATGTTAGCTGGCAGTGTTCAAAAGCTGTAGCAGTTTAGTGATAGTACCACGAAGAAAGCTTGGAAGGAAGTGTATTAGTCCGAAGGAAAGTCGATAGATCCCACAGAAAGAAATACCCAGATAGATATAAGTAGAATAAGTATTAAAGTAGAAGCTGAAGTTGAAGTTAAAGTTGAAGGTGAAATTGAAGGTCTTTAGGTGTAGGGCGACCTTTTTGTAGGAATCACAGTCAAAGATTATATAAAATCCACCGAATGGTGTAGAAATCACAAAGATTTATCAACTAATTCTTTAGACTGGTTTCACAGTTTTTATTCTTTTAGCTTAAGTCAAATCCTAGATACACTAGAGAAAATAGCACATGCTACCACAAAGTTGAGCAGATAAAAACTGATAAAAGGAAGTTCCCAAAATGGTGGGAAGTCAATGGAAGGTCTTGACTATTAAAGACTAGCAGGACAAAGTCTGGTAAGAGTGTGGCCCCTCAGTAAAAGAAGAATGTGACACTTCATAAAAGTGAATGTAAACAAAAACAAATAATAATTAACCTATATTTAAAACCATCAGATATGTAAAAGAGTTATGTGTAATATTTCTTGTAGCAACAGGCATTTCTTTGGGTTCTATAGTATTTATTAAAAGTAATCATTCTAACAAAATAATAGGAAAGGTTAGAACAGGGTTGAAAGTAGAATAAGCTACAAAATTAGAAGTCTTACGATTCATACAACGGTTTCTGTAAGTAAAACAAATCCAAAATAGAATAGGCCTAGATTATAAAGTAGATTAATGTAGAATAGGTTAGATTAGAATAGAATAACATAGAATAGAGTAGAATAGATTAGGATTAGATTAGAATAACTTAGAATAGGGTAGAATAGATTAGGATTAGATTAGAATAACTTAGAATAGGGTAGAATAGATTAGGATTAGATTAGAATAACTTAGAATAGATTTAGGATTAGATTAGAATAACTTAGATTAGGGTAGAATAGATTAGGATTAGATTAGAATAACTTAGAAAAGATTTAGGATTAGATTAGAATAACTTAGAATAGATTTAGGATTAGATTAGAATAACTTAGATTAGGGTAGAATAGATTAGGATTAGATTAGAATAACTTAGAATAGATTTAGGATTAGATTAGAAGTTAAATTAAATCATAAATGAAAATAAAGTTGTGTATTGTTTACTAGCTCTGCCATTTTAACTTGGCTACGATATTTTGACCCGTAACACACCCCCCTTTCCAGATGAAAGTTTTATTTTTGTGAGGCAAAAAGAAAACTTTCCGCTGTGTTAACCCCTAAAAAAAATTATTACTTAAAAACTAATAACTATCAAAAAAAACTAAGACATGGAAGACACATCTGGAGGATGTGACTTTAGGTCTTTTGCGTGCCATATGCCGGAATTAATGTCATTGTCATTTATAAGCTCATACGTCCAAGGAGATACAACACGTTTAATTCGGTACGGACCGACGAACAAATTCGCGAATTTAGATGTAAATCCCTTAGTAGCATCTGAGAGTGCGAAGTTTCGTTTCCAAACCTTCTGGCCGACCACAAATTTTTCATTTCTATGGCGAAGATTGTAATATTTGCTACCTTGCACATAGGCTTTGTTTAAGCGTCGGGAGACTTCATGATAAAGGTCTACAATATTTTCGGAAGGAGCTAAGCTATGTTTATCTCTTTCAACCCAGATGATGTCACCAACAGGTTTTTGTGACTTACCGTCAATACTAAGCTCTCGACCGAACATAAGAAAATTTGGAGTAAAACCCGTTACCTCGTGTCGAGCAGACCTAATTGCCCAGGCAACCTTAGGTAACACCTGATCCCATTTCTTGTGTTGGTCAGAAATATAGGCAGTTAGCATTGATTTTATAACTCTGTGGACTCGTTCCGCAGGGTTACTCTGGGGATGATAATTGGCCGTATAACATATTTTAATATTACACTGCTCCATGAGCTTTTTAAATGTTTCACTACGGAACTGAGGCCCGTTGTCGGAAATAACTTTACGAGGTGCACCATATACAAGTATGACCTGATCCTCTAAAACTTTTGTCATGAGTGCAGCGGTAGCTGATCTCAACGGAAAGAGTAACACATACTTGGTGAAACAGTCACAAACCGAAAATATAAAATTATAACCTGCGCTAGTGCGAGGCAATGGTCCAACAAAATCTATGCTAATAAGTTGAAATGGTTTAGATACTGTGGGCGTCTTACTTAACATATGACCGGAAGTAGCCTTTTCTTCAGGTTTAGTTTATAGACACACCACGCAGTTTCTTATATAGCGAACTACGTCGTCCTTAAGTTTAAGCCAATAGTACCTTTGAGTTATACGAGCTACTGTTTTGTACACACTAAGATGTCCACAGGTAGGAGGATCATGATGTTCCTTGATGATCTGTTTTCGACGATCTTTAGGTACTACTTCTAACCATTGTTCGTCACCCGTCAAATACTTGTTAAAAGTGTCTTTTTCCTTTTTAAAGAGGTTAGGACCTTCAATCCTCCACAAAGGATATTTGACAGGAAACTTCTGAATATCGTCCCACATTCGACAGAACCATTTGTCAGTGGTTGGTAACCGTTCAACAACAGTATTATCTTCGATCGTATCCACCACAGGAACAGATCGTGATAATACGTCTGGAACTATATGATCTTTCCCTTTTCTGTGGATTATTTCGAAGTCGTACTGCTGTAGGCGAATGGCCCACCGAGCAATTCGGCCAACCGGGTCCTTAATACTATAAAGCCACTTTAAACAATAGTGGTCCGTTATAACTGTGAACCGTGCCCCCTCGATATATGGACGAAGCTTCTCTATTGCATAGAGCACAGCAAGGCACTCTTTTTCTGTAGTGCTGAACTTGCGTTCATTTTTCGTGAGAGACCGTGAGAGGTAACATATGACTTTCTCTTCGCCATCTTGAAGTTGGCTTAGAACAGCGCCAAGACCAAAATCAGATGCATCTGTTTGTACAATAAATGGAATTTCAAAATTGGGAGTTGAAAGAACAGGTGCTGACACTAAATGTTCTTTTATAGTATTGAGAGCTGTTTCACAGGCCTCATCCCATGTAAACCGTATATTCTTTCTCAATAAATTTGTTAAAGGAGATAAAACTGAGGAGAAATTAGGTACAAAACGTCTGTACCAGGACGCTAGACCTACAATCCTACGAACTACTTTTACATTCTTAGGAGGTGGAATGCGTAAAATTGCTTCTACCTTTTCTGGATCAACAAGAAGTCCAGAAGCATTAACAACATACCCCAAATATTTTAACTCGGGTTTACAGAACTTACACTTGTCCCGGTTCAATGTTAAACCCGCTGTTTCGATCCTTTTGAGTACTTCTCGGAGTACTTCCAGGTGTTGGGAAAATGTATACCAATACATATTTTTCATAATCTATCCCAATCACCCTGTCAATGAACCTTTGCCAGGTGGCAGGGGCGTTATGGAGCCCGAACGGCATCCTTTTGAATTGAAATAATCCTCTGTTGGGTACAACAAATGCAGTAAGAGGTCGAGATGTTTCAGCCACAGGAATTTGCCAATATGCCGATTTAATATCTAGCGTAGTCAGGTATTTCGCTTCTCGAAGTTTATCCAGCGTAGAACTTATAAATGGTAACGGGTAAGCGTCTGGACGACTTACTTCATTTAACTTTTTATAATTTACGCAAAAGCGGTAACTTCCATCTGGCTTCCTTACCATTACAATTGGAGAAGCCCAAGGCGAGTTGGATGGTTCAACGATTCCATATTTTAACATTCGATCCAATTCTTCGTTGACACATTTTTGCAAGGCATAGGACAAGGGATAGTGTCGTTGCTTTATGGGCGGACTATCAGTGGTAATGACATGTTCTACCAGGTGAGTACAACCAGGAGTAGTTGGCATGTCCTTAAAAGTTTCCTCAATGAGGGATTCTATGGCAACACGTTGTTCGTGTGTTAAATGATCTAGAGGTTCGATGGCACTAATCTGTTCAATTCCAGTTGATTCGTCTGAACGAAAACACCACTGCCCTGAGTACAAGTCAGGAATTAAACCCATTCGTTTTCAAAAATCAACCCCTAAGATTAAAAAATGAGGTATTGAAGGTACGATTAACACTTGAAAGATTTTCACGTTACCTTCCAACTCAATTGGAAGACTTAAACTACCTAAGACTGGACACGTAGTACCATTTGCAATAGTACATTCAGTTTGAGAACACTCACCAAGTGGACATAACTTTTCTAAAATGTTCCAACCCTGTTTTCCAATAACGGTAATACTGCAACCGCTGTCTAATAAGCCAGTAAATTCATGGGCAAATATTTTAACCTTAAGATATGGACGAACATCATTTCTAGCGTGCGACAATACATAATCAAGAACCGCCATAAGCGAAGAATTTGTGGTCGGAGGTTGGATCACGGAGGGTAGCGTTCGACCTAAGGCTGTCCCCCTTTCACATTTTTTGAACACAATTTGGACAAGTTTTCGAAATTACGTTTTCTTTTCCACAAACGAAGCAGAACTTATTCCGTGGTTTGGGACATTTGCGAAAACGGTGACCTGTTTCTTTACAATTCCAGCACTGAGGTAAGGAATTTTGATTGGTAATCGAAGATATAGCAGTAGGTTGATTGATGATGTGGTTAGACCGGGCAACCGTATTTCTTTCACCTTCTGTGACATCGTTATCAGCGTCTACCGAATAACTCTGAGGTTGTGTGCTTGTTCGCCTGTAGGCCAGATCCGGTTCTAGCAACTGCTTAAAATTTGTAGGTGGAGGGCAGAATCGGGTTGTTCTTAAAGCCGTTTCCTCAATCATTTTACATTTTAATGTTAATTCCTGTATTGTCTCGGTTGGGTGTAAAGCCAGTTGGGATTGAATATGTGGGAGAAGATTGCGACGTATCATCTTGAGTCTGGTGGATTCGTCAGGTCTAGAGTTTCTCAACTTCAAAAATAAATTTTCCATGATAGAGATAAAAGATATAACCTTTTCCTTTCCACCTTGTGTTCTTCTTCGGATCTCTTCCCAGAGATCATACTCGTAATCGTAGGGTAAATAATCCTGACGAAGTTGATCGACTAATTCGTCCCAGGAGTGGAAACTATGAGTGCGGTACCACGCCAAGGCATCCTTTCTAAATAATTCAGAGGCCGACCTCAACAATTTTTCCTTGGAAATACCTCGTGATATCCTAAGTTCTTCCACCCGCTCAATGAAATTGGAGACGCTAGCTTCCCCGTCAAAGAAAATTTTCCATCTACCTACATCATAATATTGTCGAGAAGGATCACTTAATTCAGTAGATTGTAGACTTGACAGTTCTAAATTTCTGAGCCTATTCTCCAGATCTACGGTAGAGTTGTAAGTCGGCATAGTTCGATTTCCTACATTCCCAGTAAGTCTTTCAGAGGATCGGCTAGCATTTAGCGAAGGTATAAAATCTTGATAAGAATCTGGACGTTCAAATCGTCTTCCAGGAGTTGAATGTATTCTAGAAGATTGAAAATTTCTTGAGGGCCACGTAGGGTTACTATGAGTATGGCTGTCCATTTCTTGTGATACTGACCCAAGGGGAACGTCCGAAAATCTTACAGACGGTACTCGTTGCTGAGAAGGATCGTCTATCTCTGATACAGGGTTTTCTCTTGATGGTCCAGTAGAGGGTTGGTATAAAGTTACCCTAGGTCTAGGCTGAGAGATAGTTGATCTTGCACCCTCACTTCCTTACTCTATGTGGAGTATATCTGGGTACGAACGTTAGAAGTACTAGGTCCTTCAACATCTACCAGCGACGTAGCTAAAGAGGTAGGATGTACTACTTCAGGTATCAGAGGATTTGGTTCATCCAAGATTGATCCTTCAGATACATTTATACCATCCAAGATAGTAGTAGAAGGTACATATTCATTGTGATGAATCCCGACTTCCATTATAAAATCTAATGAATTAAGGTAACGTCTACACTTGCTTATCAGATTACATCTAGTATTATCCAGTGCCGGATCATCTACTGGTAATCGTTCAAGTCGAAGGTTGAGGTGTGATAACCTAGATGATATTCTTTTGTATTCGTTTTCCCTATTCGTATGATTAAAGTGTTGAATATCTCTCCATAAAGCTTCCAATTTCTGAAGGCATGTAGAAATTTCCTCATGTGGATTCAAATTGTACAAATACAGTTCATCTGATGTACGTCCTTCGCGTTCCATCCGTAAAGCACTAGATAAAGCTGCCCTATTTTCTTGTACTGTAGAGTGTACAGGTAAATTCCGTATTAATAATTCATAAGCGACTTCATCGCCTAACAATCTTTTAATTTCAAACATAGTTTCACTGTTAGCTAACGATAATAATAATATAAAAATGTAACAAGTATTATCCTAAACTAATTATATATATAATATTAACTATAAGTTCCTCATAAGGGTCTTAAACAAAAAAAAAAGAAAAGAAAAAAATTTCAAGAAAAAATTATTTTTCTTCCGAAATATTTCCTTAACCAATAAACCTACGATGAAACTTATTTTATTTACTATTTATACTCGCTATAAATGAAAATATAATAATTAATTACTTCACTTTTCACTCGCTTAATTAATTCACCGTAAGTATTTAACCTGTAATTGTACACTAGTTAATATCACTTGTTCACACCACTACAACAGTGCAGGATAAGAGCGAAAATGAAAATGACACACCAACAATAATAGATATAATCAGTATCTATGTAGGTATATAGGTCACACATATAAACGTATCAAAATTTAAAATCTATATATGTATAGTTTCAAAAGTACACGTCTACTAATTTCCCCACTTCTTCCTAAAGAAAAAGAAAAAAAGAAAAAGAACCAATAGCCTATGCTAATTAAACACGAATTTGACCACCCTGTATAAGGTATTATTAAAGTACAAAAAAAAATTTCAACAAAAAAAAAATATAATTATTGACTATAATAATTGTGTCGCTCTGTATGAATCACCCTATATAACAATAGTATAGATCACCCTCTATACCCATGTACACAATTTATTATCAATAAAATATTACCAAATCAACAAAGGCAATTTATTTATTACCTCTTATCCCTAAATCTATAAAAAATTAAAATAAACCCGCTTGCCAATGAGTAAACCATAAACAACTTTTATTTATTTGTTACCAATTCTAGAAATTTCATTAAATTTTATGAATATGATTTCCAAAATCAAAACAAAGTTTTTGTAAATTGTAGCAAGTGTACAAGGCCAAAAGTAACTAGTGACTGTTGGCTGTCGTACGAGACCACTAGTAAGAAGAATATTTCGCAGATTAATGTCAATTGTCGTGCTGTCGAAATCAAAGATCATCAACATAAAAAAAAAGGATTGCCTATTTGGATACAAAAAAAAATAAATTGAATTAAGTTATGATATTTTAAAATCCCGAAAACTATGGTTGGGCGCCACTATTACCTGTTCTCCTTCAGATTTATAGGGGATGGAAGGGTTATTTCTTTTTATTAGCTCAGTTTTATAAAATTCGGGAGAGTAGGGTCGGGTTCTTAGACACAACGCAAATTTTTATAAATTCAATTTAATTTTTGACAGCGTCTGACATTTATTTCAGAGGTTAGATGTACCGAAGAGTAACAAAAAAATATATATATATAATCTGAATATAAAAAAAAAGATACCACGCCGTGATTCAGTAGGCAAAATAATAATTATATATATCATGCAATTGTATCTACAAATTATCGTTACAATCCGAGGTACACGTCCGCAAATAGGCCTAAATGTTACAAACGGTAATCCAGAATTGTAAGTAAGCTTTATAAAATGGCTTTACCTCTATATATAACCCTAATATTATCAATTTCTAAGGTAAATTACGTGAATTATCTCGATTATCTCAAAACCTTTGTAGGTAGAATCACAATTAGTGGACCCCAGTTGAGGTCATGTGATACCCACGATAAATGGGGCCCTTGGCTATAAGGAATAGTCTTACTTTATATCTCTGTTGTCCTGTCGTCCTCAATATTGCGTCGTACCTCTGGCCTGTCTGTAAGAGGAGGGCTAGATCCAGCCTATTTGCTGTAGGGGTTGGTTCTGGGGTACCTGGCTTCCTAAACTAGCTAAACATGCACCCAATCCTTGTAGAATGTTAGCTGGCAGTGTTCAAAAGCTGTAGCAGTTTAGTGATAGTACCACGAAGAAAGCTTGGAAGGAAGTGTATTAGTCCGAAGGAAAGTCGATAGATCCCACAGAAAGAAATACCCAGATAGATATAAGTAGAATAAGTATTAAAGTAGAAGCTGAAGTTGAAGTTAAAGTTGAAGGTGAAATTAAATGTCTTTAGGTGTAGGGCGACCTTTTTGTAGGAATCACAGTCAAAGATTATATAAAATCCACCGAATGGTGTAGAAATCACAAAGATTTATCAACTAATTCTTTAGACTGGTTTCACAGTTTTTATTCTTTTAGCTCAAGTCAAAGCCTAGATACACTAGAGAAAATAGCACATGCTACCACAAAGTTGAGCAGATAAAAACTGATAAAAGGAAGTTCCCAAAATGGTGGGAAGTCAATGGAAGGTCTTGACTATTAAAGACTAGCAGGACAAAGTCTGGTAAGAGTGTGGCCCCTCAGTAAAAGAAGAATGTGACACTTCATAAAAGTGAATGTAAACAAAAACAAATAATAATTAACCTATATTTAAAACCATCAGATATGTAAAAGAGTTATGTGTACTATTTCTTGTAGCAACAGGCATTTCTTTGGGTTCTAAAGTATTCATTAAAAGTAATCATTCTAACAAAATAATAGGAAAGGTTAGAATAGGGTTGAAAGTAGAATAAGCTACAAAATTAGAAGTCTTACGATTCATACAACGGTTTCTGTAAGTAAAACAAATCCAAAATAGAATAGGCCTAGATTATAAAGTAGATTAATGTAGAATAGGTTAGATTAGAATAGAATAACTTAGAATAGGGTAGAATAGATTAGGATTAGATTAGAATAACTTAGAATAGGGTAGAATAGATTAGGATTAGATTAGAATAACTTAGAATAGGGTAGAATAGATTAGGATTAGATTAGAATAACTTAGAATAGATTTAGGATTAGATTAGAATAACTTAGATTAGGGTAGAATAGATTAGGATTAGATTAGAATAACTTAGAATAGATTTAGGATTAGATTAGAATAACTTAGATTAGGGTAGAATAGATTAGGATTAGATTAGAATAACTTAGAATAGATTTAGGATTAGATTAGAAGTTAAATTAAATCATAAATAAAAATAAAGTTGTGTATTGTTTACTAGCTCTGCCATTTTAACTTGGCTACGATATTTTGACTTGTAACAAAATGGCTGGGAATCTCAAAACGAGTAGCAGCTGCGGCGTAGGTTATTCCAAAAAATTAGGTAGTTTGATGTTAAAGAGTGCCAAACCCTAATGAGACGCGTCAGGACAAAACTGCGTCATATCGAAGAAAATGGACCCCTAGCGGTGCTGTAGTATTTTTTATTTATTGTTAAGGAACCACTTTGTACGCAGTATTATGCTGCCGTCCTAAAAACAGATGCCGTATCTACTGAGAGCGTCAAGCGGTGAAAATGAGGTTTAAAGTTATTTCTTTAGTCTGTAAAAGTATTCAAATGCAGATAATTATGTTGGATTTTTAGTATTTCAGAAACATATACGGCATTTCTACTTGATAAGAAGTCAATTAAGCTTGCCATGAACCTATTGATACAAAAACTTTAAAATCCGACTTTTTGTAGATACGGCATCTATTTTTAGGACGTCAAAATGAGGGATAAATAAATTTTTAAAATGTTTTTTTTATGTCTTTAATTTTTTTCCCAAAACATTTGGGACACCCGTTATGTGGCACAGAAAGTAAGAAACCAAAGCAACTGAATCCAACATTAGCAGGAAAACAGAATATTTTGAATATGTTACGCAAAAATATCCGTTGTCGCAAAACTTTTATTTAAAAAAATGCGCATCTACTCATGCAGACTGTTTTTAAATTCATTTGGCATTTCCATAACACAAAACTAAATTTATCGGTAACATTCGTGGAAAAATATTCTAAAATAAAACTGGCTTATTGGATTTTCTTACCGTTTCGGTCTCTTATAATCCGCATTGTAAGGGCGTAACGTTCCATAAAAGCCTGCGAACTCTAATATTTTTCGAATTGTGATGTGTAGTTAACTAAAAAAAAAGAATACCGTAAGATATTGGCTGGCGGCTGACTCTTGGGTTTACGGGATTAGATCCTTCAGGACTCCGCATATCTATATATATTCCTGCCGGTATATCTTATACTTCAAAGGTTTTATTTTTGGTGTCACGGGAGGATTGACATCGAACCGCATCCAGCAAGGGAATATTATGCTTTCGACGTAAATTTGTGCGTCTTTAATACCGACGAGTGTATTTTATGACTAACGAGAGTTGTTTTATAATATTGGAGATAGTTCTTGTATTTAATTACATGGAAAATAGCCATTATTTGACTTGAAAATGTTTATTGGTTAAGTATTTAAATTCTTAGAATTTGCAACTAATTTTAAATCTAGATTTCACATGTTTTTAATTATTAGGTACTAAGTTTAAATATATTCTGCACACTTTGATGTGATGACTAATAACTCTAACAGCGGGTTGCAACTGTGACAGGCTCCTGGTTCACCTACAGTGAATCAGCTAGTCTGTGTGGCGCTATGAATGTAATTCCCGAATAGGGGTTGCTCAGGCGCCAGTTTTGGTATCGCAATTTGCTCTGCGACCCTGTGGTACACCAGAGTGTACTCAAGGTGAACTCAGTGGAGGTAAAAATAATTCCAGGCGGTCACTGCTAGGTTGCCACTATAGTAGAATAAATAAAAATAAAACACTTATCTCCTTTACACCTCGTACCCTACGGTACCCTGAAAGAGAACGGTTAAAATCCAGCAATAAGAGAAACACAGGAACAGGTAATAAAATATATTAAAAAAACCAAAAAAGGTTGACAGCTGTGTGCACGTAGTTTAGATTCAAAAGGAAAAACTTGTATTTCGTGCAAAACTTTTTTATTAATCAATGCAAAGCGCTTTCGGCTTATTTGCCATCATCAGTGCTCATTGTCCACAACGTATCCAACAAGTTCCTGGTCATCCTCACTCCCAAAATTATATATTTCGGGATATTTACAACTTGCTAAATCATAATTTTATTAATATTGTTACAATCACCAAATGTTCCGTCCTTTTGATGGTTTTCTTGCATTTTATAAGGTAAATAAACTCTTCCCACTTGACAAAACATTTATTTTATAAGTAAGGTAACGTTGTATAAAGGAATATTGTCTCCACAGGAAAAAGTACTCCTAAATCTCCTTCGTTTCTAGTCTTTTCGTTTTAATTTCCTGAAATAAATTAAATATATTATTAGTCGATCACAACAACATAGTTAAGTCAGGTTAGCAAACAAAATATGACGGCTGTCGAATATTCTTCTCGGTTAGGAGGTTGTCCTAAATGGCTTAAGGTTTCGGCGACCCTGAAGATTGAGACCTTGGCTGTCAGTTTATAACATATTTAGGCAAGAAGAAGAAGAACGGTTTCCGGTTTTTTCTGATTTGAATGGAAGAAAAAACTGTCCTTAGATCTTGGTTCTCGTGAGTTGCACGTATCGGTTTTCCGGATTTTTACAAGTATAAGGAAATAGATCATTGTCAAAAGCAATTATTAGTAGACCTAGGGATCTATTTATCGCAAATTGTGGATTTTCTTTTGACTATATTAGTTTACACTTTGAGGCCCCATTACATCAGTGGTAAGTGTCCCGCTTAATGCCCACAGTACGCTTTAGGTATGAATTTTACTCACCTGCCTTTATTATTTTAGGCCTCCTTCCTTTGAGCTAGAATATAACGCCATATCATCCTAGTTTAGGGTTTTCATAACCGCCCTTCTTTTCTCGTCCTTGCTAGCAGCATAAGGGTTGTACCAGTCAAGTTTCTATCATCTCGTCGGCGCGGAATCTTGCTGAGGTTATCTACAACAGAGAATAAGGAACCACTAATAACTGAATAAAAATATAAAAGGGGTGTACTTACCGAGGGTAGTTTCCACCCTGAGACAGCTCCTACCATAGACGAGAGCATCGCAGGAAAGACAAGTAAGCCCTTTCCATATCCTTTGAGACTTAAGTGATTGTTCACGAAAAACCTTTTCGAACACAGTTTCAAATCATTTGAACTTTAGTTATAGTTTTAAGGTTCGGTTCCGAAACTTCCCTCTAACGTTAAATTTCGATTAAATATAGGATTGACTTTTGGAGATAAACCATATCGCTATTCACTGTTGAATTATTCACTCAAAATAAAAATCACTTGTCTATCACGTATAATAACATTTACTATAGCTTAGTTTCATTCACTAGTTTCGAAGGCGATTGATCGCGAAGAAACACCAAATGTTTAGTTGTAAGTCATTTTAAATGTAAACAATCTGTATATATACATATTGGAGCGGTAAGACCGCACCTTATTAATTTTGTAGCACCTTGTGGCATAACCATTTAAAAACAAGCCACCCTAACACCACTATTATAACATCCGTTGTTAACACCCCAAAATCAATACACTAATACAAGTACACGCTGTAGTTTTATTAATTTCATCAAGTCATCAGACAAATTCTTACGGAACCCTCGAGATTACCGTTTAATTATCCACCAAGGATAATAAAAGGGTATCAATATTAATATTTTCAAATTTAAATTTCTCTCTTCATTTTGGTTCAAGTTGTTTAACCGTTTCCACATGTCACTGTCATGTGGAAACGGTTAAACAACTTGAACCAAAATGAAGAGAGAAATTTAAATTTGAAAATATTAATATTAATAAAATTATGATTGAGCAAGTTGTAAATATCCCGAAATATATAATTTTGGGAGTGAGGATGACCAGGAACTTGTTGGATACGTTGTGGACAATGAGCACTGATGATGGCAAATAAGCCGAAAGCGCTTTGCATTGATTAATAAAAAAGTTTTGCACGAAATACAAGTTTTTCCTTTGGAAATAAAATATATATTTACAAAAAAATTAAATACAACTGTAATTATATATGTACGGCTACCTCCATTCGGAAAATCTATTCTTTAAAAATGAATTATTAAAGTTGAAAATTATTTAAATATTGACGGATCTCTATATTCGGGAAATTTAATAAAAATAAGTTATTAAAGTTGAAAATTATTTAAATATTGGCGGATCCCTATATCCGGGAAATTTAATAAAAATAAATTAATATTATTGAAAATTATTTAAACATTTAAATATTTACGGTTTATTAGCTCAGGAGACTAATCGGACTGGGAATCGTGAAATGCCCAGTATACGGAAAATATATGAAAATAAATTATTATTATTGAAAACAATTTAAATATGACGGTAATCAAATGCAAGCAAATAAATGAAATCAAAATTGGCGGAGTCCGCTTGTATCTTAATAACCAATCGATGGAAATGCAAAATTCTCGCCTATTGATAAATAAGGTTTATTTAAACGGTGTTTTGAATCAGCGATCACGATGATCGTAGAAAATAATATTTATGAATTTTGCCCAGCGTCTATCGAGCGTGTGTGTGAATTTAATTTTACAGAAGTTGTCGGCTTTGTTCAATAATTAGTTGCGGACAGGAGAAACGGATTGATTCAAATACAATTGAATGAATAAATAAAAGAAAATAAATTTTACACGAAGTGAGGCGCGGAAATTAATTTAAACGTTGTTTTTTGTTCTTTTTGGGAAGTTAGATACGTCATCAGCAGAGAGCACTCTAGGCTAAGGATAGATCCAACCTCCGAGAGAAAAAAAATTAAAACAATAAATAATAAAAAGAAATGAAACAGGTCGAACCTCTCACTTCGATGTTAACTGTGCGGTTTTTACAGGAAATTGGATGTAGTCATTGACTGAGAGAGCACTCGGAGCCTAATCTATATCCAACCTTAAATAAAAAATTGCCAACGGCTTCCCACTGAGGGATGAAACAATAAATCCTGGGTATGAATCAAAATTCTTAATTTGTAACACGGGTGTCCCAAACTAATTGTAAATAAAAAAATAAGCGGTTTCCTACCTGTAGAAAAATAAACGGGGTTGATCGATGAACTAAATCACGGTACACGGCACTAGGTACTAACTAAGGGTGAAATTTTTTCGGCTGTCGGCAATCACGAGAGAAACGCTTAGACGGCTGGCAAACGAAGAGAGAGTTAATTCCTAGATGGGATTTAATTTATGCTTTTTCGGTAAAGCAAGATGGAAGATCAGTAGGCCCGAGTGGAAGGATACCACCACCACAGCTGACTGTTTACAACTCAGAAATACAGAAAATGTCCTTCTAGTCCTTGACAAATAAATGTAGATAATCGGTACCAAATCAACTCTAAAAATGCCCATTCGGATTTCGGCAAATATAAGAATATTTTAATCTACGAGGGTACTCGCAATTGGTGAAAAACAGTAATTCCTGGGAAACAGAAATTAATTGAAATTATTCAAATAAAAGTTTTTTATTATATAATTTTCTATATTCTTGTTTTATACCTTATTTTTTTTATGAACCGTATTAAAGATATTTAAGAAAATGTTTAAATTTCGAATTTTAAAGAAAATTCAAAAACGGATAAAAAGAAAAACACAAAATTTTAAATTTAACTTTTATTCTGACCTGCGGTAAATTAATTAAATTTTTAGCAGAGTCGAAACATCTGGTGGGGAACATCTAGGGGTCGTTTTTATATTTTATAAAATATATCTGTTATTTGTAATGTGATCTTATTATTTTATCAATTTTTATAGTGTTTTAAGCTCTACGATTTTAGGAGTGGGTTAGGTTATTAAACAACTCATATGACTTTGAAAGAGAATATTGGACGCCACTATATTTAAAACTTTCTAAACTTGACAATCGATCAGTGATGAAAATATAGAAAATCACTAATCTTTAGATACTATAAGGTAGCGACAAATTCTAATTCACAGAGACTTAATTATTCAAATTTAAATGATTTATTATAACTTATCTGGAGGTATACAGGAAACAGTTAAGGAGTGACTGGCCTTCTTGTGAGAATTTACTAGGTAGTGTTAAATTTTGTTAACTCCTCTCGGTGGGTGAACTAACTTCTTGATGTTTTCTACGTTCTTCTGAATTTCCCAACAAGCAGCTTGTACGTTCTTCCAAAATTCATGCAACACAGCTACTATTGAATCCTCGATTTAGTTTCTATCGAACCATCTAAATCTACTAAAACCATATATATATAACTTCTAGGATTTCTTTAAGACCATAAGACCATCTATATACAGCAAGGCTACAAGGAAAAAGGTAAAAATATAAAGAAAGGAGCCGGAAAGAGTATATAGGAACAGATAAGATGCTTTTTACTATCAAATGAACAAATTAAACTATTATTTGAATAGTTACACAGAGATTAGAATTTAATAGGAAAAGAAAAAGTCTTATTTAACATATACACCGTGTTCCACGTAAGGCGGGCATTACAACTTTATGGAGAATAAATTAATTTGTATTTTCGCCATTTTCTGAGTATACATAATCGAATATGCTCTTTTGAATTAAAATAAAACGAACTCTGTGCAACTTCCGGTTATACCGAAAGTGACCACTAACTTCGTTATTTTAAAGGGAATACCCTTTATTTTTTTTTAAATTTTAGACTCAGCATGAAATTCTGTAAACAACGATACCCCATTTGCCTATTCTAGTTATAGCGGATTTGGCGTTATTCAATTTTTTTCTACATTTTTAGTCGCCGGTAGACATTTTCTTAAAGTCGTCTATCTCAGGTACTATATCTAACAGATACTTAAAATTTTAACCAGAGGTAGTAGATGGGATGTTCTTCTTGAGAATATTTAGTTATTCATTATTTGTTGTACGGGGTGTTTGCAAATTATTTTTAAAAATGAAAATTTTTAAACATAAAAAACTTTTTTATTTTAAATTGAACACCCTATATATTTTTTAAATTTTAGATTCAGCATGAAATTCTGTAAACAATGATACCCCATTCAGCTATTCTAATTATAGTGTATTTGGCGTTAGTCAGTTTTTTATAAACTTTTATATGCCGGCAGACATTTGCTTTTTTAAATTTACTTGTACATCGTTTGTTCGACTGTGTGTTTGGAAATTATTTTAAAAAATAAATATTTTAAACATAAATTTTTTTTTTATTTTAAATGGAAAATTTTGTATATTTTTATTTCATTTTGTTCAGAAAATTATTCTTCATTGATCTTCATTTGCACTATTAATTCCCTATAATTTTCTCTCGCCAATTTTAAGAAAATTTAAATTTAAATTTTACGCATGCACCTACATAATATAGTATAGTTTTACATTTTAATTTTTTATCTTAGTATGCCGTGGAAATATGCTAAACAACAATCTGTCAACAAACTGAATTGTCATATTTCTATGTATTTAAGTTGCGTATTTTTTGCTTTCAAAATATGAAAAATATGGAAAATATTGAAGAATATACCAACCAAGATATTCTTAATTTATTTTACATTCATGGAGAATGTAATCGAATCAAAAGTAGAACCTGCCAAATGTTTAATGAACGATACCCTCATTTACCACCAATGAACAGACAGAAATTTGATAGAATCGAAGCTAAATTTTTGAATAATTTTAAACAAGACCCGGGAAGAAACCGTCAACATTATGTCCGAGATGAAGAAGTTAATCTAATTAACGTATTAGGGTATTTTACTGCGTATCCTCACGCCTCCATTAGAATGGCTCAAGATAATTTAAATATTAGTCGAGGGTCAATACAACGAATTTTAGCACTAAATAAATGGCATCCCTATGCACAAAGAAAAGTTCATGAGTTGCGAGATGGTGATCAAATAAGACGAACTGAATTATGCGAATGGTTATTGGTACGAATTCAAGAAGATCCCGAGATTTTAAACAAAATTTTGTGGTCAGACGAGTCGAAATTTACACGTAAAGGGATCATCAATCGCAAGCAATGTCATTTCTGGGCAAACGAAAATCCACATTTTTATCGTGAAGCACAATTTCAGTACGAATGTAGTTTTAATGTGTTTGCAGTGATCGGTTTTGGAAGAGCTTTTTATTACATTTATAATGAGAGACTGACCTCAGAAAGATACATTAGAATTCTTAGAGAAGTAGTTGCCGACATTTTAAACCAGCTACCAAATAATAATTTTTGGTACCAGTTGGATGGTGCCCCAGCACATTTAACATACTATGTAAATCAAGAAATTACAGCACTCTTTGAAGACCGATGGATAGGTCCAAATGGTCCTTGGCTTTGGCCTGCAAGATCGCCAGATCTAACTCCTGTGGATTTTTTTTATGGGGTCATATTAAAAATTTAGTGTACTCTACTCAAATTAATACTAAAGAAGAATTAGAGCAAAGAGTTCGGAATGCCTTTAACGAGTTAGATGGTGAAATGATTCGTAAAGCAACAACTAATCATGTTGAAAAAAGATTGTTAAAATGTTTAGAAGCTAACGGGGGGCATTTTGAACATTTGATAAAATGATTTTTTCAAACCATGTGCTTTTAATAAAAATTGTTTTTAGTTAGTATGTACCTTATCATTAAAAAAATTTAAACTTTTTAAACGACATATTTTGTTGCAGAAAACTGTAAATGTTTTTAAAAGTACATCCCATCTACTACTTCTGGCTAAAATTTCAAGTATCCAACAGAAATAGTACCTGAGACAGTCGACTTTAAGAAAATGCCTACCAGCACGACGACTAAAAATTAAAAAAAAATGAATAACGCTAAATCCGCTATAATTAGAATAGGCAAATATAGTATCATTGTTTACAGAATTTCATGCTGAATCCTAAATTTAAAAAATATATAGGGTGTTCCCTTTAAAATAAAAAAGTTTTTTATGTTTAAAAAATTTCATTTTTAAAAATAATTTGCAAACATCCCGTACAACAAATAATGAATAACCAAATATTCTCAAGAAGTACATCCCATCTACTACCTCTGGTTAAAATTTTAAGTATCTGATAAATATAGTACCTGAGATAGACGACTTTAAGAAAATGTCTACCGGCGACTAAAAATGTAGAAAAAAATTGAATAACGCCAAATCCGCTATAACTAGAATAGGCAAATGGGGTATCGTTATTTACAGAATTTCATGCTGAATCTAAAATTAAAAAAAAATATGGGGTATTCCCTTTAAAATAACGAAGTTAGTGGTCACTTCCGGTATAACCGGAAGTTGCACAGAGTTCATTTTATTTTAATTCAAAAGAGCATATTCGATTATGTATACTCAGAAAATGGCGAAAATACAAATTAATTTATTCTCCACAAAGTTGTAATGCCCGCCTTACGTGGGACACGGTGTATAAATATAGTAAAGCATATTATCTATTTCAAACAAAATAATATAGGAAATTATATAAAACATGATTTCTTGTGATTTTCAATGTGTTTTCATGTTGAGGTTATGTTTCAAATTTGACATTTTAAATTCAAATCTTGTACTAAATATATATTTTCAACAAAATATCGGTAGGAAATTTACCTTTTTAAAATCAGATGGTCATTAAAAATATTTAAGATAACTAGTACATCGCATGTCCCAGATAATAGATAATTAAAATTCTATAATCAAGTTGCTTGTCGACAGATAAAATGAAAATGACAATCCAAGTTTTGACACTAGACATAAACGACAAATGACGTTTGTGTAGAGATGTTGGTTTCAAAATAACGAAAACGGTTCCAACCGTTACGTTTGGAGAAGAAAATTCCATAAAAAATTTTTCTAAAATGTTCCGTAATCGTGAAATTTGGCAAAATGTGCAAAATTCTGATTTTTAAGAAAATTGATAAACTAAAAAAATTGGAGAAAAAGTGTAAAATTTTAATTTTTCAGTATTTTCGTTGGCAATGAATATAAAGTCGGCGACACCGCAAACCAAATAACTGACAAAAATTCAAAAATTAACAGGTAAGTTCATTATTTTTATTAAACTAATATTTAAAACAAATATTTAAAATTTCAAGTGGTGTTTCAACACAAAAAATATGAATTTGTTTTATTTTTGAGGCTGAAATTCTCAAAAAACATATTTAAAAAGTAACATGCAGTTACGTGTTTTTGCGTTTTACTTTTCTGAATAATTGTTTTTTATTTTGCAGATACTTGCTTTTACCATGGCATCAAATCGACCACTTTCGAACTTGCAGTTGCAAAAAATTCTAGAAAGTAATGAGTTTTTTGACGACCTTCTGGTATTTGATGATTCAAATTCAAATGAGGAGAATAATAGACTCGATTTAGTAAAAAATCCTGATGAGACTAGTAATAGTAGTATCGTTGGAGCCATTGCGAGTACGGCCAATAATTTACCAACTCCTAGAGTTACTACTGATACCGACGCAATTCTAATTCATAATAAAGACATCGTAGAACCCGAAAAAAGTTGCAATCGCCCAGATGACGAAACAAAATCAGCGGAGTTGATAGAAAATAGCGATATTGCTTCAAGTGACTGTATAACTGCGAGTGAAAAAAACTATCCAAATTTCCGAACGAAATGATATTCATGAGTCCTACCAAACTGAATTATTTGATGACATATACGAGAACTTTCAGGCAGGCATTATAGTAACTGACCTTGATACAGACAACGACAATAATGGAATAATTGAAGTAGAAACAGTGGAAAATGAAAATTTAGCCAACACTGTTCAATTAGAAGCTGACAACACCGACAGCGAAGCAGAAACCATGGATAATGAAAATTTAGCAAACAATGAATTAGAAGCTAAGTCTATGGAAATCGAGAAGGAAATACAAAGATACAAAGAAGAAAAGGATACAAGAAAAAGAAGTAAGTTGAGAAAAAAAAGCTGTAAATATATAACTTTGAGAAAAAATAAAATTACCGGAAAATACTCTTATGAAAACGAAAATGAAGAGATAAAACTGAGACCAACATGTCAATCTGTTTTATGCAAAAAGGCAAAAAATAGGTTTTGCAACCAATGACATATAGAGTTTAAATAGACTGCTTATCCATACGTAAATAAAACGATGAAAAGTGGGTCGAACTGGGAGATGTTTTCTCTTTGTCTAGTGCATGCAATGTTTGTGTTTTGTCTCAATTTTGAGTGCTCACTGGTAAACAAACCTTTCACAGGACCGGTTTTAAAGAAAGTTTAGTCTAGTTGAGATTTTGTTCTCATTGTCATTACTCAGTCGGACATTTTGTTGAATTGTTTATTTTATTTAGTTTTAATTATACTTATATTCTGTTTTAAGTTTTTTAATTATTTGAGTATAAAAACTTGTTTTGTTTTTAAATTTAAATGGTGAATTGCTCTATAAAGGTTTGTAAGACCAGCTACAGAAATATAAAAAGTAACATTTCATTTTTCACGCAAGTATCAATACAAGTAGGTACAAGGTAAATACGTTTATAATAATTTTACGAATTATAATAATAATAATAATAATAAAGTATTTATTGTAAATACAATTACATAAATATTATTATATTCAAAGGCCCGAGTTAGAGCTATCTGGGCTTTACAAGTACATTTTAAAAGTTAGTTAGATACAGAGAAGTATCGTATAATAAAAACTCAATATAAATAGAAGAAAAACGGACATAAGTATCAATACAGAGAGACAAACACTTTTATTCTTTGATAGGTTCTATGTGAATTCTAGCTCTGGCAATTTTGGCATTAAGTAAAGCCTCTTGATGGCTGAACTGATTTTTTTTATTGAGGAAAGGAGGCTGTATAATTTGTATACCTTCAGCTTCTGTTATGTTTCCAATAAGAAAACCTTTGTTAAACATTTTACTATCGAGAAATGATTCACACACTTCAAGTATCGAACTTTGTTAAAAAATGTCTATTTCTGAAGTTTACCACCATATGCTTCACTTTTGTAAGTAATGAGACCAGTAGGTGACACTCCAGTCAATATTTTAATAGTATGCCTCTTTTTGTAGTCAGAGTAAATTTTTAGCCTACAACAAAGACATTTGGCTTGCTGTATTGGGATTTCGGTACAATCAAGTAGTAGTACTCTTATTTACATAGAGGCACATTATTTAATATTTCTTGTTTTGAAGGCCGAATTATACCATACTAAGAACTTCTACCAGTTTTATTAAAAACTGTTAAAAAATTTAACGATAAAAAGTTTCATTCACTCCAAATAAAATGAATAAGACTTATATCTTGCATATCAGTTTTCAACTTCATAAAAGTAAATATAACTTGATCCTTTACAGACATAACTGATCTCTTTTTCCTATTCTTTAGAAACAACTCTGCTACTAATTCCACAATGGTGGCTAATAACTGGAAGGATTGCAATCCTATTAAAGTAGATAGTTCTTTAGCACTAACAATTCTGTTTGAAAACGGATCAACTAAATCACCACTCTTCACTTGTGTTGAACAATCGATCCCAATTTTCTGCTTTTAAACAAAGTTTTGTAAATTAAGCAAAGCTATTTAGCAGCACACAAATCTTTATTATCTGCTTCAGTAGTAGATATATGTTCATTAACTGCAAAAACACATTAAACATAATAATAATAATTAACCAAACATTTTAAATTATGCATACGTACATCCATTGCCTGAAGAAGATAACTCAACACTTAACATTCTACTAGTATTGGCAACATATCATTATTAAAGACAGTAGCCATAATTCTTGTTTTAGCTGGATTACTTTTCTTTCTATTAGTAGTCGCTTTCTTTTTACCACTAATCTGAGCTAACTTACATCGACTAAGCTTAGTTGTACGTTCTTTTTGTGATTGAAAGTCAGAATCTTTATTTCCCTCTTACCGATGCTAAGGTACACGGATCTTGACGTCAACTAAGATTGCACTTTGTACCTAGTCCATTTTACTATGATGTTGATCAGATTTCCACTGGTGGAATTTTATTATTATTCATCAAATCATTCACATTAACCGCCAAAATAATCCTTAATTGTCTAAAGGTACAAACTTTAGAATGTGAAAAAGCTACTAACTTTAAATCTTTAAAATGTTCATTCAATTTTTGCATAATATCTGCTTTTATAATGCGTCACGTCACGTCACGTCACGTCACGTCACGTCACGTCACGTCACGTCACGTCACGTCACGTCACGTCACGTCACGTCACGTCACGTCACGTCACGTCACGTCACGTCACGTCACGTCACGTCACGTCACGTCACGTCACGTCACGTCACGTCACGTCACGTCACGTCACGTCACGTCACGTCACGTCACGTCACGTCACGTCACGTCACGTCACGTCACGTCACGTCACGTCACGTCACGTCACGTCACGTCACGTCACGTCACGTCACGTCACGTCACGTCACGTCACGTCACGTCACGTCACGTCACGTCACGTCACGTCACGTCACGTCACGTCACGTCACGTCACGTCACGTCACGTCACGTCACGTCACGTCACGTCACGTCACGTCACGTCGTCTCGTCTCGTCTCGTCTCGTCTCGTCTCGTCTCGTCTCGTCTCGTCTCGTCTCGTCTCGTCTCGTCTCGTCTCGTCTCGTCTCGTCTCGTCTCGTCTCGTCTCGTCTCGTCTCGTCTCGTCTCGTCTCGTCTCGTCTCGTCTCGTCTCGTCTCGTCTCGTCTCGTCTCGTCTCGTCTCGTCTCGTCTCGTCTCGTCTCGTCTCGTCTCGTCTCGTCTCGTCTCGTCTCGTCTCGTCTCGTCTCGTCTCGTCTCGTCTCGTCTCGTCTCGTCTCGTCTCGTCTCGTCTCGTCTCGTCTCGTCTCGTCTCGTCTCGTCTCGTCTCGTCTCGTCTCGTCTCGTCTCGTCTCGTCTCGTCTCGTCTCGTCTCGTCTCGTCTCGTCTCGTCTCGTCTCGTCTCGTCTCGTCTCGTCTCGTCTCGTCTCGTCTCGTCTCGTCTCGTCTCGTCTCGTCTCGTCTCGTCTCGTCTCGTCTCGTCTCGTCTCGTCTCGTCTCGTCTCGTCTCGTCTCGTCTCGTCTCGTCTCGTCTCGTCTCGTCTCGTCTCGTCTCGTCTCGTCTCGTCTCGTCTCGTCTCGTCTCGTCTCGTCTCGTCTCGTCTCGTCTCGTCTCGTCTCGTCTCGTCTCGTCTCGTCTCGTCTCGTCTCGTCTCGTCTCGTCTCGTCTCGTCTCGTCTCGTCTCGTCTCGTCTCGTCTCGTCTCGTCTCGTCTCGTCTCGTCTCGTCTCGTCTCGTCTCGTCTCGTCTCGTCTCGTCTCGTCTCGTCTCGTCTCGTCTCGTCTTTTAGATATCTTGTTTTCTATCCTCCTAGCACACATAGGTTAATCAAAATAAAGACTAACAGTCCCATACCATAGGTTAAATTTTTTTTAAAAGAAAATTTTGGGCACAATAATAAATTTAAAATTTCTAACAATACAAAGTTAATAACCTGATTTATAATAAATATTATATTTCAACATGTACATGATATAAAAATATTTTATTCGATAGTTTATTTAACAGTGACATTGAAATACAATAGCACAACGAACTTATATTTATATTATAAATATAATTATAAACAAAAACAACTTACGGACGATTAACGACACAGGAGACAAATCTCAAAATTGTAGATTCAGTAAAAACAGACATAACTTGATAGACATAACCGTGCAAAATTTTATTTTAAAGGCGATATAAATTAGAGTAGAAAATATGACGGGAGCAGATATAACAGCACCAAGACAACAACCTATCAGTACTATACAACCATTAGGGGTGATAGCGACAACGTTAGCAGATTTTACAGGCAGAGATGTAGGAAGATATCTCGAAAAACTTGAACAAAGGGCAAAACTAGACAACTGGACAGAAATAGACACATTAAAATTACTTAAATTTAAATTTACAGGAGCAGCATACGATTTTTTTAAATCAGAACCTAGTTTAGATTTATTAGATTTTAAGGATTTAAAGGCAATATTAATCAGAAAATTTTCAGCAAAAAGGTTACCAGGAGATAGTTTGTTTAAGCTAAGTAACTGTTACCAACGACACGATGAAAACGTCTCCAGTTTCTGCACAAGATTGAGGTTATTAGGGAACCAGGCGCTAGAAGACGATGTAAATGGGACACTACCAAGCGAAGTGGCTGGAATAAAAAAAGAAAAACAAGCATCTACTACTAAACCAAGTTAAAATGGGCTTAAGGAAGGATCTACCAAAGAAAACAGGAGTTATGCTACTAAAAGAAGAGGATTTGGACTTGGAGAAAGCAGAAGAAATAGTTTCACTACAGGAAACAACAATGTTACCTGTAACAGGAAAAAGTAACAGCCATAAAGTAGCATTTATGGAAGGATACAAGGAATGTCATTATTGCAGAAAACAAGGACACACAGAAGCAGAATGTAGAAGTAAAATCCGGGACAATATGGGAAGAACAGGAGACAGATCCTGTTTTTATTGCGGAAAAAGTGGACACTGGGTCAGAGACTGCAGAAGCAAGGCAGCGGAAGAAAATAGGAACAAATGGCAGGAAAAACATAAGTTTTAACCGATTAACTGGGACAACGACCAAGGAGGATCCCCCAGGAGACACAACAATGAATACGGATATGAAACAAAAAGGAACGACGCATACCAGGAGGCAACGAACCGTACACAGAGGGACTTTTCGAGAGTGTCACAAGGAAGAAATCAAGAATACGACATGGATGAATACAGAGGAAACAGAGGCAAAGACTCCAGAGATTCCAGTTATTCCAGAGATTTCAGAGATGCCAGAGAATCCAGAGATTTCAGAGAAGCCAGATATTTTAGCGATTCCAAAGATGCCAGAGATTCCAGAGACTCCAGAGATGTCAGAGAAGCCAGATATTCCAGAGATTCCAGAGATTTCAGAGATGCCAGAGAATCCAGAGATGTCAGAGAAGCCAGATATTCTAGAGATTCCAAAGATTCCAGAGATGCCAGAGACTCCAGAGATGTCAGAGAAGCCAGATATTCCAGAGATGCCAGAGAAGCCAGATATTCCAGAGATGCCAGAGATACCAGAGATACCAGAGATACCAGAGATACCAGAGATACCAGAGATACCAGAGATACCAGAGATACCAGAGATACCAGAGATACCAGAGATACCAGAGATATCAGAGATACCAGAGATACCAGAGATACCAGAGATACCAGAGATACCAGAGATACCAGAGATACCAGAGATATCAGAGATACCAGAGATACCAGAGATACCAGAGATACCAGAGATTCCAGAGATTCCAGAGATACCAGAGATACCAGAGATACCAGAGATACCAGAAATTCCAGAGATAACAAAATTCCGGAACAAGGCAATCGACAGGAAGGAAGACGGGAAAGCATCAACTACAGTTCCGATCATTTAAACTAATAAAAACCACTGTAACTCCCCGATCAAGTGGTTTTTTAGGATGGCAGGGGAGATAAAATGAGCACGTCACGTCACGTCACGTCACGTCACGTCACGTCACGTCACGTCACGTCACGTCACGTCACGTCACGTCACGTCACGTCACGTCACGTCACGTCACGTCACGTCACGTCACGTCACGTCACGTCACGTCACGTCACGTCACGTCACGTCACGTCACGTCACGTCACGTCACGTCACGTCACGTCACGTCACGTCACGTCACGTCACGTCACTTCACGTCACGTCACGTCACGTCACGTCACGTCACGTCACGTCACGTCACGTCACGTCACGTCACGTCACGTCACGTCACGTCACGTCACGTCACGTCACGTCACGTCACGTCACGTCACGTCACGTCACGTCACGTCACGTCACGTCACGTCTCGTCTCGTCTCGTCTCGTCTCGTCTCGTCTCGTCTCGTCTCGTCTCGTCTCGTCTCGTCTCGTCTCGTCTCGTCTCGTCTCGTCTCGTCTCGTCTCGTCTCGTCTCGTCTCGTCTCGTCTCGTCTCGTCTCGTCTCGTCTCGTCTCGTCTCGTCTCGTCTCGTCTCGTCTCGTCTCGTCTCGTCTCGTCTCGTCTCGTCTCGTCTCGTTGTAATAATTGGCATTATTATTTTTAAAATATAAAGAATTTAACAAAAATCCCAAAAATATCTAATATTTTTATTATCTATTAAATTAACACAACATATTTATTAAAACCAAACAATTAGAAATAGTTTATTTTACTAGAAAATTAAAGGACAAATCGTGCGAATAATCATCCAAAATAAATAAGTCGAGTTTCTTTTTAAAATAATCACGTTAAGGTTGATATAAATAGAGAGTAAATTGTTGACACAAAGGACTCGAGGGGCGGCCGTTGGGCCAAACCTATGCCCAAAAATGTAACTTAGTAATTATTAGTATTTATTATATATAGTAAAGTGTGTGTGTAGTGTTTTAGTTTCAAATGTAATATCTATTTTATTTTAACATGTTTAAATCTCTTGTTTGGGTTATGTATTTTAAAACAGTTAATTAGTCTTTCTTCAAATGCCAATTCTTTCATTTTCGTCCCAAGTTTACTTATTAAATGTTTATCAGTTTTAAGGGTTTTATCATATAAAGAGTTTTTTTATATTAAAATGTTTTTGTGATGTAAAAGGTTTCATTATATCAAAGTTTCATCATAGATTATATTATATTAGCATGGTTTATCATAATAAACATTTACAATTGTGGGTAGTAATGTTTGCTATGTCTTATTTCAAAAATAGAGATTGTTTTGATTTATTGAAATTGTTAATCATTTTTTACTTATATTTAAATATACATGTTATTGTGTTATTAACCTATTTTATTCTCACCTCTTTCCAAAAACCAGTAAGAAATATTCCGAGCATGTTAAGCCTCGGCGTTCCTACCCTTAAGGACTTGAGAGTCTTAAGTCAGTTGCCAAAACCGTTCGACATATGCTATTAAGGGATGTTTTTTTTGTATTTTTATTATTTTCTTTTATTATTTTATTTTGCCACTGGCGAATGGATGTTCCTTCAGGACTCCAGGACCCTTTGGCTGGTGACGTCGCTGCCCTAGTCCCTTAATAGTATATTAACAACAGTAGCTAAAGACCTATCAGTAGTTACAAATGGTCTTTAGGCTAACTGGTTGTTACATTTGGTGACAGCGTCTTTTAGATATCTTGTTTTCTATCCTCCTAGCACACATAGGTTAATCAAAATAAAGACTAACAGTCCCATACCATAGGTTAAATTTTTTTAAAAGAAAATTTTGGGCACATTAATAAATTTAAAATTTCTAACAATACAAAGTTAATAACCTGATTTATAATAAATATTATATTTCAACATGTACATGATATAAAAATATTTTATTCGATAGTTTATTTAACAGTGACATTGAAATACAATAGCACAACGAATTTATATTTATAATATAAATATAATTATAAACAAAAACAACTTACGGACGATTAACGACACAGGAGACAAATCTCAAAATTGTAGATTCAGTAAAAACAGACATAACTTGATAGACATAACCGTGCAAAATTTTATTTTAAAAGCGATATAAATTAGAGTAGAAAATATGACGGGAGCAGATATAACAGCACCAAGACAACAACATATCAGTACTATACAACCATTAGTGGTGATAGCGACAACGTTAGCAGATTTTACAGGCAGAGATGTAGGAAGATATCTCGAAAAACTTGAACAAAGGGCAAAACTAGACAACTGGACAGAAATAGACACATTAAAATTACTTAAATTTAAATTTACAGGAGCAGCATACGATTTTTTTTAAATCAGTACCTAGTTTAGATTTATTAGATTTTAAGGATTGAAAGGCAATATTAATCAGAAAATTTTCAGCAAAAAGGTTACCAGGAGATAGTTTGTTTAAGCTAAGCAACTGTTACCAACGACACGATGAAGACGTCTCCAGTTTCTGCACAAGATTGAGGTTATTAGGGAACCAGGCGCTAGAAGACGATGTAAATGGGGCACTACCAAGCGAAGTGGCTAAAATAAAAAAAGAAAAACAAGGATCTACTACTAAACCAATTTAAAATGGGCTTAAGGAAGGATCTACCAAAGGAAATAGGAGTTATGCTACTAAAAGAAGAGGATTTGGACTTGGAGAAAGCAGAAGAAATAGTTTCACTACAGGAAACAACAATGTTACTTGTAACAGGAAAAAGTAACAGCCATAGGGTGGCATTTATGGAAGGATACAAGGAATGTCATTATTGCAGAAAACAAGGACACACAGAAGCAGAATGTAGAAGTAAAATCCGGGACAATATGGGAAGAACAGGAGACAGATCCTGTTTTTATTGCGGAAAAAGTGGACACTGTGTCAGAGACTGCAGAAGCAAGGCAGCGGAAGAAAATAGGAACAAATGGCAGGAAAAACATAAGTTTCAACCGATTAACTGGGACAACGACCAAGGAGGATCCCCCAGGAGACACAACAATGAATACGGATATGAAACAAGAAGGAACGACGCATATCAGGAGGCAACGAACCGTGCACAGAGGGACTTTTCGAGAGCGCCACAAGGAAGAAATCAAGAATACGACATGGATGAATACAGAGGAAACAGAGACAATGACTCCAGAGATTCCAGTTATTCCAGAGATTTCAGAGATGCCAGAGAATCCAGAGATTTCAGAGAAGCCAGATATTCTAGCGATTCCAAAGATGCCAGAGATTCCAGAGACTCCAGAGATGTCAGAAAAGCCAGATATTCCAGAGATTCCAGTTATTCCAGAGATTTCAGAGATGCCAGAGAATCCAGAGATGTCAGAGAAGCCAGATATTCTAGAGATTCCAAAGATTCCAGAGATGCCAGAGACTCCAGAGATGTCAGAGAAGCCAGATATTCCAGAGATGCCAGAGAAGCCAGATATTCCAGAGATGCCAGAGATACCAGAGATACCAGAGATACCAGAGATACCAGAGATACCAGAGATACCAGAGATACCAGAGATACCAGAGATACCAGAGATACCAGAGATACCAGAGATACCAGAGATACCAGAGATACCAGAGATACCAGAGATACCAGAGATACCAGAGATACCAGAGATACCAGAGATACCAGAGATACCAGAGATACCAGAGATACCAGAGATACCAGAGATACTAGAGATACCAGAGATACCAGAAATACCAGAGATACCAGAGATTCCAGAGATACCAGAGATACCAGAAATTCCAGAGATAACAAAATTCCGGAACAAGGCAATCGACAAGAAGGAAGACGGGAAAGCATCAACTACAGTTCCGATCAGTTAAACTAATAAAAACCACTGTAACTCCCAGATCAAGTGGTTTTTCAGGATGGCAGGGGAGATAAAATGAGCAAGCAGAACCAGATAGATGGGTCCGACAAAATGATCGAACCCCACAACAAACGACAAGGGCCAATTTTCAGGAAGAAGGACGATTCACAAACGATGAACAAATGCAGCATACAGTGAGACTGTATCACAATGATTCGACAAGAGAATTTTTCGGCGAATCCCCGTATATTGTAATACTAAGGGTCAATGGTACAAAGAGGCCATGTATGATCGATACAGGAGGGGCCTTCTCCTTAATTAAGTTTTCACTAGTGTCACACAGAGAGATGCATACAGATGTGACAGACAACTTGACGTTACAAGGATTAACAGGGCATACAATAAAATTGTACGGATCAGTACAAATCAAATTATCCACAGATGCAATGATAAATGAACATAGGACCGAGGTAATAGCTTGCGAGGACCAAACCATGGGGGAAATAGCAGTACTACTGGGAAGAGACTTTTTGGGAAGAGAAAAGGCAGTGATAACATACGAGGACGAGCCAGCACTATATATTTGGGGTCAAAAGCTGAAGTTACTTAAAGCAAGCGAAGTAGAGGCAGCAATAAGAAGACAATACAAACCACGTGTAGAAGGCGAAGAAGTGCGAAGATGTCCCAGCAATGTAAGTCAGATAAGACAGGACTCCGAATCCGAAGAATCAAATTCACACTGGAGAGAATGGAAACAAACGGTATACCAAGTTATGAGGGGAAGAAAAGAGCGATGCAAAGAGGAAAATCCAATAAGAAAGCAAGCAGCGAGCCAAATAAGAGAAACGGATCACAGGACGACACAAGAAAAACCTAAAGCATGGGAACAATGGTTGAGAAAAGTTGGAGAAATCATGAGAAAACAACAAAAACCTACGAAAAAAATCACGAAAGAGCCAGAGGAAGAAAAAGAAGAAATAAACGATAACCAAAAAGAACTAGAAAAACAAGCAGAACAAAGACAGAATGAGAGGCAAAATACTGACATCATAATGGAAGAAGAAATAATTATACCAGGACGAACAGAAGTACAGACCACTGGAAAATTGAAAGAGAAGCTAACAGGAAGAACAATTGTATGCGAAACACAGGAACAAGGACAAATGATGACAAGATTAGCAAATAGCGTGACGAGTAATACAGAAAAAATACCAATAAGAATAATAAATGCATCATTCAAAGAAGTTACACTGAGAAAAGGAGAAAAAATAGGAATAGCGTACAAATGCGATGAAGAAGAGAAACAAATCACAAAACAACAAGAAACTATCGCACGTTTCGATAATTCCAACGACAAATGGATCCAGGAAGGGTTTGAGATGGAACACATCAAGGAACCAGAGAAATCTGAACTAATCAAACTACTAAGAAAATACCACTTCCTGTTCACAGATGACGAAGACATATTGACAAGCGCATCAAAGGTCAAACACGCAATAATATTAGAACCAGGAGCACAGCCAATATGCAAAGCACCGTACAGGATACCCTACCAACAAAGAGAGGTTTTACAAAGAGAAGTAGACAGATTACTAAAAGCCAAAATCATCAGACCTTCATCAAGTCCATGGTCAGCCCCTGTAGTATTAGTAGTAAAAAACAATGCAGAGGGAAAAGAAAAAGTAAGAATGTGCATAGATTACCGAGGACTAAATGCAGTTACACAGAAAGAGTACTAACCACTACCGAATATTTCAGATTTGCTACAGAGCTACAACGCAGGAGGACAAACAATCTTCTCAGTAATAGACGTCGCAGAAGCATACCACCAAATCGACATGAGCGAAAAGGACATTCCACTAACGGGTTTCAGCACATTCCAAGGACATTTCGAGTACACAAAGATGCCTTTTGGGCTAGTGAACGCTCCAGCCACATTCCAACGCTTCATGAATATCACACTCGCAGGACTCACAGGATTAAACTGCATGGTATACCTGGACGACATAATAATTTTCAACCCGGACGGAGAAATGATGCATATCAATAATTTGAGGAAATTTTCCAGAGATTAGCGAACGCAAACATAAAATTGAAGCCAAAAAAATGCAATTTTATGGTACCGAAAGTGAAATATTTGGGACACATTATCTCCCAAGAAGGAATTTCACCGGATCCCGAAAAGTTACAGGCTGTACACAATTATCCCTTACCGAAGAATGTCAAAGGAGTACGAGGATTCCTGGGCCTTGTCAATTGGTATAGACGATTCATCCCGAAGATCACCGAAATCGCAGCACCACTAGTCGAACCTACGATGAAAGAAAAGAAATTCAAAATCACAGAAGAAGTGATACAGGCAATGGACAAATTAAAAAAATCTCTGACGTCAGAAACTCTACTGATATTCCCAGATTTCACGAGGTCATTCATTCTATCGACAGACGCATCAAATATCGGAGTGGGAGCCATACTAAGCCAAATAAAAGACGGAAGAGAAAGCCCAATCGCATATTCAAGTAGGAAACTGAGCAGAGCAGAGATAAACTATTCCACCACGGAAAAAGAATTGCTAGGGGTCATTCACGGAGTCAAAACATTCCGATGCTATGTTTACAACACAAAATTTACCATAATCACAGATCACAGAGCGCTGAAATGGATACTATCATTGAAGGACCCAAACTCCAGGCTAACCAGATGGGCATTAACCTTAGCAGAATACGAATTTGAAGTTATCCACCGACCAGGAAAGAAACATCGCAACGCAGATGCACTCAGCCGGATGTTCGACCCCACAACGAACTACGTGGATCCCGACTACGAAGAATACGTTGAATACAAGAAACAGAATTTTCACATCCCAACTAGTGAAAATATCGTAAGAAAAGGAGGAAACATACTCACAATCCCAGACAATCAGACGATAGCCGTATTCATCCCAAGAGAGAGGATAGCACGAGATCAAGTAGTAAGGCAATCCAGGAAACGTACGGACAACCCACAATAGCGAGAGATCAACTACTAGAGAGTATCATAGAATGGAACACCGCCGATAGACGAATATACTACATGATAAACCGAGCGACACCCGAAGACGAAACTTCGTACGAATCAACCTGGGAATGCTTAAAAAAATTGAAAAAACTCGCAGAACTAAACGAAGACCCCATAATCACACTTTTCAATACGAAAACCCAAGTAGAAGGATTAACATGGGAGGAAGTGGAGCAAATGATACACTTCATGTGGTACGGAAGTCAATTAAAGATAGATATAATTACAGAAACACAAAAAGATAATAAAATAAATGCAATAAATGTACACGAAGAAAACAATTGGGAACCAACATGGGACAGAGATTCACTAAAAGAAGCACAACGACGAGACGAATACTGTAAGATAATTATTCAAAAGTTAGACAATGAAGAAGAAGACATGAAAAACAAGTATTACACAGACAAAGAGGGAATACTATACCAACAAAACAATGGAGAAGGACAGGACAAACTAGTAATTCCAAAGAAGTTAATAAAGAAAGTGATGGAAGACTTTCATGACACCCCATTATACTGCCACCAAGGTCAACAAAAGACGCTACTATCAATTAAGAAGAGATTTTTCTGGCCATCCATCCAAAAAGATGTCTTTAGATACTGCACAGAATGCGACGCATGCAATAGAAGGAAGACGTCACCCCACATGAAGAAAGCCCCGCTACAGAAGTTCACAGCTTTTTCGAAATATTAAATGTGCTTTTGGGAAAACTAATATAGGAATTTTAATAATGGTATTATACAAACCTAAAATGTAAATAATGTTTTCATAGGGTAACCAGAAAGGACGTTGCCACTGCACAAGAAAGAAGAAACAGAAGAAAGAAGAGGAGATCAACACCGTACTACCTTTGCCAAATTCACCATCAGCACCAACCCCCAGGAAAATCCACATCCAGGACCGTACCAAGGCATTTCAGGGTCCTATGACGTATTACAGGACTCCAGAGAGGGATCGCTTTTCAACCCAGGGCAACAAAGAGCCAAGGGATCAGAGAGGATCTATATGGAATGGACTAAGGTTCAATGAAAGAGACCATTCTCAAATACATCCAGGGCAAATATGTTACAGGGTTTACCAAAAGTTGAGGGGTCAAAAGAATTGTTCAGAGGAGAATCTATCCAGAATGGCTAAGGTTCAAAGAAAGAGCCATTGACAGACGCATCCGCTGAAGAAAAGCTGACAGAGACATGAGAAAGTAATGGGCCAAATCGAACAACTGGAAGGATCTACCATTGAATAGCTAAGGTCCAATGAAAGAGCTATTCCCAGATACATCCGGTTAGAGAAAGTGGGCCCACAGAATAATTCATGTCATGACGACCCAGACAACGAAGCCAGAATCGCCAACCAGTACTTGCCAGCCAGTCCGTAGCAGCAGTCTCTCAGTAGCAAATCTAGAGAAGCCGTTCAGCGCAGAGAGTCAACCAGAGGACCCAAGGCCGCAGTCTATTAGTAAATGGATAGACTATTACAACAGGACCGTGAAGCAGCCGAGGACCAAAGACGTCATGTGTAACCAATCTATGCAGGTCAAGGAACAGGGGATGATGCGAGGTGACAACCAGAGTGCAAAGGGTAGTTACGGCCAAAAAAGAAGAAGAAGAAGAAGAAGAAGAAGAAGAAGAAGAAGAAGAAGAAGAAGAAGAAGAAAAAGAAGAAGAAGAAGAAGAAGAAGAAGAAGAAGAAGAAGAAGACGCAACTTGTGCAGTGAAGCTAGCGTAAGGTTACCATACCTGATATTCGGTATTAAGAGACCTCAAAGGATATCATATAAGTTAAAAGATATTGGCTGGTTAAGCATGTATAATAGGAGAATCTTGCATTCTTTATCTTTTTATTACAAAATTCTAAAGCACAAAACTCCTGAATATCTTTATGAAAAGATCACCTTTAGAACAGAGGTCCATAATTTACAACTAAGAACCAATAATATAATAACTATTCCTAGACATAACAAACAAATATTTAAACGCTCATTTTCCTATCAAATTGCGCATTTTGGTTACATGTTCGACCAACACGAAATATCTCAATCTCTAAATTCGTTTAGAAAAAAACATAAAAAACGTCTGTTCGCTAAACAGCATTAACTAAAATACTAAACATTCAAATGTACCATATTACGTTAAATGATAATTAATGATGTAATAGAACCTACAATTGTGAATTGTGAATTTTACAATTTTGAACTCTGAATCTGTGATTTCTTCATTTAGTACTTTTTAAAACAATTAGAATATATATATATATTTTTTTTTTGTTATTTACGTATTTGTTATAAGGGTGGTAAAACTTAAATATCTTTTTCCTTTTTTTTTAAGGTTATTGTGGCAGAATCGGTCCATGACCTAACTTTAACCTTTTATTTACCATACGTTTTTATCTCTCTAGGCAATATTTTTAGAGTTACTACTTTGTATATCTTTGTTTTATATGGTAAATAATAAATTATTATTATTATTATTATTATTATATATATTGTAGATAATTTTTAAAATGTTTGTAAATTATTTACATTAAGGGTTTTAAAAGAATTGAACAAGTATAGTTCAATTTTTTTTCTGTTGGGGGAATGTAATAATTGGCATTATTATTTTTAAAATATAAAAAATTTAACAAAAATCCCAAAAATATCTAATATTTTTAATATCTATTAAATTACCACAACATATTTATTAAAACCAAACAATTAGAAATAGTTCGTTGTACTAGAAAATTAAAGGACAAATCGTGCGAATAATCATCAAAAATAAATAAGTCGAGTTTCTTTTTAAAATAATCACGTTAATGTTGATATAAATAGAGAGTAAATTGTTGACACAAAGGACTCGAGGGGCGGCCGTTGGGCCAAACCTATGCTAAAAAATGTAACTTAGTAATTATTAGTATTTATTATATATAGTAAAGTGTGTGTGTAGTGTTTTAGTTTCAAATGTAATACCTATTTTATTTTAACATGTTTAAATCTCTTGTTTGGGTTATGTATTTTAAAACAGTTAATTATTCTTTCTTCAAATGCCAATTCTTTCATTTTCGTCCCAAGTTTACTTATTAAATGTTTATAAGTTTTAAGGGTTTTATCATATAAAGAGTTTTTTTATATTAAAATGTTTTTGTGATGTAAAAGGTTTCATTATATCAAAGTTTCATCATAGATTATATTATATTAGCATGGTTTATCATAATAAAGATTTACAATTGTGGGTAGTAATGTTTGCTATGTCTTATTTCAAAAATAGAGATTGTTTTGATTTATTGAAATTGTTAATCATTTTTTACTTATATTTAAATATACATGTTATTGTGTTATTAACCTATTTTATTCTCACCTCTTTCCAAAAACCAGTAAGAAATATTCCGAGCATGTTAAGCCTCGGCGTTCCTACCCTTAAGGACTTGAGAGTCTTAAGTCAGTTGCCAAAACCGTTCGACATATGCTATTAAGGGATGCTTTTTTGTATTTTTATTATTTTCTTTTATTATTTTATTTTGCCACTGGCGAATGGATGTTCCTTCAGGACTCCAGGACCCTTTGGCTGGTGACGTCGCTGCCCTAATCCCTTAATAGTATATTAACAACAGTAGCTAAAGACCTATCAGTAGTTACAAATGGTCTTTAGGCTAACTGGTTGTTACATCGTCTCGTCTCGTCTCGTCTCGTCTCGTCTCGTCTCGTCTCGTCTCGTCTCGTCACGTCACGTCACGTCACGTCACGTCACGTCACGTCACGTCACGTCACGTTACGTCACGTCACGTCACGTCACGTCACGTCACGTCACGTCACGTCACGTCACGTCACGTCACGTCACGTCACGTCACGTCACGTCACGTCACGTCACGTCACGTCACGTCACGTCACGTCACGTCACGTCACGTCACGTCACGTCACGTCACGTCACGTCACGTCACGTCACGTCACGTCACGTCACGTCACGTCACGTCACGTCACGTCACGTCACGTCACGTCACGTCACGTCACGTCACGTCACGTCACGTCACGTCACGTCACGTCACGTCACGTCACGTCACGTCACGTCACGTCACGTCACGTCACGTCACGTCACGTCACGTCACGTCACGTCACGTCACGTCACGTCACGTCACGTCACGTCACGTCACGTCACGTCACGTCACGTCACGTCACGTCACGTCACGTCTCGTCTCGTCTCGTCTCGTCTCGTCTCGTCTCGTCTCGTCTCGTCTCGTCCCGTCCCGTCCCGTCCCGTCCCGTCCCGTCCCGTCCCGTCCCGTCTCGTCTCGTCTCGTCTCGTCCCGTCCCGTCCCGTCCCGTCCCGTCCCGTCCCGTCTCGTCTCGTCTCGTCTCGTCTCGTCTCGTCTCGTCTCGTCTCGTCTCGTCTCGTCTCGTCTCGTCTCGTCTCGTCTCGTCTCGTCTCGTCTCGTCTCGTCTCGTCTCGTCTCGTCTCGTCTCGTCTCGTCTCGTCTCGTCTCGTCTCGTCTCGTCTCGTCTCGTCTCGTCTCGTCTCGTCTCGTCTCGTCTCGTCTCGTCTCGTCTCGTCTCGTCTCGTCTCGTCTCGTCTCGTCTCGTCTCGTCTCGTCTCGTCTCGTCTCGTCTCGTCTCGTCTCGTCTCGTCTCGTCTCGTCTCGTCTCGTCTCGTCTCGTCTCGTCTCGTCTCGTCTCGTCTCGTCTCGTCTCGTCTCGTCTCGTCTCGTCTCGTCTCGTCTCGTCTCGTCTCGTCTCGTCTCGTCTCGTCTCGTCTCGTCTCGTCTCGTCTCGTCTCGTCTCGTCTCGTCTCGTCTCGTCTCGTCTCGTCTCGTCTCGTCTCGTCTCGTCTCGTCTCGTCTCGTCTCGTCTCGTCTCGTCTCGTCTCGTCTCGTCTCGTCTCGTCTCGTCTCGTCTCGTCTCGTCTCGTCTCGTCTCGTCTCGTCTCGTCTCGTCTCGTCTCGTCTCGTCTCGTCTCGTCTCGTCTCGTCTCGTCTCGTCTCGTCTCGTCTCGTCTCGTCTCGTCTCGTCTCGTCTCGTCTCGTCTCGTCTCGTCTCGTCTCGTCTCGTCTCGTCTCGTCTCGTCTCGTCTCGTCTCGTCTCGTCTCGTCTCGTCTCGTCTCGTCTCGTCTCGTCTCGTCTCGTCTCGTCTCGTCTCGTCTCGTCTCGTCTCGTCTCGTCTCGTCTCGTCTCGTCTCGTCTCGTCTCGTCTCGTCTCGTCTCGTCTCGTCTCGTCTCGTCTCGTCTCGTCTCGTCTCGTCTCGTCTCGTCTCGTCTCGTCTCGTCTCGTCTCGTCTCGTCTCGTCTCGTCTCGTCTCGTCTCGTCTCGTCTATATATATAGAACATTATTATTTAAATAAACAATGCTAGTGCTAAATGCCTTTACACTCTTAAATAAATTAAGCCTTATTCCCAGTATATGCCTACGTCTATGCTAACATAATCTTATTTATGAAATGACCGAACAACATTTTTATTCTGCGTATTTCTTTACCATCGTAAAAGTCCTTAATAAAAAGTTCAGGGTTCAAATTATTCTTGAAAACTACAAAAAGCCACAAAAATCACAATAAAACTTGATCTCTCACTTTGACAACATCAGCAAAATGTTGCCAAAGTTAAATGATTTATACCAAAATGTTTAATATTGATACACATGTAAAAATAGCTACTTAAAAGTCTTAAGTGATTGCAATTAATAAAAAACTCATATTGATGCTTTCAATTGTTTATTTCCTTTTTTTATTAGATTGTATTAAATAGTCCAGTAACCGAAGACCTGAAAATATGCAAAGCTGTCATTAAGTCGGTCCAGATTTCCTTTGTGGCTCAATTCTTAGGTCTTGACGGTTGCTTTCAAGGGCAACAACTTTTACCAACACTTTTACCAACACTTATATCTGCCAAAATATACAAATTAGACAATTTTTGTTTAGATAAAAAATGAAGATCGTATTATTATCTACAAAAATGGTCTTTACCATTTTTTCGCAAGACGAATATTTTTTGCAAAAACGGCCTTTGAAAAAGCCTGAATTTTTGCACTGAATAGAAATGTTAGTTTCTCACTGACTTTCCGCTCGAGGGAGTTGGGAATACATTGTTTTTCATGTGGCGTACCTGTGCTCACTAAATTATGGGGCCTATGAATGGAAATACGGGAACCAATCGATCTTTCGACAATTATTGGCGGATTCCACGGGATTTTTTCTGTAAAGTAGCGCTTGGGGTACCTCATCTATATTTCCGACTGTTCTGTGTAATTTGCGTTGCAAAATTTAATAAAAAAGTGCAAATTTTTTTTTTTTTCATGTGGCAGTCTCAAATCCAAATGCTTTGCCTAATAGTGGGTTACTAGTTTTGGAGTGTGATGAATATTGACCCGAGAAGACCTTTTATATTTTCTGCGTCTTTTGCAAAATTTTCGCCAACTGCTATCGGAACAATATAGGTCCAGGATTTCAGAAAAATAAGAAAGTTTATGAAAAATTTCTTTTATTATGAAAAACATGTTGAAAATACGAAATACATAGCAATGCTTTTAATTTATCATACGTTAAACCATTTAATGTCATCAGAATCATACTCTTCATCGTCTTGCTCTTGCTTTATTCCTTCCCCTCCTCCACGCGTCCCTTCCCCCTGTTTTTCCAACCCCTGTGTTGCTGTCTTGACAGCTTTTTCATCCTCCTCCCCTTCAACCCCTTCTGGGTCTCGATCCATCTCTTATTCTTCCAGGAAAATACCTTCATTTTTGTTATAATTAAAACACTGTGTCGACTGACATGAACCACAGACAGGCGAGCATTTCGGTCCGGCTTTCAAACATGAACAATTCTTCTCGCAGCCTGTCTTGCACTGACAAAAAATCATCTTCAAGAGTTTCGAGTGACATTTGCAACGTCATTCACAACTTCCTGGGCACAAAGGAAACATTTTGGAAAGAAATCCGCTTCAATTGCTGCAACAAGAGCTTTACAAAAATATATTATTGAAATTTAATTAGAATTATAACAAATTTATAAACTTTATTTTAAATCAACCAAACATTTTCTGTTCCCCAAAAACGAAAAACAAATTCTTGAAAAATCAAGAATGACGTCGAATTTTTTACTTTAATAACTTTTTTTTTATCAATAATACCGACAATAACGACTCCAAAAACAACAGAGATTGTATACCAACAAAAGCAGACGATTAAGGTGAGCGCGTGGCGCGTGGGTACCCGTGGTTAGGTTATGATGGAATATCATGGATCTCAGGCGAAGAGCGTAAAAATGGGGAAGATAACTCTAACAAACAGTTAAGAACCACGCACACATACGGGGATCAATTAATAGAAATGAAAAGGTGAGAATATCAGCTTCACTTCGGTTTGGGTATTAATGTTAAAAAATGAACAGCGGGGAACAAGAAGTATTAAAAAAAAGTCAGGTTTTCCCCGGTGTGATCAATTTTCCCGATTTCTGTAAAATAGAGCAATTTTATTAAAAAAAAATACATTCAAAAAGTAGACACTCTAAGCTTCAAAATGGTGTTTATTAAATAACAATATAATGAAATATGAGTTTTTAATTACTGCTTGTTTCAAAGATTTCTAGAACTCCAAAAACGACTGAAAAATGCAAATAAACGCCAGGAAAATACTGGAAAAAAATTTCTAAGATCATTCGAGACATCTCAAGATCCCATTTAAAACAAAAATGGAATAAAAAACTATTAAAAGAAAAAAATATGAATGATATAATATAAAGTGGTCCAAAATAGTGAAAAAACGTAACTTTGACCCCTTTTTCAATGTTCTTGACAGAAAATAACGGGCTTCAAGGCACATACTTCGATACCTATGGATTTTCTCATTGTAACAAACTTTAAACCATCGAACAATATCAATTTTTAACCGAGTTCTGAAACAATTTGTCCACCCGTTTACAAGCTCATCAGCATTGCTATAGAGATAAAGCAGGGGCTGAACGAGGGGACTTTTGATTGCGGTTATCTCGAAACCTGTCGAATTCCCGACAAAAATGATAGGGACCATTTTTGTAGATAATGATAAGATCTTTCATTTTTATCTAAACAAAAATTATCTAATTTGCATATTGTGGAATATATTGGTGGGAAACCAGTTTTAGGGTCCATTTTGGGCCCTTTCCGACGCAGCAGAGTTGGTAAAAGTTTTCAACCTTAGAAGCGACCGCCGAGACCTAAGAGTTGAGCCACAACGGAAATCTGGACCGACTTAATGACAGGTTGGTCCCTTCAGTTACTGGACTATTGTCCAAGTGAATGCAAGTAAATGTTAATTAGATATTAAGGAATCAATTATGCAGCTCACCAAGTATATCCAACGTATAGCGGAGAACGAGTTCAACAACTTAATATAAAATGCAGCTCCAAAAACCACTTAAAAACCACAGATTTTTACGTAAATACTAGAGTCGAAAATATTCGTGCGTACACTCGATTCTGTTCTGTTGTTCTGTTGTTCTGTTGTTCTGTTGTTCTGTTGTTCTGTTGTTCTGTTGTTCTGTTGTTCTGTTGTTCTGTTGTTCTGTTGTTCTGTTGTTCTGTTGTTCTGTTGTTCTGTTGTTCTGTTGTTCTGTTGTTCTGTTGTTCTGTTGTTCTGTTGTTCTGTTGTTCTGTTGTTCTGTTGTTCTGTTGTTCTGTTGTTCTGTTGTTCTGTTGTTCTGTTGTTCTGTTGTTCTGTTGTTCTGTTGTTCTGTTGTTATGTTGTTCTGTTGTTCTGTTGTTCTGTTGTTCTGTTGTTCTGTTGTTCTGTTGTTCTGTTGTTCTGTTGTTCTGTTGTTCTGTTGTTCTGTTGTTCTGTTGTTCTGTTGTTCTGTTGTTCTGTTGTTCTGTTGTTCTGTTGTTCTGTTGTTCTGTTGTTCTGTTGTTCTGTTGTTCTGTTGTTCTGTTGTTCTGTTGTTCTGTTGTTCTGTTGTTCTGTTGTTCTGTTGTTCTGTTGTTCTGTTGTTCTGTTGTTCTGTTGTTCTGTTGTTCTGTTGTTCTGTTGTTCTGTTGTTTTGGCGTTTTTTAAAAGTTAACAGCTGTATCCATTTCATTTAACACCTATACATTACCCAAGACGCTTTGGATTTTGTGATTGGCTTTTGGAATAACATCGGTGTGATATAAATTTTGCAAGTCGGATACTATTTACAGATAAAGCATGTTTTACTAGAATCGGTGTGACTTCCATAACATCCATAGCTAAGCGGATGAATATCCTAAGTTCAAAAAAGTCAGTCGTCACCAATACAATTTTAGAATAAACGTGTAGGCGGTAATAATTGGAAATAATTTAATTGGACCAGTTATTGGGCTTAATAACTAAAACGAAGTAAATTATTTAGAGACCCGTTACCGGTACATTTGGAAGACATAAATTTAGATGTAAGGCAATACATGTGGTTTCAGCATGATGGAACGCCAGACCATTTCAGTCAAGTCGGAAGGCAATTTCTTTTTGAAAATTATTCATGGCGATAAATTAGAAGGGGTGCAGATGGCTTGTCCGTTCGCCGGACATAAATCCAATTGATTTTAGTTTTTGGTGTACTATTCAGTTACTATTAGAAATGAAAAATTAACTTTTGAACCGAATAATGTTAGCCGCTAACAGAATTAATATTTTTCAAAATAGTCGGTTTTCATTAATAAAAAGATGTAGGATATGTATTAAAGAAGGAGGAGGACATGTTGAATATTTACTTAATTAAATAGTTAATAAAATATGTATAATCATTATTGTCAAGTGTTTGTTAATTATTTATTTTAGTTATTTTTTATTAATCGTTCAATTAAAAAAAATATTTTTAAGCTATTGCATAGCTTTTATCGCGGGCTTTGAGTGGCGACCAAATCAAGAAATTTCGTAACACCGTAACGAAAATAAACCTAACACCCCCCACTCCGACCAGCACAGCAGTGTGACGTTAAAGCCATGGAATGTTATATCCGAACCTATTCATATTAATATGAAGCAAAGTTAAATATACGTCTGCGGACTGGAATATTTGTGCAATATAAGAACTAGAAGAGCTTCTAATAAATTGGTATTACAAATGTTTCCGACAATTAAAAGTTTAGGTAATTCTAAAAATACTAGTAATTTAGGCAGACACGTTTGAGAGGGTTTAATTGCCGGCCAACATTAAAATAAGTCTTATTTACTGTAGAAAGAGATTTTAAATTCATATTTCGGAGTATAATAAAAAAAATGCATTTATTTAGGTAGATGACTTATGTTTAAACTTTTAATCTCACAAGATTAAAAATTAATACAATTAAGTAATAATGATACTTTTATAGTTTTTAAATCATATATTTATGTAATTCCATTAAATTACAATATAGGTATCACTTAACATGATAAAATTTTTCGTAAATATTTGTAATAAATTGTTATATATTATTATAAGCGATTCCAAACATCTATCAATATGTCCTCGGTGACGCAAAGCGCACAGTGGTCGTAATGTGGATAGTGTGGGTAACAAGTTGGTGGTTCGAGCCCCGAAAATTTTAGTTTTTTTTTTCTTAAAAAAAGGAAAAATATTATTGTTTTATTATTATACAGTCTTGGCGGTATATTCTGTAACAATTCCTTTATATTTAACGGCCTTTAAAAATATTGGCGGTCTTTAAAAATATGTTCGTATTCGTTAATTTACTTCTGTCATTATTTAAACAGATTTCTTTAAGATAGTCCTCTAATGTATTTTAAAGATCCGTTTAAATAACGACAGAAGTAAAGAAGAAAATATTTTTAAAGGCCGTTAAATATAAAGGAATTGTTACAGAATAGACCCCTTGGTAATTTAAAATGTTTAGTTTTTAAAAATTATATACTTATTCAATGCATAGTGGCGCATAACGAGGTTCTTTCAAGTTCAGCTAATTTTAAAAATGCAAGCTACCAGTGGAGACTTCGTTTATAAAAAATAGGAATAGTATATTACATTACATGTGTGGAAAATCACAGAATAAGTATATATACCTTTTAAAAACTAAACATTTTAAATTACCAAGACTGTGAAATAATAAAACAATATTTTTCCTTTTTTTTAAGAAAAAAAAAAAAACTAAAAGTCTCGGGGCTCGAACCACCAACTTGCTATCTACACTATCCAAATCCAAGTAGGTGTATGTCATCTATGTACAACAGTGAATAGCTGTACGCGTAAAATTTGTGTATAAAGTGTATTAAATATGAATAAACAAAGTGCATTTATTAATGAAGAAAATGATGAAAAATAATGAAAGAAAATGAGTGAGTACTCTATGTACATACATTTTATTATTATCACAAATGCAATATTTAGTACCTTTTAGCCCAAGAGCCCACTGCAAATTTCGACCGTCATCTGATGACATGAAATATGCTCCAAAGACATGTAACAACATTGTACTTTACCAAATTGCACCTGTGCCAATCCCTATCCTAAGCAAAGTGGTTAAAAAAAATTATTTTATAAACCTCTAGTGTCAATAATAAAAATAACTGAATAACCTACATGTATTGTAAGAAATTAAAAATATTTTAAACAATATTAACTTCTCATTTATTCAATTTATCGGTCACCACGCTCAAAAAGTGTAACTTGAATTAATATCAAAGAAAAAACTTGAATTAATATCAAAGAAAAAAAAAACACTGCATAAATAAAATAAATAAATAATTATAATTGCATAAGTTGATAAAAATGCTATGCAATAGCTTTACCGCGGCAGTCCCCGAGTGCCACATGTTTTTTTTATTTACTATTAAATTTATTAAATACATTTCCAAGCTAATGTGTATTTTTATCAGTTGCATAATTAGCCCATGAGGGCGGGTGGTACACCATTTTGATGGCGTCAAATAAATATTATAAATATATTTTTTACAAAAATATAAATAAAAGAGGTAGTTTTTGCAGCGAGTGGCTCAAAAACAGCCCTGGGCACACCACTGATTTTAATGTGCGTTTTTTGAACAATAATTCTTGACGACGTACGAATTGCTCTAGAAATTTAGTTAAAAAATTTAAAAATGCATAGTTCTTTTTTATTTTAAGATCAATGAAGCAAGTTTCTTTATGTTAAAAAAATACGTGGGGATTAAAAGGTGGGTGGCACAAAATTGATCGAAAAATATTTGATCGAAATGGAAATTTGATCGAAATGGAAATTTGATCGAAAATACATTTTATCGAATAGCATTTGATCAAAAATACATTTGGTTGAATAACATTTGATCGAAGATATATTTCATCGAATAACATTTTATCGAAAAGACAATAGATCGAAAATTCATTAGATCGTTAGGACAATATATCGAAAATCAACATTAAAAATACCGTCCGTCTAATCTCTACTACCAGGGAAACTAAAGTAAGCACCTATCAAAATTAGGTAGGAACTAATGGCAAATTTCAAATTTTATACTTACAATTTTGTTAAGAGTTATTGCTCCGATGACAATAGCAGGAAATTTGTATTAAAAATAGGCATTCTGTTTTAATGCTAGAAGACACAGTTTTAAAGATAATAACATATATTTTTTTTATGTGCAAAGAGAATAAGTGGCACTAGCCCTGGGTTTTCATACTTTTTTGAAAAAATGGTCCGTTTTGTCTACAAAAAATTATAAAGTTTATTAATTTTGTTTTAAAAAGGACAACTTTTAATAGAGAATTAACATTATCAAACATGCATTATTTTTCAAACGACTAATGTCAACTTGTAGTAAATCTTTTTCCTAATAAGATCAAAATATAATTTTTAAAATTAAACTTAATATAAAGTCGTAATCATTAAAATAGCAAAGTAATTTCGGATATAAAAATGATTGAAAAATATGAATACGATATCCCCTCTCAAGACGTTCCGTGTTCGTACCGAAGGATGGGTACTGTTGCCTTCCTCGTATACCTAGTGTTAAAATCTGACCAAATACGGAATAAGGGTACATATAGGATTGAACTTAAATTTATTGTTGCTTGGTTGGTGCGAAGAGGGAAATTTTATTACATGAGATCATTTTGTTTTCAATATAGAATTTGCAATGTTTTAATATATTTAAAAGATAGTTTGATTAGAAAAAATTAGGTAGAAGAATTATATTTGTATAGTATGTATATATATGTGTTGGTTAGTTTGTATATTATCCGGCTAGTTTACAAACTATACAAGGTTTATCGTTAAAGTAAATACCACAAGAAAATTATACACAAATTAACCGATTTTTGGCTAGTTTACAAACTATCCACATTATTTGGATAAAGTGTGAACTTAATATTCGTAGTAATACATAATAACCAGCTCGTCGGTTAGTATGTAGACTCCCCAATCCTCTTTGGTTAATTTAGTTTATCGACTATCTATTTGAATAATTTTTTTTCAACAAAAATAAATATACTGGCATTTAAACTTAAAAAAATAAAAAAAAAATGGATCGGCTGTGAATCGACCACCATGGCAAGTGACCAGCATGGCAAGTGACCACTGAACCACCTATTCAATTCTGCCTTAGGTACTTCATTCATACCAGTTATATTTAAATACAGATTATTGATTGTTTAAATAATTTCATTTTAGGAATTTTGAATAAATTTTATTTGTTATTTGGCCACTCTGTACCTACATATTGGACTTCCTAGGTCTGCAAATACTTTAAATAGGTGCTGAGCTACTTCTATAGCCTTTTTTGTTTTCAGCGCTCTCAACCTGACGTATTTGGTTAGGTGGTCTTAATAGGCAAAAATAAACCTGAAGTCACCATTTGGTCTAGTTTGTCGATGAGATCGATTTGGCACCGACAGTTTTTAAATGATTTGATACAATTAATGGTTTCACAACAACTTTTTTAGTTTTGTTTCGTTTAAGCTAACAGGTTTTGCAAGTTTCAATAAATAATTTTTCCGTTTCCTGTGTTAAGTTATAATACTTTTCATTTAATAATTTTGTAGTTGCTTGACGACCTCCATGCCCAGTTCTCTGATGGTTATCTTTAATCGCATCATAACATTCACTCAAACGTAAAATAATCTTTCCAGATTTTTTATGTATAATTATATAAGATGGTTCGATTCTCTATAAACCGCAACTCACCACACACTATTTTATATTATTATCAATTTATTTATTTTTTTCGAAACCCGCTATACACAATTTATTAATTTTTTTATTATTAAAAATCACTTAACCTAAGCAGGATTTGAACTTACGACACGTCCATTGTCGATCTAGGCTTTCAAGCGCTAGGCGCATTCGACCAAGGAACCACTTCTTACTACATACCTATTAATAGAATAAGATTTCAAACTTCCGCTGATAGAATAAAATGTAATAGATTCAATTTGCCAATTTTTAATGAGCAATTCTATTTAAAAAAAGGCAGTGTATGTAGCTGGGTATTATCTGGTAGGCTAACTAAATAATGACCTAAGGTGGACGTCCGCTGGACGTCAAAAGAATACTAAACTAAGTCCAAAAACAGACGTCCTTTGAGTATCGTCAAATTAATGATCATAAATAGACGTACACTGTATGTCTGAATACGGATATGGATGTTCTGGCCCTCAAATGGATCTAAAGTGGTCGACGAAATGTGCTGTCTGGGTAGAATCACTGTCATTCATTAATTTTGAATTTTTCGACTTTTGCTCGTAAATTTCCGAAAGTAGGTTTTCAAATTATTGCTGTTGATTTATTTTTAATAACCAGATACCTCGTCTTAAACCAATTTTACAAGACACCACAGTAAGAGTAAACAATAATAACACACACTTGCCATAACTATAAACTCACTTTTCTAATAAATTAACCAAAGAAGATTGGTCAGTTTACATACTAACCAACGAGCTGGTTATTATGTATTACTACAAATAATAAGTTCACATTTTATCCAGATACCCTGGATAGTTTGTAAACTAGCCGAAAATATCGGTTAGTTTGTGTATTTTTCTTGTGGTTTGTACTTTGTCGATAAATATTGTATAGTTTGTAAACTAGCTGGTTAGTATACAAACCAACCAATATTCATAGCTATTTTAGTAGAAATATAATTTTCCATTAAAATAGCAGGACATTTGGATAGTTTATATCCTATCCAGCTAGTATATAAACTAGCCAAGTAAACACTTTAACCGTAACATATATATTATATTTTCTAAAATATTTCATTTTGCAAAGAATATCAGCTAAGCTACCAATATAATAAAATCTATAAATCAGCCTTATATATAATGTATTTAACAAATGTTTCATATTATATTAATAATTTACATGTTTTCTAACTTATCTGTGAAAATAGTTTTACTTACAACTTTTTCCTGATTTTGTTGCTGTCTGCTATTGTACTGATCTGATAATTTGTAGACTGCATAATTTTTTACAGAAAGATATTTTCTTGGATGCCCTCTTTTCAGCATATAATAAATAAAGCAAAAAGATGACTTAATATTCATTTGTGCAGTGAACAGCCAGTTAAATTTCATAAAAACACATTATTTTAATATTACATAAATAACAAAAATATAAATTTAATTTTAATATTTTTATTTTCTTACGTGTTAATCTATAATTTTTTGTACATCATTATCCTCTGGCTGATCGCCTCTCTCTGTGTCACAGTATACCTAAATATACTGTGTCTGTGACGCATTATGATGAGTAACCCTAACACGAGTGAGACGATATGCCGAATGCATATAGCTAACCAGAGAAGACAACACGCCAACAGATCCTGCAAACTGTCAAAGAACACATTAATTGGCGCGCCGCTCACAAACAATTTTTAGCAAACATCAATCTCTAAAAGGAAAAGGAGTCCTTTCATTATAAAAAAAATCTGATTAATAATGGGGGATTTAAGGATGGTTGAAATTAAAAAAAAAATCAAAAATGAAAAGCGACATCAACATGAAAGTTTTAGTAAAAATCAAGATCTATAAGGAGATGAGGCCTATTGATTGTGAAAACAATCTGCTTAAAAATGGGGGTTAAGGGGGTTTGTTAAACTGCGAAGAGTATCATTTAAAATGCCAGGCATTATATATCTTTATTCTAGTTTGTGTCTGTGTAATATTATGTAATGTGATGGGACTGATCTTATAAAATAAACATTTAAAACATTTTAGTTCTTATTTTATTTGCCAATAAAAGGTATTTAAAAAATATATTTTTTATTTGACATCTGTGATAAATTGTGAAAATGATTAAACTTACAATAAAAACTAAAAAATGGTAGGTAAAGTTTCATATAAAATTTTTTACTATTAATGTTATTTGACTTTTTGGAGTTAATTATTTTTGGTTTTTATTTTTTAATTTTTAAATAGCTTCTAAGATGTAATTATTAGGTTCTCTTAATGACATTTGCCGATTATGCCTTGGATCTACCATTTCTGACATTATACAGTTTATATAAAACTTTTTAACTTCTCCTCCATATTTTTACACCAGAAATCGTCACTTTTTATTATATATTTTACTTTACGTGGATAATAGGGACATGTCCATACACCAAAAATACATCCTTTTCATCCTGTAATATGTAGTTGGCCTTGTATTGATGGTCGATATTAATGTCAAAATTATTGGTGTCTTTATTATAAATCCAAAAGGGTATTTTTTTTTTCAATTTAATCGCCTCTTCTACCTGCATTTTATATGCAGCGTATGGACATTTTATTTCAACCACTAATTCATCTCCTACAATGCGTCTGGAGTAGCATCTACAAATTTAAAAATTATTATTTTGATTTAATATAAACTAATTTGCAATATGTTATAGTTGAGATGTGAGTAAAAATGTGAACTGATCGTTACGTACCTAAATATGGATAATTTTTGTCAATAAAAATTCCACAATCTCTAATCACTATATTTTCCTGCTCTTGAAGCTGCAAAAGTGGCGTTTTTTTATACTTTTGGCCATGAGAAATAGCAGCATTGACTGGTAGTTGGTAAATAATCCTTTTGACTAAAGGCTCACATGAAGTAGTAATTCGTCTAGTACACACTGCTTAAAAGTTTGAGTCCGTAATCATTTTTCTACGAATTTCAAGCCAAACCCTGCTATCCGCCTGTGACATAGTTTGTTCCTAAATTACATTTCTCTTAACGTCAGATGAAGGGAATTCGTTTAAAAATTAAAGTTTTTTTACTTCATAAATATCTTGATCTAAATCCTTTTTGGTACAATTTTCTCCATAATCTAAATCAGTTTTATTGTTTTTTTAGATTTTGATTTTATTGCTAATTGTCGCCTTTTTTTCAATTCAGTTACTAACATGGACGGTTAGTACGGTTTTAAGTTTTTTTCAATTCTGGATTCCCTGATTTCGAATTATATGATACAACTGCTGCAAAACATCTACTTTGGTAAGAGCGCCCTCTGGAATAATTGATTCTTTTGCTACCTACAAACTTAGCGACTGTCGCATGAAATTGTTCCACAATATTACTATAAACATCATGTAATAGACTTCTGCTGTGATCTGACAAATCATGTATAATTTGTAGAAGTCTTGTAAAAAATTCAGGTTTAGATCTGAAATTGGTTATTTCGTTTTTGATTTCATCTGAATGCTTCAAAAATAAATATCGCAGTTTTTATGATCACCAAAAACGTGAAAACTTGCATTGTCTATCTCTTTCTTTAAAAGCAAAACGTTATTAATAGTGCTAAGACTATTTTCTTTTCTATGAGAAACTGCCTTCGTAACAGATGTGCTTAGACGAAGAATGTTTTGACTTACTAATTTTCTTATTTTTCTTATTTTCTTAGTTTTATTGGAAAATTCACAAATAACTTTCTCTTTTAGCCTCAAAATTTTACTAAATACGTTCAAATCTTCAATTCACCAGTAAAACTAAATAAATCGCCGATCCATTTCCTATGATAGGGGAAATGTGGCTCGACGACCCGTTCTTGGATTTTTAAAGGTAGGGGTATAATAGGAGTAAAATGCCGACAAATTAGTTCTCATGAACGGAGCAATAACTCTTAATTTAAAATTAATTATTTTAGAGCTAAACGGTTATTTGGATTAAACGGTCATTTGGATTTGAAAAAATTAAAAAAATTAATTAATTTACCAAACTTGTGCGATCTGGAGCCGTCGAGGTTGGCTTCGTAAAAAAATATACAAAAGAGGGCAAAATAAAGAAAACATAACCTTTTTACGTAACCTTTACGGCCTGAAGCAATTTAACTGATTGCTCTGACACAGGTCGCACAGGTTAGGTAAATTAGTTAGGTTTTTTTTTTCTATTTATTTTAATAAAACAACTAATTTACCTAACCTGTCTCAGAGCAATCATTTAAATTTCTTCAGTCAAAAAACGTCACGGTTTGCCTCGCAAAAAAATAAAAAAAGTAAAAATAACAAATTTACCTAACCTGTGCTATTCAAATTTAACTGATTGCTCTTGCACAAATTAGGTTAGTTAGGTACGTTACTTAAGTTTATTTTATTTTTTCATATTTGTTTTTGCGAAGTAACCAGCGATGATTCTAGGCTACACAGGTTAGGTAAATTAATTAAAATTTTTGGTTTTTCGATCAATTGCTTTTTATATCAAATCTATTTTCGATCAATTTTCTTTTCGATCATTATTCTTTTCGATCATTTTTCTGTTCGATCATTTTTCTTTTCGATCAATTTTTATTCGATAAAATGTTTTTTCGATCAAATGCATTCGATTAAATGTTTTCAATCAAATGTATTCGATCAAATGTTTTTGATCAATTTTTTTGCCACCCTTAAAAGGTACCCAACTCCAAACTTTTTTTAAGGTGTTGCTTTAAATTTTATTCTCCTTAGAATATTGAGCCTTTAAATCTAGCAAATTTTCAAATAAAAAATCGCAACAGCAAACGTTATATAAAAAAATAAGTTTTCTGAATGTCAGTTTAACACCCTGTAACTTTGTTGGGAGCCAGCTTTTAATATAAAAAAAGATGCTCATTATTATTGGTGTATTTGTTGTTTCGCCATTTTTCATCCTGGTTGCATTAAAACTAAAAAAATCATACCTTTATCTGAAAATAAAATTTATTGTAACAAGGCATGTGAACGAATTGTAGAAGATAAAGGTTTAGAATTTATCAAACTAAAAGAAGAAATTCAAAAATTGAACAATAAATTAGCTAATGAAGAGGAGAAATTTTAAAAACTAGATTTTAATTATGACCATGATGCTAAAGTATTACAATTAGAAATTAATAGACTGAACGAAGATATTGAACAGAGAAACTCACATCTGTTAAAATTAAAAAAAAAAAAACATGCTAGATTTCGAAGACGAAGCTGAAGAAGCCGAAAAAGGTTATACTGATAAAACTAGAAAACAGATAAGCATTATCTCTAAACTTCAGGATGATATAAATAATATGAAAATATTAAATGATCAATTATTGAATAAAATTATAAAACATGAAGAAGGAAGAGATACAGAAAGAAAGTCGCTAATAGAATTGGAGGAAATAAATCGAAATATGATCGATACAATCAGAATATTAGAATCACAAAACAAGAGTTACGAAGTTAATTTAATGCAGAAATCTGGGATGGAATTTTGGAGTCTTGAAAATAGCGTCGAAAATAATAAAAAAAAATATTTAGGAAAATATTGAAAATAATCGGCCAAACATTCAAAATGGTAACGAAAAAAATTACGAAATCGATAATAATCCAGCTCGAACTGCCCGATTACTGAGAAATACTGAGAAAAAAGAAGCTGAGAAACATGTGTTAATATTAGGGGATGAATTAGCTAGAAATGTATCTAATTATTTAAATTCATATCTTGATGCATCGGAATATTCATTGGTAGGTGTTAGTAAACCTAATATACATTTTTAAACTTTGATAGATTTAGTTTTTGAATATTCTCAGAAGTGTGGTAAAAATTACTTTCTTTTTATACTAGTTAATACACTGAATATTTCTAATTATACTTCATTATGTAAGGCTCTAGCTCAGTTATTACCTCTAGGTAGATTAACAAATCTATTTATTTTTTCTAAGAATGTTCACAAATATGATAAGAAAATTGAAAGTTTTATTGGGAATAAAATTAATCAATTTTGCTTAATAAATATAAATACGTCCATAACATATGTACCTAATGTGACAAATATTAAATTGTCAATTAGAGAAATGGTAAATAAGTTTATACATAAGAATACGAAAATAAACCAAAATTTAGTTTTAAAAGTTATTTTACCAAATGACAATGAATTTGAATATGTAGTAAACACTGAGCCTATTGTTATTGACTTAGGAGAACCTAATAGTTCTTTTTTAGATGTAGTCCATCCATTAATCCCGTTGACTCCTTAACGTTCTTACTTTTAAATATTCGGTATGTTCGTAATAAAGTTGATGATTTATTTTTATTAATAGAAGATTACTGTTTCCCTCACATTTTATTATTAACGGAACATTGGCTTGAAAAAGATGAACATTTATTTATTCCAAATTATAACTTAATAACTATTTTTTGCAGAGAACTGTATGAACACGGGGGTACAGCAATCTTAATACATGATTCCATATTTCATACTTTGGAATTTAAGATTGTAGAATATCCTGAACTTTTAGAGGAAAAACAATTTGAGTTTTCCAATATTTCTATTCTTAAATTTAATATTTATGTTGTTTGTATCTATAGATCACCAAATTCAAATGTTTCAGTTTTTTTAAACAATTTGGAATCTTTGCTAAGTAGATTTTCTACAACATCTAAAATAGTTTTGACAGGTGACTTAAATATAGATTATCTCAAGGATGATAATATTACTATTAGATTAAAAAATTTATTAATTTCCTTTAACTTAAGTATGCATGTTAAGGAAGCAACAAGGATAACGGAATGTACCGAAACGTTACTTGACTATTTTTGTACGTCTTACGAACCTGCTAATATATCGTGTACAGTGAATCCCAGCGGTCTGTCTGATCATGAAGCCGTTGTAGCTTCGATATCTCTTGAGCATAAGCTTCCTAAGACTAATTCTCGTCATGGTCGATTGTTTAGTAAATCTAATTATGGAAAATTTCATTTAGTATGTAAAAATTTTAATTGGTACAGTTGCTTTACTGGTATATCTCCTTTTAACGATTTTTATTTAAATTTAAGCAAATTTTTTAATGCGTCTTTCCCTATTCAAAAAATAAATATTAAGCCAAAAAAGCCGTGGATTACAGCTGGTTTAAGATGTTCATCAAAAAATATGAGATCTCTCAACTATTTAAAAAAATTTACGCAAAATAATTTATTTTTAAACTATTATTATCTCCTACAGATCTTTATATCGAACACTTATTAGAAACGCTAAAGATATGTACTATCATACAAGAATCGAGAGCTCAAAAAATAAGGCAAGGGAAACTTGGTCTATTATTAATGAATTGAGAGGCAAAAGTACCCATAAATCATGCAATGCAAATATAAATCCTAACGATTTCAATACATTTTATTGCAATATCGCTGAAAATCTAACAAAAAATCTAAATAGAACAACTGACCCATTAGAATTTGTAAAATCGTCACCAATTAAATATTCATTTTTCTTAAGAGAAACAAATTCCTTAGAAATATTAAAAGTTTGTAATGACATACACAACAAAACTGCATCAGGACATGATGGAATGTCAGTAAAAATATTTCAAAACTTACCTACCTCTGCATTAGACGTTTTATCCATTTTAATAAATAAAAGTTTTATTGAAGGTACTTTTCCTTCTTTTCTTAAAACAATTGTTGTGGTTCCATTATATAAGGGAGGAGACTTCTAATTTAATGCCCATATCTCTAATTCCGACACTCGGAAAAATTATTGAGAAACTTGTAAAAACTCGACTAGTTAGATATCTAGACCAAAATAATATCTTGGACATAAATCAATTCGGTTTTCAACACAACAAAAACGTATCGGACGCTGTTTCTTCTTGTTTGGAATTAGCTTATACAAGTTTAAATTTCAACGAGGCCGTAGCTGCAGTATTTTGTGATCTGACTAAAGCTTTTGACTCTGTCAACCATGGAGTACTGCTGCAAAAGCTTGAAATTTATGGCATAAGAGATGTGCCTTGAGTTGGATGAAATCCTACCTTTTAGGTCGTAAACAGTTAGTCCGAACTGTTTCAGACTCGAACACAAGTGACATAAAATGGGGTGTCCCTCAAGGTTCTGTTCTTGAGCCCACCCTGTTTTTAATTTATATCAATGATTTAGGTAAGTTAAATATCTCAGGAAGTTTTACTCTATTTGCTGACGATACTACTATCTTGTGGCACAATAAAGACGTCAATATTCTTTTTGCAAATATTAGTAATGACCTAAAATCCTTTAAAACATGGTGCACTGCAAATTTCCTGTCATTAAATTTTAAAAAAACAAAAATACTAACCTTTAAATGTAATGTTCCTGATATTTTAATAGATATGGATACTGTAGAAGCCACAAACTGTACAAAATTTTTGGGTTTAAATATCGACATGGATTTGAAATTCAAATCTCATGTGGATTCACTTTTAAAAAAACTCGCATCGGGTTGTTATGCCATTAGAACCACCTCTCATGAATTGGGAGTTTGTGCAGCAAAAACTGCATATTATGCGTTAGTTTACTCCCATCTACGTTATGCTGTTCAGTTTTGTGGAGTCTGTTCTGCCGAGTTATTTGACAGAGTCTTTATAATGCAGAAACGGGCAATAAGGTTCTTATGTGGAGCACACAGATTAGTTTCATGCAGACCGCTGTTCTTAAAACAAGAAATATTAACATTAAAATCTTTATTTATCTTAGAAACTTGTTGCATGATCCATAAGAACAAGTCGAAATATAAATCGAATACATCCCGTGTAACTCGCCAAACGGGTAACTTGAAGTTGCCTATTCCCAAAACTGAACTAATAAGAGACTCTTTTATATACAATGGTATCAAAATGTACAATAGGCTATCACATACGTTGACAGATGTTGAGTCACAGAATTGTTTTAGAAAGCTTCTCAAGAGATTTCTGTTAACTAGGCCTTATTATAATATTATAGAATTTTATAATGAGACACTGTGATATGTGTTTTATTTTGTTTTTCTTAGATGTATGTATTAATGTTAATTTATAATAATGTTTGTTTATATTTTAATGACTATTTATTTATTTGTAATTTGTACAATATTGTGTTTGTTAATAAGTATTTTAACTTGGACAATAAACATATATTCTCTCAAATATAGGTAAATATAGCCAAATCCACTTATTTTTTGGTAATCTATCTGAGGAAGAATTTATGAAATACCTTTTTTGAAACACCCTGTATAGATTTGTTAATCCACATATAAGTCAATTAAGGCATTTCTGCATTTAAACCTGTTTATTATCTACTGTTGAATAAACTAGTTAATTTGAATGTATAGACGTTGTTTTTCAAAGACGTCATGAGAAGAACCTACATTTTTATTATTATTTTCAAATATTTTTATAATACTGGTAGTCCAGTTTAATAAGATGAATTTATCCTAAAATTAACTATTTATGAATATATCTACACATTCATCATAGTAACTGATCAAATATAATTTAAAACTAAACATCAAAGGCGTCATACTGTAACAAATCTATCTCTAAAACCTATTTCTTTAATACAGTCCCAGGCGGCAAAGTTGTTCCTAGTCCAATGTCATTTTAGCGTATTTCATCCCGACTACCTAAATATTTCCCTATTTCAAAGTCAGAAGCAGAATTAGAAATGAATACAAGATATTTATATAAAAGGACGATATATACGCGTAATGGGCAGACCCTTTGAGGACAAAATGAGAACTTATATTAACCCTTTTAGTTAACGAGAATACAGACAGGAAGAACATAAAGCAGAGGCGTCGCAGGGGTTATAATTTTGTTTTAAAAATATTAGTAGCAATAATTGATATACAAAATTAAAATATTTGATATACAAAATTTTAAGAGATTAGTGCAGCAACATCAAATATAAATTGCTCACGGAATTAGTCGGTACAGCTACTTTTATCGTCATTTGTAGGCGACTGTATCTCGGAAACGTCTTAGCCTAATTTTGCTTTCCTATGTGTATACAGATAAGGAAAGTATAGGAATCATGATTGTTTTCGACCTCGAATTTTCGACCTTTAAGAATATTTGTATGCGGCACAGAAAGGTAAAATGTTAATTCAGTACGAGAAGAAATTCTAGGTACATAAAAATGTAATCTTTGATAAAAATCGGGCAGTCAAATCGGTTACTAATTTGTACAAGAATATAAGAGAAGTGCAATTTATTCTAGTACTCAGATTGGACATAATATGCCTGGAGCTCATCCTGCATAGTGGCAATAATAGGGTATCTGATATCCAATTTAAAACTCAGAAACTTTAAAAATCGTCCCTTAACAGATTCAAGCTTGTTTATATGTGTAGCGTAGTAAGGGAGTCCAGATAATTGCTGCGTATTCTAGATTAGAGCCAATAAATGCGTAATATAATATTTTAAGTTGAAATATCTGAGAATTCTCTACCGATTCTTACAATGAAACCGTACATTTTAAACGCTTTAGAGACAATTAAGACAATATGGGGAATAAATGTGGGTCTAGGACGTTTCATCGCCGGCGTTTCTACGCCGCCGTTTCTACGCCGCCGATTCATCGCCAGCTGGTTCTTCGCCAGGCCGGTTATACGCCAGCCGGTTCATCGCCGGCCGTTTCTTCGCCGGCCGTTTCTTCGCCAAGCTACTTTGACGGTAATATAGTAATCAAATAAATATACAAACATGAGCAGAATTCAAACGTTAAAAATTATTTTTAGTGTTGTATTTTTACATATGTATAAATAATGATAATATAATTACAGAGTGGTATTTTTATCTGAAACAACTTTTGTAAATTAATAAATAAAGGTTTGTCGCAAAATTCCTAAGACGTCAATTTTTATTTCTTTTTTATTACACTACCCAACAGATAAATCCAATTACAGAGTAGGAAAACTTACAGATTATAAATATACAAATGGTAACTATACAAAAAAAAAATAATAATAAAACATAGAAAACAGAACACCCAGTATTAATGAATTTATTACAAAGAATTTCTAGGAATATATTTGTTTAAGTTAGAATAAAAAAAGATCAGTTTTTCAGCCACATCGATAGAGTGGTCTTTGTGTTATCATCCTGTTCTCACAAAAAAGTAAGACGCGATAATTGTGTTTTGTAGCTACAATTCGCATTTGATCGTCGTACAATACTTTGTGAAGAGCTTTTTTGATTTGTTTATCATGCCTAGAGTGAGAAGACGAGAACATTTTCTACAGCTTAGCGAGTTTGATAGGGGGCGAATAGTAAGCTTACGCAAGGCTGGTTTGTCCTTCAGAGAAATAGCCTCGAGGATGCACAGAAGTGTAAATACGGTGGTGGTTTGTTGTCGGGTATGGAATCAAGAAGGCCGTACACGAAGAGCTAGAGGTACAGGACGTGTCAGAAGAACGGCCTTACTCCAAGATCGCCGCCTTAGGCTTTTGGCTCTACGGGACCGCTTCACGTCCACAAGGTCAATTGCTGACCAATGGTTTGCAGAACATGGCAGGCCAATAACAATGCGAACTGTTTATCGCCGTATCAGAAGTTTCGGACTTACGTCATACCGTCCTCAGTTTGTCCTACCTCTCACTCTTAGGCACCGAAGTGATCGACTGGCTTGGTGCAGAGAACGGCTAAACTAAGACCATGAATGGAATACCATTGTCTTTAGTGATGAATCCAGATTCTGTTTGGGCATGCATGATGGACGTGCAAAGGTGAGAAGACGGCGTGGTGAAAGACGGGATCCTCAATTTTTCGTGGAAAGGCATGTGCACCACACTGTCGGTATTATGGTATAAGGGACCATTACTTATGGAAGTAGGTCACCTTTGGTATTCATCAGATGCAACATGACCGCCGTGCGTTACATCCAAGAGGTGGAACCACATGTTCTGCCTTATATTCGGACGCTCCCCAACCCACTTTTCCAACAAGATAATGCACGACCACCAGAATTACGTTGGCCCATTTTGAAGAAAATCAAGTCGATTTGTTGCCTTGGCCCCCTAGATCTCCCGATCTTTCACCCATAGAACACGTCTGGGACATTATGGGAAGAATATTACTCCATTTACCCCATCCTCCTCAGACTCTAGCGGCACTTCAGCATGAGGTACAAGTTGCCTGGGATGAGATACCTCAAGAAGAAATTTTATTGGGAGTATGCCCCGACGTGTTTCTGAGTGCATAAGACATCGTGGAGGACCAACACACTATTAATTTTTTACTTTTTTCTAACGGTTGGATTTTTCTTACATTTTGATCAATTACTTAACTAACCCAAAGACACATGTATACTAAAAATTATTGTAATAAATTCATTAATACTGGGTGTTCTGTTTTCTATGTCACTTAGTAGTCGTTATACGTTTTATTGAAGCAATGCTGCAGGAAAAAATATCAAGTGATGAACCAATTTTATTATAGCAGTTGCATATGCTATACAAAGGTGAGTGATTTTGTATGTTAGTCCTCGCAGTTGGTAAATAGTAAGAGGAATTTATTCTAGACGTAATTCTAGGTACAAGAAGGTTAATCATACTTAAGACCTCGAAGTAGTCAATAGATGCACTTATCACTTTGTGAATAAAAATTAAACCTGCAATATCACGCCTATCTTCCAGTGATTTTACACAAAACCTGCTAAGGATATTTATGTAGGGGTATTCGATAACTGGATAGAGACCATCTTTTTTAAAACTTAAGTATTTTAAGAACCTACGCTGTACTCGTTCTAATGTAAATATCATGTGAGGGACACCATATGACAGAGGCATATTCTAGTTTAGAGCGCACATAAGAATAATATAATAGTAACAGCGTATCAATATCTTTAAAGGTCTTGGTATTTCTGATGACAAATCCCAACATTTTAAATGCTTCATTGGAAATTCTACTAACATGTGAACTAAAAGAAAGTTTACTATCAAATGTTACACCAAGGACCTTGAACTCAGAGGCTCTGGGAACAAATATATCAGAAATTGCGTAATCATGATTAATAACATTGTTTTTGAGGGAAAATGAAACGATGCAGCATTTCAATGGGGCATTTTACAAATAGGTTTTTTTTTTAATTAGCTGGAAAGTTGTAGCAAAGCCCTACTTTTTTTTTAATAGAAGGGTAGTTCGATTAATTTTTTATTTAAAGCTTTTTAAGTCCAATATCCAATATGTGTGATTTTGAGCAAGCTATGATTGATGCCATGACTGAATGTTTTCCTGAAGTTAACTTGAAAGGTGGTTTCTTTCATTTAGCAAAGAACATGAAAAAACATTTGTCTGAAATGGAACTTACGAGGCAGTACAATAATAACGCAGATTTTGCACTGTAAGCAAAGATGACTATCGCTTTAGCATTCGTACTAACTAGAAATTTAGACAAATCGTTGATCATTTAGGCAATGTGTTAATAGCAGAATTATAGCCGTTATTAAATTGCTTCGAGGACAATTATATCGGCCGTCCAAATAGGCACGGTAATGGTAGACGACCTTCTTTATTTTTCACAGAAATGTGGAATTTATTTAATGGGTACGCAATAATGAAGATCGTACTAATAATCACGCGGAAGCATTTCTCCGACGGTTACAGGCGGAGTTGGGAGTAGGTCATCCAAGTTTATAGAAATTAATAGATGGGCTCCGTATAGTTCAAAAAAATCGTAATGCATATTTCGAACAATTAGTTGCAGGAAACCAACCACCTCAAAAGTTTAAAAAATATCGCCAAGCTGATGAACGAATTTTGAGGATAGTTGCTGAATATGATAATAGAAATAAAATGAAATACTTACGTGGATTAGCACATGTGTGTGATTAAATTTAGGTTTCCCTTGGCTACAGATACTAAGTCCATTCGCCAGCTTAACAATGTGTTCAAGCATGAACATCCTGTGTGTTATATACATTTTTTAAACATTATTATTTTAAATTATATCTTATATCTACTATATACATCGTTTATATTTACTTTTAATTACAAATATTTTTTTTTTATTTTGTTTTTTTTTTGTGTTTTGCTTTTTTTTAGTTAGGTTTATATTATAACTGGTTGATTTATTTTTAGTTGTAAGTTTTTAATTTACCGTGTACAGACGTAGTTTAATATAAATTTTAGAAAATATAGCTTTATCATCATAAATAAATTGTATATTTTTTAAATTTCGATAAAATTTGAAATCTGTAAACAAATTTATTTTGATTTAATATAAATAATAAAAAACTCGGCTAAAATAAAGAAATTATTTTCTATCTCGATAGAAATAATTGTTATACGATTTAAAAAACAGCTTTCTAATTCTTTAAAACTATGTTTAGTTGTATTCTCCTCTAAATCATAATTGTCTATGTAAACTTTATACGTATAACGTATAACTTAATGGCGATGAAACGGCCGGCGAAGAAACGGCGGCGTAGAATCGGCGGCGATGAAACGGCCGCGTAGAAACGTCCCATTCCGAATAAATGTTGGGTCTAAGGCAGTGGTCGCCAACCTCTCAATGTGTTGAGCTACTTTGTTAATTTTGGAATAAACAGTGAGCTAACCACACGGAAGCCACGTAACGCAACGTAAATAAAATAATCCACAGTTAATTTATCATTATATGTATTTATTTTACTATTTAACTGGTAATACATAATACATAGGTACTAATAATAAATTAATAACAAAATAACTAATATTATTAGTACGTACTTGTTCATAGCTACATTCCTACCTACCAAACGAAGGTGTTTAAAAAATAAACACAAACTTTTATCCAGCCACAACGGCATGTCACGTAAGATTTAAAAATAGTTAATAATAACAACAAAAAAGTAACGCACTATCATAAACATAAACATTGAAAAATAAAAAAGCACGTTCAATGAGAAGGCTGACACTCATACTCATCGATGATTTTTTTATTGTTTGCAGTATAATTTGATACAGCCATTCGAATACAATTATCCAAATATTCATCTGTAAGTCGATTACGATATTTGTTCTTAATAAACTTCATCTTGGAAAAAGAAGATTCACACAAATAGGTTGAACTGAATAATGCTTTTACTTTCAAGGCAACACGGCATAGAACTGAATATTTGTCTTTAATTACAATAGGCCAGATACATTTGGTACTCGAGACTAACGATTTTAAAGATAAATCATTTTAAAACTCAATTACTTTTATTTCTGTTGCAGCGATGTCTTCGCCAAAGTTCTGCATGACACAAGTTGCAAACTGTTGGATATCCATTTCCATAAAAGGTGAAACAACAAACTGCGCTACTAAAGCCATTTAGTTGAAATCCTTAAAACGACTTTTGAAGTTATTCTTCAGGATAGAAACTATTTCTACATGATATTTGCTGTCATAGGATTCTAATGGATTTTGAGATATTTTTTCTGAAAGAATAGGAAAATGCTTGGCATCGCTATTAATTAGGTTTTGTTCCCAAAACTTTAGCTTTTTGATAAATGCTTTTATATCAGAAATCATTTCCGCTAGTTCTTTGTCTCTCCCCTGAAGCTGCAAATTAAGTTCGTTTATTTTTTCTCTGAAATGTCTACGAGAAAACGAAAATCTCTAAGCCAGATTGAATTTTCTAGTTCCGGAGTCGGTTCATCGCGTTGTTTGAAAAATTGAACTATGCCAGATAGGACATCATTAAAACTTTTCAGCACCCGTCATCTACTTAACCATTGAACTTCAGAGCCTACCATTTTCGATATTGGAATTTGCTCGGAAGAAATAATATTTTTTAAATGAGAAAACAACTCCTGTCCATTAGTGTGTCCTTTCAGTGGAATAAACTTCAAAAGATCTTCTTTAATAGTAAAATCACTAAAAACCATCCTGACGAACACGGCCATCTGGGCAGTGTCAACGACATCTGTTGATTCATCTAGTTGAAGTGAAAAATAAACACAGTTCTTAACTGTAAAAAAATATCATTGCTCATTACTTCTACACGTCTCATCACTGTATTAGCAGAAATTTGCATAGATTTTATAGCTGAAACTATCTCGTCTTTATTTCTAAAGTTGGCAAATAACGAATCAGTTTTATCATTTCCCCGTCTTCATAAGGTTGTTTTTTTTTGTGCAATTATCTGGGACACACGGTACGATGCTTTAGTTACATCTTTATTTTTGTCGACTGTTCTTAAAAATATTGATTTTTGCAGTTTGTATTTTTTAAATTAAAATCGTCGTGAGAGCTACCAGAATTGCCTCCGCAAGCTACCGGTAGCTTGCGATCGACAGGTTGGCGACCACTGGTCTAAGGTAACTCTAAAATCAACAAAACTAGCTGGGCGTTGAAGGCTAATCTCATTTATTTCGTAATTGAATAAAATGGAGGTAGATTTTATGAAAAAAGACATGACGTTACATTTAGATACAGTTGGAGATTAATTGTTTACAATCACCACTGATTAACATGTAATAAGTTTTGATAAAGATGATTACAATCGTCAAGATTAGAAACTGGGCCAAAAAGAACATTTCAGCATTACATTTAGGAATTAAATCAGTAAGCATATCATGTGGATGTTTTATGTAAATGCCAACAATTCGCAGCCTTGGATTAACTCCTATAACTTCCTTGACTTCATATTCCTTCGATAGCTTTTATGTGGTTCCTATCATTCAGATATATCCATAGCAGAAAAAGCTAAATAGTTAAAAATCCATTTAGTATGCCTCCCAAGTAACACATCGTGCACATCGTTCAGCCACTGGCTGTTTTTCGTTTTTTTGAACACCACTGGGATAAAGAAATCATACGAGATTAGGAAAACACACCGACAGGAACTTAGAACACCAAAAATTTTTCTACATCCTTACCACAGTGTGGGAAAAATGTATGACTATCGCTAATGTAACCAATGGCTTCTTGGCAACCTCAGTTTATCCTCTAAACATTGATCATTTTGTTCTAAGTTCAGCAACATTTTTAAATAACGATGGACACAAAATAGTTGCATTAAGTTCTTCAGATGAAGATTTGCCCATTGCCAGCAGACAAATTGGATTGACAAATTATTTTTTGATTATTCCGGAAATCAAGTTATGATGTGCTAGTTACTATATCGTTACCATGTAGTTTGTAAGTTATTGTCTTATCATTATTTTGTTAATGTCATTATATTTGTCAGTTGTATTTTAAGTTGAATAAAGCCTTTATTCTTGGTATTGTTTAGAACAATTTATTCAACTTTAATTTAAAATATGGACAAATACTTACGCCTAGAAAGATTAAATGTAGATCCTGCCTCTAACAATGCTGGACTTCAATGGCTCCACTGGAAGAGCACCTTTGAAAATTTTCTATCTGCTGTAACGCAAGTATCGAAAGCATCAGAGGGCCAACCTGCGATGGTAGAGCAAACTAGACTACAGTTAATAGTAAATTATATTTCCCAAACCTTTATCCATTCATCAGCGATAGTAAAAGTCTAAGAGATGCTTTGGATATTCTGCAAAATTTATACAAAAGCAAACTCTATGCCCGCTATGCCTTGTCCTCCAAGAAACAAGCTAGTGATGAAAAACTAGACCAATATATTCAAGTATTGAAGCATTTAAGCAAAGACTGCAATTTCAAAGTCGTTACTGCTGAGAAAAATGCTAATGATCATATAAGAGATGCGTTCATTGCTGGTCTACAGTCTCAGAAAATATGACAACGAATACTAGAGCATATTACTTTAGATCTCGAAGAAGCTTTCACTCTAGTGAGAACTATGGCAATGGCTGAGGCAAATTCGGCATGTTTTGAACCTGGATTATCTCTTAATGCACTAGATAACAAAACAAAACGACCAAACGAAGCTTCTACTAGTCAAGAAGTCGTGGCCGTTTCACAATCAAAAAAGAAGTGCTTCTTCTGTGGAGGTGAAGTACATCAACAAACTAATTGTCCGGCTCTCAATACTAATTGACAATTGTGTTCAAAAAAATATCATTTTGCAAATGTTTGTCGAAGTAAGAAAGATTGTCTAAATGCTATCTCCCCAAATAACGGAAAACTGGCAACCATTAATTTTGCTGTAGCAGATAATTCTTGTCTACGTAAAGCTACAATACAAATTTATTTGAATAACACTAAAGCTGAAGCCCTGATTGATACGGTTAGTTCATTAAGCTTCATTGATAACAACTTCTGTAACTCAATTCCCGATCTTAAGAGAATCTCTTGTCACCATGCTATAAATCTAGCCTCTTTAAACCATGTCGCCTTTGTAGAGGAATACTGCATCGTAGATATGAAATTAGAAGATAACCTTTATTACAACATCAGGTTATATTGTGTAACTAATCTATGTAGTCAAGTAATTCTTGGTCACGATTTTCTTGGAAACCATTCTTCACTTGAACTCACTTTTGGTGGACCTAGGAATACTCTCCAAAATTTATCTCCATCGTGTAAACCGATAGCAATAAAATCAAAAACTATTCGCAAGAAGATCTTGATTTTATTAAAACAGAGGTTGCAAAATTGTTCATAGATGGTATTATCGAGAAAAGTCATTCAGCATGGCGCGTCCAAGTGCTTGTAACAAAAAGCAAACACCATAAGAAGAGAATGGTGATTGATTACTCGCAAACGATAAACAAATTTATTGATTTGTATGCTTATCCTCTACCTAAACTGGAGTCTATTGTTGCAAAAGTAGCGACATATTCTGTGTTTAGTACTATAGACCTCAAAAGTGCCTATCATTAGGTACCTATTGATCCCAAAGACAAACCTTTTACTGCGTTTGAAGCAGCTGGGAATTTGTATCAATTCACACGTATTCCATTTGGAGTAACAAATGGTGTCTCGGGATTTCAGAGAACTATTGATTGGATAATCGAAGAAGAAAAGTTGAAAGCAACTTTTGCGTACCTGGATGACGTTACAATATGCGGTAAAGATTAGACTTGTCATGATAATAACTTACGGAAATTTCTTGAGGCTGCTGATAATAAGTATGACCTTACACTAAATAATAATAAATGTCACTTTTCAAAAGATTCCATTAAGTTACTTGGTTATAGCATTAAAAATAATATATTAAAATCAGACGAAGATAGGATGCGTCCGATGCTGGAGCTGCCTCTACCTTCTGACGCTGCCTCTTTGCGACGCGCTGTCGGGATGTTTGCACACTACGCTAAGTGGAATCCAAATTTCTCCGGAAAAATCCAAATACTTGTACAGTTTAAATCTTTTCCACTTGACAATAATGCAGTAAATGCCTTTGAGCAACTGAAATTAGCTATTACTCGATCAGCTGTAACAGCTATTGACAATGCAATTCTCTTCTGCGTGGAAACTGATGCGTCCGAACATAGCATAGCTGCTACTCTCTCTCAAGCGGGAAGATCAGTTGCTTTCTTCTCTTCAGAGACTGAACGTAAATTATCTGCAATTGAAAAGAAAGCTCACGCTATAGTGGAGTCATTACAAAAATAATAATAATAATAATAATAATAAAACGTCTTTATTCAAATTTTTGAAAATGACAAAAATGCAATGTAAGGGCGAGATTTAGCCTACAGCTATTCTTCCATCTAACCCTTTTAGTAACAGGATCGATAAATAATATGATAAAAACAAAAAACTATAATAAAAATTAAAAATTAAAAAAAAAAACAATCATTTAACTAAACTGTTAATGCAAATAAATAATAATTGAATTATTAATAAATTAAATTAAAAATTACACAATTTAATTTGATTATCGTTGTTGATGAAGCAGGATATTTTTGAGCTTACGCTTGAAACCAGTATATGAATGGGTATTCTTTAAATCATTGTCAAGTTCATTGTAATATTTAACAGCACAGTATGAGAAACTGCGTTCAAAAATAGCATGTGTGTGGCGGGGCATTGTTAACGTAGATTGCTCACGTACATTAATATTATGCATTTGATTTCTGTAAATTAACCTACGAGAGAGATATATTGGACTTTGAGTGTGTATTATTTTGTGCACCAATGATAGCAAATGATACTTATACAGATTACTGATATTTAGCCACCGAAGTTCTTTAAAGATTTGGGAAATATGATAATATTTGCGTAAACCAAATATGTATCGACAACATGTATTCTGAATTTTTTGAAGCCTTATAGATGTTATTGAATCTAGGATAAAAAATTATATGACAATAAGAAATTTTGCTAAGGATTAGAATTTCACATAAGTATTTTTTCATATTCATTGAGAGCAAATCTTTATTAGCCTATAGAAGTTTGAGAATTAGATAACATTGAGTGGACAAACTGTTGATATGTTCAATAAATCGAAGATTCTCATCCAGTAGTAAGCTCAGACTTCTGGCTACATGTACCATAGGAATTGTCTCATCATCAAGTTTTATGGAAAAATTATTTTTAATATAAGATCGAGATTGGGCATTAGAAAATATGATTGATTTGGATTTTGATGGATTTAAATGCAGATTATGATCCAAGGAAAATGTTTTTATTCTAGCTAGGTCCTTATTAACCACTTTACTTGGAGTTATTATTTGATTGTAAAGCATTTCAAATTGATAACTGATCGAAGATCTGTATTATTTATGTTCAGTTCTAAACATACTACTAAAATTAAAAATGAAAAGATCGAAAGATGGCGACTGGAACTTTCCTGCTTTAAATATGATATTATCTATAGGCCAGGAAAATTAAATGCTCTCACTCGAACTTGTATGAGTATCAGCTCTGAAAATAAGCTATATGAGCTACATAGATCACTTTGTCATCCTGGAATGGTACGAATGATGCACTGGGTGCGTTCCACAAATTTACCTTTTTCTATTGAAGAAATTAAACGAATTAAGAATGCATGTCCTATATGTGAGGCAGTGAAACCAAGATTTTACAGAGGTCAAGGGCGCCTTATTAAGGCTACTGCACTGCTCCTTTTGAAAGACTGAATTTAGATTTTAAAGGACCCCTCCGCTCAAATTCTAATAACCGCTATCTACTTACAATTATAGACGAATATTCACGTTTTCCATTTGCGTTTTCTTGTTCAGATCTAAAAGCTAGTACAATAAAAAAACACTTACTTAATCTTTTCTATGTCTTTGGATTTCCATCCTATGTTCATTCTGATAAAGGAAGTTCCTTAATGTCAAATGAGCTCAAAGATTTTTTGGTGTCGCTCAGTATTGCTTCAAGCAGAACTACTCCGTACAATCCTGAGGGAAATTCTCAAATAGAACGTTAAATCGTATCTCTTTGGAAAACCATAGAGTTGTCCCTCAAAGATAAAAAAACTAAATATTAATAATTGGGAAATAGTACTTCAAGAAGCATTACATTTAATTCGCTTATTGCTATGTACAGCTACAAATTCGACTCCTCACGATCGAATGTTTACCCATGCTCGAAAATCTACCAATGGCGAATCACTTCCTACGTGGTTGCAGTCGCCTGAGACGGTGCTTATGAAAAAACATGTCAGGTCTTCGAAATACGATCCTCTAGTGGATGAAGTCGAACTAATTCAGGCCAACCCTGACTACTCTCATGTGCGGCTTAAAGACGGAATTGAAACAACAGTGTCTAATAGGCATCTAGCTCCAAGAGGAGATATCTCTTTGGCCGAAGAAGCTACTGAAGAATTAGATACAAATCCTTCTACAAGAGATTCTACGAAGTTTCGCGAAATCAATCCTTAGATCCAGAGAAAGATTCTACATTGCCTCCAGAATCTTCTGAAACAGTTCCCATACGTCGCTGAGCTAGGAGTAGAAAACCACCGCAATATCTCGATGAATTTGCTTGCTTTTCCCACTAGGGTAGAATGATGTGCTAATTACTATGTCGTTACCATGTTATTATCTTATCATTATTTTGTTAATGTCATTATATTTGTTAGTTGTATTTTAAGTAAAATAAAGCCTTTATTCTTTGTATTGTTTAGAACAAGATAAAAGCCACAAAGGTCATTCGAAAGAAACCTCTGATGTGACTCTAGAAGTGAATAAACTACTGCAAGCTGAATAAAATCCAGTGGCTTGCGTTTGGCGCTATCACTGGGGCAATGTCAACTATATCGCAGGGAGCCATGGAGACGATGATGGATCTAACTCCTCTCTACATTTTGCTGGAAAATGATACTAGGAGGTGTCTTATAGCCTTCTGATAGTGGGTATCAGTAATATTAAACCTTGTTCATGATCTTTAAACACAAATGATCTCTATAGAATAAGGACCGAGAAAGTTGTATTATTTTCTCCCCCCAGTCAGGCAGCTCCAAGGCCCTGACCTCCAATTACTTGACTCAAGGCCGGTTTGGAACTATATAAATACCCCCAATTATTGTTTTGGTGCCCGGAACACAGTTAGTAGGACCATAACTATTTTTGTACATTGCAAAGAGCACTGCCAAATAAGTTATCTCAAAATGGACGAAAGGATAACGCAGGGCTAATTTATTCGAAGGCGTTTATACCTAACCCCTTGAGTTAGGCAATGGTACTCAACAAACATCGAACTATCTATTTTGCAGCTTGGAAGATGAATCTACAGAGCACATTCTATGTATATGCACTGTGTAGCACTTCAGAATACAAGAGCATTACACCTAGGAGCATATCAAAGAAAAAAGGTAGATTTACCTAACTTGAAGCCACTCCAAATCGTACACTTCCCTGAGAAAATAGAATTGGAAGGGACGTTATAGGCATTGTTGCAGTATTAGTGACAGAAGGAGGCACAATAGATCTTTTAGGTCTGTGTATTAACACGCCATTCCCAACATATCCTAATATGTATCTGCTCTGCATTGGAAAGAATTAGTTTCTCGATGTTCGGATTCGCCCGACTAGAACATACCGACCTTAAACAAGTCTTACTTAATTCAGCCATGATATTGTTTAGCCTGTTTGGTGAACTATAAATTAGACATTATCAACAATAGATCCATCTGGGTAGCAGTGAAAGGCGATAAAGTCATCCCACTTATTTTCAACCTAAAATGTCGCTGCGAAACAAAAAAAAAGGTTACCAAAACAGCATTAATAAATGAGACCATCAATTAAACTGAGACTAGTTTATTTGTTAGATACAACTAAAGCCGTAAAATAAATAAACAATCATCTCGCCGATTGATGTCAAAAGATTGAGCTCAATCTTGTTTTTCTAATTCTAGACATTAACAAACACTTAAATTTCCATTTTTAACTTTTAAAGTTTGCTTTTGTCTGATTTGCGTCGATAAGTAAGTTTTAAATATTTTAATTTATTTTATGAGCAACAGATGGTAGCACTCTGATCAATCTTTGTGACTGGCACAGTAGTGAGTATTTATTTGTCTATTACAGCTGTAATAACCGCCCTTGTGTGTTACTAAGTTAGAAAATGGCATCAAGACAGTGTAAACGTCGGACCACAAATAAAACAAATAATGAGCAGTGCTGATTTCACCGAATTCCTCAATGCTCATGAAAAACAAGCCTGGACAAGTCTTAAAGCAGTAGTTAATGGTCTTCTTGGTAACAACAGAGCTGACAATTTTAAAGAGTCGATTTGAATTATTCTTGAAATTTTTAAAATTATGGGCTGCAGAATGTCTCATAAACTTCATATTGTCATGAAATTCCTAAAGCCTACCCTGTGTACGCCCGACGGTCAGATGGCAGCCGACTCGTGCTCGAGGCGACAGAACGTTCAGGAATATCGCTGAGGCACTAGAAACGGCTAGAACGGGCGGAGAGTGCCGTTTAGGCATAGAGATGGAATTTTCGGGAGCCTCTGGAAGCTACGGGCACAAAATTGGCTTGCTATAAATAGCCGACTTATCGGCGCACAGTTTAGTTTAGTATAGAACATTGTAATGAAAAGTTAAAGTGTAATAAATAAATTAAAAACGTTAGTAAGTGTCTAAGTATTATATAAATTAAATAGTACGTCTAAAATAAATTGTAAATAGTGAGTTTTAAATAAATAAATTAGACTATCGTGCTACATTCTCTCCTGGATCAATTTAACCCATTTTTACCCAGGTTTTAAAAAATTGTCAGCACCTGTAATGCTCAAGTTTTAAATTGTGTTGAAAAGTGTAAATTTCGGAATGCATGTAAACAAACAAATAATATTTCATAAAAAAAAAGAAGATTTTAATTTGTTTTTGTAATTTTTTTTGCAAAACCCTAATATTCCAATATTAGAACACTGGGAAGGGAAGGGATCAGTAAAACTCAAATCAGTTTTTCCTACTCTTAACAGTTTAATTAAAAAATATTATAAAAACAAAATGTGGTTAAATATTAAATACAAAAAAAAAATCATGTTTGGGTCAAATGAAACGCCTTAAAACAAGTGTCATGTAAATTAATGTTACACTTTTCACACATTTTTGTCGAGTTCTTGTGACACAAAGCACACCTATTTTGTTTTTTGGCTGGAACAATCCAGTGATTAAGACCGTCGAATCGTATTTGATTATGGACTCTATTTTTCAATGGTTTTGACGATTTAGGGAGGCCTCCTGTTGACACTGGTGTCTCATACTTCTTTAGATATACCTGAACTATTTCTCGTCGAAATTGCAAAAAATCTATTTTTTCGCAATTTGGTTGAAGCCTAAAACACTGCCAGGCATTGTGAATACACGAGTCCAAACAAAACGCGAAGAGACTCCACCACCATTTTTTCGATCGGACGCTAATTCTATAGTTGTGAATATTTTGACCCATTCGATCCACCCCGTCCATAAATTTATTATACTGACCAATAACGAAGGGTTGAGAAACAGGAAGGTTCTTTTTCTCACTTGATATCCACCTGTTAACTTGGGAGACGGGATTTACTGGATCACAACTACTAATCATTAGGACAGGACGATTATCGTTCCATAGAGTAACTGCAATTTGAGAATTGAGGTCTGTATAAAAATCAAAGCTTCCTCTTGGACTTTTTTTCATATTTAAATTATTTCGCAATGGGCAGTTTTTAAGTCTGTTACCATTGATAGTACCTGAATATCCCACACCATAATTTTTTAGTGAAGCAACCAATTTTAAAGAAGAAAAATAGCGATCCCCATATATTTTAAATGGCACATCCTTTGGCAGATTTTCTAAAAGTGTCATTACGACAGACCCTCTCAGTCCGAGTTCCATGTACTTCCTATCAGCTTGTTTTCCCTGGTAAGGATCAAATTGTATGAGGTAGCCAGACTTTTCGCACAAAGACCATATTTTGTACCCGTATCTAATAGGCTTTCCTTTTATGTATTGCTTCGCTCCATGCCTTCCGAAATATGGCACTATACTTTCATCGACGCACAGTTTTTCTCTAAGAGGAGCATGAGATAAATATCTTTCGTTTAGCATATTGAAGAGGGGTTGTAATTTTGCAAATTTATTGTTGTCTTCTAGATTATTTTTATCAGAACAATGTGCATATTTTTTTAACGTTTTGAATTTATTTCTTTGCATTGAATTTGCAACTAGTGGATTATATGTATCACTATCAACTTCCCAAAGCATACGCCATCTTGGAACTTGTAAATGTCCAGATAGATATAAAATTGCTAAAAAACATTTTATTTCTACTCTGTTAGTGGTGAAATTATGATCGCCTTTTTGCCTGGCGTACACTTTAAACATTTCCACCAAAAAACTGCAAATTTGCACATCAAAAAATGACTTAAAACAAGCAACAGGATCTGAAAATATGTTGATGTTAAGCGGTTCTTTAGGTGAACTATATGTAGGAAATGCAGGATCTATGTCAACTTTCTTCCATTGTCGTTCGGAACTGGACTTTGCTTGTTCTTGGTTTCTTCGAGTCAACAATTGAGACAGAGGTATATCATCACTGTCATCACTTCCATTGCCATCTGTTAGGTTATTATCCTCAACCTCGTCTTCAAGATAAACTACCCCGTCCGGTTTATTTATTTTAGCACAAGCTTCTCACTGCAATTGCCGCCCACTAAGATGATTAACGTTTGCCAAAGGATCCTCGTCATCGTTAGAATCTTCTTCTTAATCAATTCCATCGTTTGGAGGAGTAATGTAGACATCAGCAGACCAAAAGTCTTTATTTTCAACCAAATCGATTAAATTTTTAGTAGTCAAATACCTAAAACAAAACATAAACATAATGTACCCATTCATACCCAGTGTTCCAATATAGGAACAAAACAAAAACGACCCACCATTTATAAATTGGCACTTTGTTTCTAAAAAGGTGTGAAACCCATGTAACGTACATTCCGTAATACTGACCTCTGCAGTGCAAATAATATTAGAGCCCTAAATTTAGCAAATATACTTACTTTTTGGACGCCATTAGGTCAGCTGTTAAAAATTTACAGAGTTTTGCGCGTCATTCACAGAAATATGCAGACTAACCACATAAAACCTCACTGTACGCTTGGTTAAACATTACTAAAGCGTCTACTGTTCAAACTGAACGGCCACGCGACCATATTTAAACTGGAGGGAGTAACACATGGTTGTTCCAATATTGGAACACTGGGAATACACAACACTGTTCCAATAATGGATTAATGGGAAAAAATGGGTTAAAAACAATATCAATGCCTACTCAGAGAAGCAAGAAGAACGTTTTTACCAAGATGTGATGGACTTTGAACAACGTTATTAAGAGCAGTATAACGAGAATATGACGGAAGATTACATTGGGGGTTTAATACGAGAAAGCCCATACAAACATAAGAGAACTAAAAATAGTCATTTCTGAACTTGATTTTTTGTTATTTTACATTTATATGCTATATCAAAATTCTTGAATTAAAAAGACTTCGATGTTCGGCAAAAACTTTGTTAATCGTAATTAAAAATAAAATTATAAAAATCAGTCATTTTTCTTGAAAATTCGAAAAATTGCAAACTTTGATAAGAAAAATTATGTTTTTCTTTATTTGTAATATAGGAGAAACCAAAATATCATATGCAGAAGTCATATCCAAAAATCGTGTCGACCGGTGAGATTATTAACCAATAATAAGGCTACGCGAACTGAATAGCCGTGAAACATTTCTTCTGAAGTCGAGTATTTATGTAAATTATTAAAAATCGTAATATTTAATTAAAAGACTTATAACTTCTGAAATTTTTATCTAATTTGTGAAAGAAACCCCCATGCGCCATCGCTGAGTAAGGACATAAAGCACCGAATGAGAATCAGAATTGAAATAGAGAGAGGAGTTGTTCTTATAATGGAATTACGAACAGATGGATAGGACTATTGTTAAAGCATCAACTATTATTATTTTATACTATGTAGGAAATGCCTTATTATAAATGATGCGGTCACGTAGAGAAATGCAAAAGACTTTTTTTTAAAGTATAAAATACATCTCATGGATGTGCTTTTAATAGAACAAATTAAACATAAATAATTAAAAAACCTTGCAGAGCTCTAACTAAACGAAAAATAAACTTTAAGAGGAAAATTTACATTACAAACTAAAAGACCTGCGGGGCAACGGTAGTTTAGTAGGTATAAAAATTACAACTTGAGGGTGGAGCCTAAATACTACAAAATTACTTCCGAGACCAAACAAAATCAGCATTCATTCTTAATTTTAACAATTGCATGTAGATAGGAGGGATGCATATTCTAAACTTTAACGAGCGAAGTTGGACAAAGGAACCGAAAAATATTCCACAATAGCACAAAATAATATTATGTATGGTGTAGATTAAAACTTATTTTGGCTGTCGACAAATTTGGTTAAAAAATCTTCTTTTAAAAATATACCTTTCATTTGACGAAAAAAGGAGGCCTAAACGAAAAAAAAATATTCTTCATAAAAGTTTTGCCTATGTATTGACAAGGTAAGAGTGCTTTGCTTATATTTTTTTCTATCAAATTAACAAAAATATAGCAACAAACAATTCTGATTTCATGGTTTTACAGGAAAGGAAGCAGTCTCTTGACTGTATGCGTCTCTCTCAGGGATGAAATGTATGCAATCTGTTTGACTCTCTTACATTATTTTATATAGGTATTATTGATTTATCCGCTATGAAGACGAATAATATTTTATAGGATGTAATACTTCATGATTTTTTTTGAGGAAAATAAAAAAATTATATATAAACTATTTTGGAAGGTATAAACACGCTCAACGGGACGGAGCTTTATGGGAAAATGACCAAAGATATAAAAAATTCGTTTGGGAGGAATACGTAGGTTACAGACGGCTACAATTTAAAATTTGTTAGATGTATACAGGACGTCCCACATAAGAGAAAATATACAAAGTTATATTATTTTTAAAGGAACACCCTGTTTTTTATTTTAGAATTAAAAACTACATCAAAAATAATGTTAGTTAACTAAAGGTTCCCTATTACTATTATTATTAGTTTTCGATTTATTTGAATTTTTAAGGAAAAAAAGTCTCCCAGAAATTAATTGTTTACTCTTGTTTGAATAATTTTTAATGAACTAATTTTTTTTTTCTTATGTGGGACATCCTGTATACGTCTAACAAATTTTAAATTGTAGCCGTCTGTAACCTACGTATTCCTTCCAAACGAATTTTTTATATCTTTGGTCGTTTTCCTATAAAGCTCCGTCCCGTTGAGCGTGAGCCACCCTGTATATAAGTATAGTTTATAAACAGTAAGGCTATTGCTTTGCAGAATATAATAAATTTCTAATAAAAAATTCAATAATTAGAAGTATATAAAGCATAAATTAATAATATTAAAATATATAAGTACAAGACTCAAACTAATCAGAATCAGATTCACCATATTAATCTACATTTTCCAAAACATTAGCGGCTATGATGAAACTATTTCTGCAGTTTTTCTGTGCCATACAGGTGCATTAACCGATGTAGCCAATATTTTTTTCTGCATTTGCAAATTTTGCTTCCATAGTCTAGAATAGAATAGCAACATGTATAAAAATTATCGGTGTATAGTACCTATCTTTTTTGCATTTGCATGATAAGTTCTGTTATTTCCGGTAGCAGGTCGAGCATAATCTTAAGAGTGGGTATCAGGCTTCAATCTTGATCTACTTTCCATTCATACTCTTCAACATTAAGAAGCTGTATCTGGGTCTTTAAAGAGCTTAGCTGGTAAAAACATCTTAAACAATGTAATCTTAGGGCGTCTTCAGTCAATGGCAATTTAGCAATTATTTTAAAGAGGCCATTAATCCCCTCAAAATGTTAATGGAAGTAACATTGGCAGTTTTTGAATACAGTTTTATGAAAAATTTTTCAAGATTAGAGAATGTGTTTTCAGAGTACCTGCGAATCAGTGCCAAATCCATCCAAAAGGTGATGGTGTTCAAGGTAGGTTTTCCAACAGTTTCTTTTTCCAATCCCGGACAATTGGTTGGTTTTATTACGACCTGTCACAGAATGAAAAGAAGGCAAATTTTTTAGAAATTTGTTTTATCCAAATTTAAATCATGTACTGCTATAAATCATCACGAGTCTCCTCGCCCTATTATGAACCATATCTTTTTAGTTCAAAACTACTTAAAATAAATTAATAAGACTAGAACATCTGTATCGTTGCAATCAATAATGCAACGTAAATTCCCCGAATTTCTGGCTGATAATATGTGCAAGATACGAGTATCAGCTTCTTCATGATTTAAATTTAAGAAATCGTCTTTTGATGTTTCAAAATTCATTTCATATTTATTGATACTCGCGAATCCATCACTAGATACAAATTTTCAAGAAGTTGATCTGACAGAAAATGTGTTAAACGTCATTTACTATATATCGAATTAATGAACAAGTTTAATTATTCTGGAAGTGGAATATTGGGTCTGTCAATTTCTATATCAATTGATTTCTGGGATCATCTCTTATGACGTGTTGTATTTTTGATAGAATTTTTTTTATAATGATTAAATACCATATCTATCTTTTGAGCATTAAATTTATTTTTAAAAATATTCTTTACAAATATATTAGCATATTCTTTAAATGATATACAACTTTTGGACTTTCCCAAACCTTCAGCGATTGCTGTCCCATCAAAAATGTGACAAGTTTTGCAAGATCACCTAGGTGCAGGTAAGTCTTTGTGGGTCATATTGCTCTAAAATATTTCCCAATACTCTTATTTGTAGAGGTGCCGAGATACCCATTTACTGTTAGAGACATGGGAGGGGCTGTCAGATCAAACTTAAATATTTCGGCATAATTACCTAATGCTTCTGTCCATATCCTTTGCTAATAAAATATTGTGAAGAAACTGTTGGCCATGCAAGGATTAAGAAGTCACATTTTGATATCATTTGTGTCTTTGCTTCTTGCAACAACAAATCCGTAATTAAAATGTTTAACGAAAACTTACCCAAATATATTCAGGCATTCAGCTATAACACGATGAATGTAGATGTAATAAAAACCTAAAAAATATCTATATTTTTTCCCAATTTATTAGCAACTTTAATATGTAACACACTTATTAATTTTTTTAGTAAAAACAGACAATATGACACTTTGTCCATTGGCACCTAACGAGCAGTTTTATAATAAAAAAATGAAAAAAATCTTAGCATATCAATAATATGATGCATCAGCCGACACGTAGAGAGAAACAGAGCTATACTACGTTTTTCATTAGGGCCTTCCTTTTTGTTAAATGATAAAATTATATTAAAAAAAAATGACTTTTTAAACAAATTTTTGAAGGGCTAATTTTTTTTTAAATAAGTATAAAAAATTACTTCTTACAAAGATTTTATTATGCAAAGGAACAAAAAATAAATATTTTTTTTTCCATTCGGCTATATCAATATCTGGATTTTTGATGATAGTGCCCTTCTGCACAGTCTAATTTTGTATTACCTCCGGAATAAGGATTACCTTATCATGACCTTTTATCTCTGAAAAATTCAGCTGGTGACAAAGGGAGGTAAATCGTTTTTTAGAGGGAATATTTTAATCATACACTCTACTAATAATAATTGATTAAGAGTAGAAAAGCGTCCATAGTTTAGCAATACATTATCTTCTATATCACATAATAATATGTCCTCGATACAAAAAGTCAAAGTAACAAAAACAGGAGGCCAATGTAAACAAACAATAAACGGTCTCATGACATTTAATATTTTTAAATAAACTAGGTTTTAAAAAAATATTTTCTATACCTGTTATTTTTTATATTCAATCGGATTTATAATATTTAAACTTGGAGTAGCCATGTGTGAGTTAGTTAAATGGAATGGAAAGGTAGATATAATGTTTCAGCATATTATTATTATTTATATTTTAACAAAAATTATTTTTATTGTTTGAATAATCCAGGCCGTTGGAGTTTATGCCGGTCGGCGTAGCCAGGTATGGTTTAAAAATTTTCTGGTGACGGCGAAGCCGCCACCTTACAAGGAGTCGTTCTTTCATTTTCTTAATATAAGATGCTCACGATACAAGACACGTTCGTTAAAAGTTGGGATCGAGGTTCACTGGCCAGACGCTAATGAGAGTTGGTAAGGTAAGGTTAGGTTTTTTTTTCAATTTGAGCTGTGTCCAGGCCGTTGGAGTTTATGCCGGCAGGCGTAGCCAGGTATGGATTAAAAATTTTCTGGTGGCGGCGAAGCCGCCATCTTACCAGAAGTCCTTTCTTCCTTTTCTTATTGTATATTTTCTTATTATTAGATGCCCACGATACAAAACACGTTCGTTTAAAGTTGGGATCGAGGTTTACTGGCTAGACGCTAATAAGGGTTAGTTAGGTTAGGTTTTTTTTTCGATTTGAGCTGTGTCCAGGCCGTTGGAGTTTATGCCGGTAGGTGTAGCCAGGTATGGTTTAAAATTTTTTGGTGTCGGCAAAGTTGTTGATTTATTTTCTTATTGTATATTGTTAGTTTAGGTTAGTTAAGGTTTTTTTTTTAGTTTTAATTTGAACATTAGGAAAATAATTATATTTTCTTTAATATATTTTACATTTATATTTAATCAAACAAACGTTTTTTTTAATGTTTTCGAACAAATATTGTTAGATAAGACCGTTGTCTGTATAAATAAAAGTCCATTAGATATCAGATGAATTTTCGTGTTATGACAATGACATTGATGTATTTTGATTTACCGCCAATATTGAGCTTGCTTGAGTGTACGTCAAGAAGGGTTAGATATTGTAGATATTTATACATATTGATTTTGCTCTTTTGTATTGATTTTTTTTGGTATTTGATTTAAAATGGCAAATAACGTTACAATTGTGGACATTTTTGAAGCGTGCAGAAATAATGATAATCTGCACGCTTTTTTGTTGAAATACAAACTTGTACCTGTTGAAGGAGAATACTTGTGTCGGCGGTGTAACAGCCCAATGAAGCTGTGTTCTAATCATGAATCGTAAGTACTATTCAATGTTTGGTAATTTCAATAAATAATTTCAATTAAAATAACTTTTTAGCCTTGACCAGTGGTATTGGTATTGTAGAAAATTGCATCAAAAGCCTAAAGCAAAGGCCGTTAGATGCAATTTTAAGGTATTATTAAAAAAGGCACATTTTTTTCCCAGTCAAAATTGTCATTTTTCCAAATACTTGGGTTAGTCAATTTCTGGGTTAGAAATATGCCTTTGACTTATATCGGGATTGAACTTAAAATCAACAAGTCAACTGTTGTTGATTGGGCGAGTTTTTGCAGGGAGGTGGTTCTACAATCCTGTTTGCAAAATCCTCAAAAACTTGGTGGGCCCGGCATGATTGTCGAGATAGACGAATCAAAATTCGGAAAACGTAAATATAATCGAGGTCATCATGTCGAAGAACAGTTTTTGGAGGTTTTGAAAGAGAAACTGGTAGGGTATTCATGGTTGCCGTGGAAAAAAGAGATAGTGATACTCTTATCCCTCTCATTGAAAAATGGATTGAAAAGGGTACCACTATCTACTCTGATTGTTGGAAAGCATACAGTTCTCTCGGTGATCGTGGATATAACCACCTTACTGTAAATCACTCAATCACGTTCAAAGATCCCGAAACCGACTGCCATACCAATGCTATTGAGTCTTCATGGAGACATGCGAAGGCCGTTACAATGTCAAATGGACGAAAAAAGGCACACATACCAGGTAATTTGGCTAGGTATATGTTTTATAAACGCTGTCAACTAGACAATACTTGTCGAGTTGAAGAGTTTTTAAAACTGGCGGGAAAATTGTATAATCCTTGCAATTTAGAAAATATCAATATTGACGTCGAAGAGTATTCTGCCGATGAGGGTGAGGAAGAAGATCTTGATATGGGTATTTTTTAAATTGTTAGTTTTATATAATTTTTCTGATACCGAAGTCAATTGGTTGGCCTGGTACAACGCAGGGCATAGGTAAAAATTACCATTGCTATGTAATACATAATTGATATGGCAACATTGTATTTCTTTTAGACACATGTCACACTGCCGAAGTCAATTGTCATTGCGGTTATGAAATTTTGATCATTTTGACGAAATATAACTTTGTCGTAAATTAAGAAAATAATACTGTTTATGAAAAAATTTTGATGGTTTATTGCATTATGGATGGTCTAGTGTTATTATTTAGCAGTTTTTATAACAAGAAATTAATCAAAATGATGTAGTTCAAATTTTTCCAACATCGAAATTGGAGGACACATTTTAATAGTTTTAAGGTAAGAAAAAAATATTTTATAGCGTTTGCAGGGCAAAAAAAGTATTTTGAAATGTGTTTCAGAAGGTCTAAAATCGTTAAAAAAAAAAAAAAAAAATAGCCCGTTCGACCGTCGGCGGATTTTTCCAAGTGCTTTTCCTCGGCGTGCGAAATAAGTTTTGTACGCTTTGCAATTTTTCATTAAAAAAATTAAGAATACAGAATGGCGCATCAATCTTATAAAAACTGGTCTGGCTCTGCAGCAAGTATGGAAGCGGAAAAAATAGCGGAGGGCTTTTAAAAAAGTGTGGCTATGTACAATTTGATATACCATAAAGTCATCGCTGATGGAGACAGTAATACTTATAAAAGGATACTAGATATTCATCCATATTCTCAGGCCCTATTGAAAAAAATTGAATGTAAAAACAATTTACTGCGCAACTACTCAAAAAAATTAGAGAATTAGTTAAAGATACAAAAGCTGGACCTTTGATCCTCACGACAAAAGTAGAGGTATATCTTTTTGTTTTTTCTTTGATCACTAGCGGATTACATTATCAGATGTCATTTACTAGTTTATTACTTTTATTTTTTTATTTAAATTTTAGCAAAATCAGATATTGAGGGTGGCAGTTAATAAATCCATACAACATTGGAAAGATGACGAAAGTTTGTCTGTTTCACAAAAAATCGAAAATTTAAAGAGGGACATAAAGAACTCATTAAGTCGCGTATTTGGGAAACACAAAGAATGTAAATCTATAGGATACTTTTGTAATAAGCCCTTATAAGCCAACAGAAACTGTGATAAAAGATTTACAATTAACAGGCAAGTAATTAGAATTTTTTAAATTTATTTATCATATCATTTTTGTTTTGTTTTAGAACTTTACGAAAAGTTGCCCGGTTATAAAAATTACCATATTCGACACGCTTCTAGTCTTAAATATGACGTAGACAGCAACATTGTGGAGCAATTCAATTCTATAATAGCGAAATTCATAGGAGACAAAAGAATGAATTATTGCGAAAAAATAAGATCTAATCAAAGTAGATGTGCAGCAGCCGTTGTAAGCTATAATACAAACAGACCTATTTACACCTTAAAAAAATATTTTAATAATAGTACAACTTCTACTAAGATTTCATCAAAACTTGAACTTAGGAAAATTGAAAAAAAAAATAGAAAAGCTAAGCCACGAGTTAGTCGAAAGTTAAAATTTGCACAAAAAAAATTTACGGAAGGATGTGAAAGTTACAGTCAGAAATTAGAGAAGCCTATAACGGGTTCAAATTATCGAACTCCTCTCATCAGGGTGACTAGTAACCTCAGGGGTTGGGTTTCTGTAAATAGAAAGAAGAAAAAAAGAACGTTTGATTGATAGAATGTGAACGGGCCTTTATTACTTTATAACCTTGATTGTTGTCAAAATTAAAATTATAACCAACAAATTTACAAATGTCGACTCTTAGGAAAGAAAGAAAATTATTATGTACAAGGCGTGTTTCCACAACTATTCTTACCTCTAAATCAAATAACGTTATAATATATAACCCTTCAAGTGGGTGGTCAAAGTTTACGTAGAGTACTCTTCGTATTATAAAAGAAAAGCCGGTAGGTAGATATTAAAATTAAATATGTATATATACAAAAGAAATTAAGTCTATTTAACCAAGTATTTAACTCTATGTTGTAGGCTGAGTCTCAAACAACCCAACCTCGTTAGTAGATGGGGGCCCTCCGAAATATAGGGTTAAAAAAAGGAACCGTCTTACTTGTGGTGATTAAGTGAACTCAACGAAGCACGATGTCCAGTTAGGCAGCTTCCTCTTGAAATCGGTAGGTAGTAGACTGGTATGAAAATGACTTCGTATTCGGTGGGGTTATCTAATTGTGTACTCTGTTGCTAGCACGCAAACGGTGAAGTGGAGAACGCCTATTCAATATGGAGAGGTGGAGAGAACTTGCACACAGTCCTTAGAAGTATTTCTCTAATAAAAGCGTTTACATAGAATTGCAAATCTGAAGGAGCGAAGAAGGAACGCACGAACGAAAGGAGCGAACCAAGGAGGTCTGAAAAACATTGACGATTGTAACGATTATGTATACAGAAGGCTGTTGGGAATATAGGTAAGTGAACTAATAATTCATTTTGAAAAACTCACCCTTGATGGTATGTGACCTTTTAGATTATTAATTTATTCAATTCACACTTTTAGCCCGATACTATATCCACCACTAGGTGTATGAATCACAAAGATCACTAACAATATATCGAACTAAAGAAATCTATGGTTTTTTCACAGAAATAAATCCTCGAAAATCCTAGCTGAAATCTTGGCACATGTCACAATCAGAATCCAAGCAAAAACTGGGCCAGGAAGGAAGTTCCACAAAATGGCCAACAAAAGTCAATGTATTAGCAAGAAGGCCTTGACTACAAAAGGGTAATAGGATAATTTCTGGTAAGACTGTGGTCAATATTTATAAATTAAGAAGAATCTGACAACTGAAGGAGTAAAAATTGACATGTAAACAATAACAATAAAAATAAAGCTTTTTAGTAATTAAATGAGCTAGAGTTATTGTTCAAAGTAGCGAAATATATTTACTTACATTTTAAATTATTTATTAAGGTATTAATTATAATTGAATATACTCCAGGTGAGATTATACTTTATTACAAAATATTATTTTATATTTTACTACAAATAAGTTTGTTAAAAATGGATATTTTATGAATTTATTTAATGGACCCATTTTATTGATTTATATACATTTATATACCGCACACTCTTAAATCTAAAGGTAACTAAAGAGATTAGCATAGGTTATAGTAGAATAGGTAAGTAATAGAGTAGTTTACTAATTAGAGTAGCTTAGGGTAAGTTAGAATCAAATAGAAGTAGAATAGTGTACATAGTTAAGCGTAGAATAGATTAGAAGTAGAATAGTGTAAATAGTTAAGTGTAGAATAGTAATAGGAATAGGTGTGATAGATTAGACTAATTTAGGATAGGGTAGAATAGACATTAGAATAAGTTAGAACAATTGAGATTAGTTTAGAATAGTTTAGGATAGTTTAGAATAGAAAAACCTAGTTAAGAGTAGTGTAAGTTTAGAGTAATTTACAATAGGGTAGGCTAGGAAATAGGATAGGTTAGAATAGTTTAGAGTAGTGTAAACTAGGGTAGTTTAGACTAGTCTAGATTTAGATAGAACAAAACCCGTAACAAGCCTGACTCAGAATATTTAGAGGCTAAAACTAAATTTCTAGAAGAAATTAAAAAAAGTAATGAAGAAATCTTATAAATAGAAAGTTTAACACGGGAGCAGGCAGATTGCGATATTTGGATTTTGGAAAGAAGCAAACGTCTGACTGCTGCTATGTTTGGATCAGTATGTAGAAGAAGGTCGCTAGTAGAAGCTATCTTGCACATAAAGGTAATTTTCTCAGCGGCTTGCAATTATGGTATAAAAATGAAAAAGTAGCAATGGGGCAACTACAAAAAACTATTGGCAAATCGATTAGAAAATGTGTTCTTTTCATGGACGAGGAAAGTTCCTTTATAGCCGATACTCCTGATGGCCTAATAGATGACAGAGACATTGTCGAAATTAAATACCCATATTCAGCACGGAATATGACGCCTGGAGAAGGTATTCAAACAAAAAAAAATACCTTTTGGTCGAAAAACGGCGACATTAATAAAATTCACAAATGGTATTATCACACGGAAAAAAATTGTAGAACAAATTTCTGCAATTATACATTTTTTCTTTACAATAAATAGTACATATAGGGACAGGAACAATTTGTAGTAAAAATTTCCAAATATTTGTAGAAAATGTATTGTAAAGTTATTATCTACAATATGTAGTAAAAATATCCAAATGCATCATAAGAATTGTTCTACAAATTGTTATAATTTTTGCTGTTCATTGTATGAATTTGTATTAAAAATGTATTGCGTTTCATGAAAATTAATATGAAACTTTTACACAATAAATAGTAAAAATTCATACAAATTGTAGTAATTTTTAATAAAATTTGTAGTAGTATTCCATAATTATTCCATAATTATTATAATTATAACCTAGAAAAAATATTCCTTAATAAAATATTCAAAATTTATTGTTTTAATATAAAAAATACAAAGTATTAGTTACGTTATGTAATAAATAACAGTAATAATAGCTCCCTCAGTCTCAGTTGGCTTTTCTGCACCTGAAAAATATGAAATAAAAATTAATACCTATTGAACTGTTCATACCCTTAAAACGGTGATATTTATCACCTTTACACTGATTGGGATATTAAACGACTACGTCAGATAACTAAGAAAAATGAGAAAGTAGGTATTTTACAATTAAGACAAAAAAACATCATTGAACTTGGCACAACATTTGATCGTTGGGAACAACATTCGATCGTTGGCCACAATTATATTTTTTTAAATAATCTACTAAGGTTATTTAAATTAGTTATCTAAAGGTAAATTATTCAGAAACAATAAATGTACTTACCACTAATAGAAGTTATTATTAAAATTTTCTCAAACGCATCGGTGCTAATAATATAATAATGTGTTATATATGTATATTGTTTTGTGAACATGGCGAACGGCTACTGCTATTTGGCCATTTATGGTCGACGTCAGAAAACGTTGGCCAATAGCAGAATTCTGTTTTATTCACCTGACATTCTTCAATATTATAGAATATTTTTGAACAAAATTGGGATGTAAAGTATTACTATTTTTTGTAGAGAAAATTACTATTTTGTGTAGACATAATTATTAATATTTGTACAAATTTTTACAGAAGTTAGTAGTAGTAATTACGATAATTGTAATAAAATTCAACTTCTACAAACAATAGTAAAATATACTAAACATTGTGGTCTTCTTTCCTATTATTGTAGCATTTTATTCGACAATTTAATTGCTACAATAATGAATAGTTTTTAACTATAAATTGTAGTAAAATTTTCTACAAAAAGTTAAGTATTTTTCTGCAAGTCTACTACTACAACATTGTAGTAAAATTTTCTTGTCACATTTTTGTCCGTGCAAGTGCAGGGACAACTGCAAATTTCCAGATGATCAAACTTTGTATTTTCTGTTCCTGTTCCTAAACTCACGGTTTAAAAACTGACACCATATTTCGTGATCCCGAGTTCTGGGTAAAAAGCATGAAACCAGTTCTTTATCAATTTTATTTTGACTGTATTTTACCAGATATTATAGAATCTAGAAATATGCCTATTAAAAAATCTGATGTGTCCAACATATGACTTTCCTATCTAGTTATTACAGGCTTTTTCCGTTTATTTTGTACAACCTATTGTAGCACCTCTATAAATGTTTAGAGGATAAACTAAATATATACATTGTCCACAAACATTTACCTCGAAACATTTTTCTATAGATATTCATTGAATACGAAAATACTAAAAAATTTAAATTTAGCACTTTTCCTACAATTTTTCCGTTACGGTCCATTTTAGAAAAATCATGTATAAACAAAAATTATAGAGATCGATATCGCAAACAACTTTTATTTCAAAAATTTTCATAAAAATCAGAATTTTGCACATTTTGTCAAATTTTTCAAATACGGACCATTTCAGGAAATTTTTACAAAAAAAAATTATAGATAATAATATTAGAAGTAACTTTTATTTGAACAATTTTTTTCTCCAAACATTAATAACAGATATATTCCATAAAATATAAAAATGACCTCTCATAAAGTACCCCCTAGATGTTCCGACTTTGTCCAAAATCTAATCATTACACGTCAGGCCGAAATAAAACTTAAGTTTAAAATTTAATGTTTTCTCTTTATCCGTTTTTGAGTTTTCTTCAAATTTCGAAATTTACACATTTTCTCAAATATCTCGAATATGGTTCATTTTAGAGAAATTATGTATAGGACAAAAATTATAAAAAATTATATTACAAACAACTTTTGTTTGAACAATTTTTATAAAAAAATATTTTTTTACATTTTGTCAAATTTCTCGAATACGGACCATTTTAGAAAAATTTTGTATACAACAAAAATTATAGATAATAATATAAGAAGTAACTTTTATTTAAAGAATTTTCTTTCCCAAATGTAAATAACAGATATATTCCATAAAATATAAAAATGACCACCCATAAAGTACCTCCCAGATGTTCCGACTCTGCCCAAAATCTAATCAGCTTATTGGACACTAAAACAAAGCTTAAGTTTAAAATTTGGTGTTTTTCTGTGTATTGGTTCATGAGTTATGCGACACACAGACACACACAGACACACAGACACACAGACATCATCGCGAAAATAGTCAAAACGGATTCAGGGGACCTCAAAACGTAAAAATCTGTCGAAAACTCGAGGTCGAAAAAAATCATGATTCCTATACTTTCCTTATATCTGTATACAGATAGGAAAGTAAAAATCGAAATATATACTAGCGGCTGTAAAAAAAATAAGAAGAATCAGAAAGAAACACCTTAAACAATAACTGTATACCAAGTTTCAAAATTATATTATTTTAGTTTTAGTTTTCTTAGTCATAACTTTGTGTTATTTTTTTATTCATATATAATATTATCTAAGTACCTCCATGTTTAATATTTTCGGTAGTAGCAACATTGTTGTTCCGATAAAAGATTTAAACAGTTTTTAAAAGATCGTTTTCTTTTTGTTTTTCTACTTTATTGAATTTTTAAAATAAATTGATAATGATGTATTGATTATTATTAAAAACACCTAAATTTTAAACTTAAGGTTTATTTCGGCCTGACGTGAAATGATTAGATTTTGGACAAAGTCGGAACATCTGAGGGGGTACTTTATGGGAGGCCGTTTTTATATTTTATGGAATATTACTGTTATTTATGTTTGGAGAAGAAAATTGTTCAAATAAAAGTTACTTCTTATATTATTATCTATAATTTTTGATTTACGTCAAAATTTCCTGAAATGGTCCGTATTCGGGATATTTGACAAAATGTGCAAAATTCTGATTTTTATGAAAATTGTTGAACTAAAAGTTGTTTGCGATATCGATCTATATAATTTTTATTTATACATGATTTTTTTTAAAATGGACCGTAATAAAAAAGTGCTAAATTTAAATTTTTCAGTATTTTCTTTTTCAATGAATATCTATAGAAAAATGTTTCGAGGTAGATGTATGTGGACAATGTATATATTTAGTTTATCCTCCAAACATTTATAGAGATGCTACAATAGGTTGTAAAAAATAACTGAAATAATATCTAGATAGGAAAGTTATGTGTTGGACATATCAGATTTTTTGAAGAAAGAACATTTTAGTACAAAGTTAAAGGTTTGCAGCAGGGATGTATAGAATTAGATTTTCCAAATTATTTCTTAAACGCCTTAAAATACGTAATATTGTCACCTTTTCTAGTCTGAAAATTATCAATTTTTTAAAAGATTTAATCATTTTGTTCTTATACATTTCTAGAAATACCTTTTCTTTCGTCACCTGCACAAGCAGTTTTAAGAAATTTTGAAAAATAAAGTTATAATTGCGCACGAGTTTAACTGCTGTTTCTGCTTAAAAATTCAGGCGGAGGATGGCCCTTAAACCACTAACAAAACTAGCTGTCAGTTGAAATGTCACACTTTACAAAATGAAAAATAATTTTTATCCTGCCAGAGGGACCTAAAATCAAAAGTAACGCGACGAACAATCGCATTGAATAATTCTTCATAAAATTAACTTTTCAACGATATGTCATACTTGCTACTTTCCTTATTTAAATTGTATTGTTAGAGTGAAGACAAAAAGATAAGTTGAGGATATGATAAGAATATAACTCCTTTTATAAAAAATTGTATTATCGCTATATCTTACGCAAATTAGATTTCTAAAACATTGCTACAACGATTATTTTGTTGCATCAGTAACAACTAACTAGTCTATTGAACAATTTTTAGCTACTGTTATCGATATAGTATTAACGGATCAAGGTAGCCCTGTCATCAGCCAAAGAGTCCTGAAGTACAGAAAACATATCTGATAGGCAGTTACAAAAAATCAATAAAAGTAAAATTAAAAATCTGTGTCCAACACATGACTTTCCTATCTAGTTATTACATGCTTTTTCCGGTTATTTTGTTTAACCTATTACAGCACCTAATAGGACAAACTTAATATACAGGGTGTCTGTAAAAGGTCTTTACAAAAACATACCACATATTCCTTAGACCAAAATAAGTCGATTTAAGTAAAACTGCCTTAGTACAAAGTTGCTTCGTTTGGGCTCCAGAGGGCCTTGAAATTACAATTTTTAAATCGTTTTTCCCATATAAATTTAAAATGGCATATGCGATTTTGCTGAAATTTGGTATATTGGTAGAGTTTTATGTGGCAAAAAAAATGGTATTAAAATTTTGTCCCATAATAATACATAGGCGTAGAACTTGATTTTTTAAATAATTGCACCTTTAAAAAATCTACGCCAATGAAAGAAAAGGAGTTTGAGTATGAAATTTAGATTGCGCAACTCATTTACTTTAAAAAAGTACTCCAGATAAGACTCGATTACTCTCATGGTTTTAACGAAATTTGCATTTTAGTAATTTTAGAACATAAACAATAATTATTAAAATACAAAGTTTGTCAAAACCATGAGAGTAAATCGAGTGTTATCAAGGATACTTTTTTGTAATAAATGAGTACCCAATCCAAATTTCATACTCAAACCCCTTTTCTGCCATTGGCGTAGAATTTTTAAAGGTGCAATTATTTAAAAAATCAAGTTCTACGCCTATGTATTATTATCGGACAAAAATTTATACGATGAAAAACATAAAAATGTACTTTTTTCATATCTTCTTCAACACCTCTAATCGAGACTTTTAACAAAAATACTCGATTCTTGCCATGTACGATTTTTTGAGGAATATTAATTATTTGCCTGCAATACGTATACAAAAACATTTATTGTTGGTTTCCATAGTTTCATCTAAATAAAAATATTGTCAAGTTTTAACACCTAATCTCTTGTTAACGATTGAAAGTGTTCTATCTGACTCAATAATTAAAAAAACAAATGCGTGGTTTATTAATATGGCTGTACAATACACCAATGCAGAATATACCGATATGTTACTGATATTAGGATTTTGTGAAGGAAATGCTCAAGAGAGTGTCAGGGTGTACTCTGAAAGGTTTCCAAGTCGTCGTGTACCTAGCCACCCAATTTTTGCTGCTGTTGAGAGACGTCTTCGGGAGACCGGTTACTTTACTCCCAACACTGTTGATAATGGAAGAGAACGTTTTGTAAGGATTCCTGAAGTGGAAGAAGACATTTTAGAACGTGTTGAGGAAGATACCGAATTAAGCACCAGACGAATTTGAAGGGAACTAGGATTAAGTAAAGATGTCGTTCATAAAGTGCTTAGAGAACAATTGCTATATCCATACCATAAGAAGCCAGTACAAGAATTATTAGTCCATAATCCTCAAATTCGTTTGGGTTTTTGTCGATTTGTTAATATGCAAAGAGAAAGAGATCCAAACTTTGTCAAGAAGGTTCTCTTTACCGATGTAGCGGGTTTTACAAGAAGAGGTATAACTTGTACCCATAATGAACATGTTTATGCCGTTGAAAATCCGCATGCAATAAAGGTAAACCATTTTCAGCACGAATTCAAAATTAATGTGTGGGCTGGAATAATTGGTAATTTCATTGTTGGTTCTGTCATGCTTGCACGAAGATTAACTGGAGAAAATTATTTGGATTTTCTACAAAATACGTTGCCAGAATTGTTAGAAGATTTACGTTTCCAACTTCGGAGAGATATGTGGTTTATGCAAGATGGAGCTCCACTACATTTTTCTTTAAACGTTAGAAACCACTTGAATGAACAATATCCACACAAATGGATAGGCAGAGGTAATGACGCACCTGTAAATTGACCACCACGTTCCCCAGACCTAACACCGATGGATTACTTTTTATGGGGACATCTAAAATCCACAGTTTACAGGGAACCTGCAGAAAATTAGGAACAACTCTGGCAACGTATTCAAGATGCAATAAACAATTTTAGAAGTGATGAAGAAGTTATGGAAAGGATACATTTTAATTTTCTTCGACGTATAAATCTTTGTATGCGTGAAAATGGTAAACATTTGGAACAATTTTTGTCAAATCTCTATTTTGATTATGTTGTAAATAAATATTTTTGTGAAACCTATACACTCTATATTATTAAAACAGAAATTTAGCGAAAACCATGAGAGTAATCGAGTCTTATCAAGAGTACTTTTTTAAAGTAAATGAGTTGCGCAATCTAAATTTCATACTCAAACTCCTTTTCTTCTATTGGCGTAGAATTTTTAAAGGTGCAATTACTTAAAAAATCAAGTTCTACGCCTATGTATTATTATCGGACAAAATTTTAATACCATTTTTTGCCACATAAAACTCTACCAATATACTAAATTTCTGAAAAATCACATATGCTGTTTTAAATTTATATGCGAAAAACGATTTAAAAATTGTAACTTCAAGGCCCTCTGGAGCCCAAACGAAGCAACTTTGTACTGAGGTAATTTCACTTAAATCGACTTATTTTGGTCTAAGGAATATGTGGTATGTTTTTGTAAAGACCTTCTACAGACACCCTGTATATATTTTCCACATACATCTAACTCGAAACATTTTTCTATATTACATTCATTCAAAACAAAAATACTGAAAAATTACATTTTACATTTTTCCTCCAATTTTTCCATTTTAGAGAAATTATGTATGAAATACGAATTATAGACAATTATATCACAAACAACTTTTATTTAAACAATAATCTTGAAAAATTTTAATTTTTTACATTTTGTAAAATTTCTTAAATACGGACCATTTTAAGAAAATTTTGGATACAACAAAAATTATAGAGAAGTAATTTTTATTTGAAGAATTTTCTTCTCCAAACACAAATAACAGATTTATTCCATAAAATATAAAAACGACCTTATATAAGTACCCCCCAAATGTTTCGACTCTGCCTAAAATCTAATGAGTTCACCTCAGGCCGGAACAAAACTTAAGTTTAAAATTTAATGTTTCTTTCTTTATCCGTTCTTGAGTTTTCTTCAAAATTCGAAATTTACACTTTTTCTCAAAATTATGTATGAAATAAGAATTATAGATAATTAAATTTTAGACACCTTGTTTTAAATGTGAAAACGTGAACAGGATCCATACTTCTAAAGTAAGAAGTTAAAAGAATTAACTTCAAAATTATTGTTTTAAAATTATTTATCACCCTGTATACTATATTTATACCCACTTTATAAAACACGTATTAACATGGTTTTATAACGTTTTATTAAATATATCGTAAGCAATATTTGAAATCTAATTAATTAAGAAACAAAATAAAGAATGTCTTTAACGGCATATTGCCTATCACTTCATAGCGTTCGGCTGGTCGAACGTCAAGTCCTTGCTCTCCTGTTCCTGGACACTGCAACGGGCAGACGTGGTACCGTCGACCCCAGTGGCGGCGATATCCTAATTCGCTGACTCTAACACTATCATTTCCTTTATCGTTTCTAATACATACGTAGACCTAAACAACTAAAAGAAATATATCGAGCTGAAATAGTAAAGTGTCCATTTTTATTTGAGCTAGGCTGTGTAATTACGAACCCATGCTATTTGTTTTCGTCAATACGAATTCAACGTAGCATATTTGAACCAAAACTTACTTGACATGTTAATTATTATCAACGTATAATTCTTTAGTTCAATGTAGGCCACTGACTGGAGTAATAACTTAGTTGTTTGGTTTATTTTAATACATTTTTTTTCTGTTTGAATATTTAGTTTTAGAATGTTTGTTTAATTCTTTGTATTTTACTAATATTAATTCAATTATTACATATCTAGAGTTATTTAACATTCATTTCTGGTACCTTTTTATAATTTATTTGTTAATAATGTAACTAACAAAACATGCATTTTTAAATCAATACAAGTTAGTAAAGTTATAATGTTTGGAAAAGTTTAAATCTAAATTTACTTTTCACCTTTCAAAATATGGTTCCATGATATATCTTATTTTCTCACTTGTTCACGCATAGAATCGAAAACATGCTGTATGTATATCACCCTGCATTTTGCCAAAGTTTGTTTATTATTTATTACATTACACAGAAACCTACGTTACTCCTATTCAAATATAAAATATATTGTGTTATCTAATCTAGTTGGCTATTATTTCTAAGCTTTGCCGACAGAATGATTTGAAATCTAGAAATATGGCTTTATGTATAATAAACATATATTTTATCTACCTATACCAAGTAATCCATGCATAAAAAAATATTGTTTTGTATCAGGTGTTGTTGATAAAATTGTTGTTTTATGTCGGTTTACCTTTATATGACGTGTTTGTAATTTATATACAATACACTGAGAAAACAAGGTATATTGAGCATGTTTAATAGAAAAAAATTTGATAACCACTAATAAATTACCATATTTTCGGTTAATACCAACAATTAAACGAAGGTTTCTAAAAATCTATTAACCTAAAGCTACTATAATTAGTCAGTTATTTAATAGTCAATAATGTATTATTAAAAAACTTTAATATCGATAATTCTGTTATTTGTTTAATAATATTATTCATTAAACTCTTTAATACTTTTTAGTAATTGTTTAATAACCCTTAGTAAATATAAACGGTTTTATCTCTTCCACTCGTCGAGGAGACTCTACGAAACTAGTATTCATGCGAGGTCGAAGATCCACGTTCATGATCACCACGCCACATGCCACTAACCTAACTACCTAACTACATTCATTTTCTTTTGATTTGTGTTAATAAAAAGGCGCCATAAAAAGGGAACCGCGTTGGCTAAGGGAAGGAAAACCCCGACAGAAAACCAGGATGAAGCAGACTAGTCGAAAAAAAACCGAAATCTAAGGTGTAAGCCATCGTGCCGAGGTACGCATGGCCGCACGGACGCGGTCATGAACGATGCCTCCGGGAACCAGGCGAACTCCCGAAGTACGAAGCCTATGGGAGCACTGCCCCGCCGGACTTTTATTTCTGCCCGACTCGTGGGAACAAGGATGAGCTTAACTAAATAAAAAACAAAAAACGACGGATTAGGAGATTGAGGACATTAATACTCCAGTACTAAACCTGATGGATAAAGAAGACCCGTTTAAAATAAGGGATTCAATAGGCAGATCACCGGCTAGGAAAAACCTCTTAGAGACTGAGGTCTTCTCCACGCCAAAAGCAGAAGGTGCGGGATTTATAGACGAAGAGCTGGATGATAGCCTAATATACAAGCTCGGAGAGTAACTTGGCATCACTATATTGATTCAAAAAGCGATGACTCAGAAGACAGCGAAGATAGACAAATCAAAAGGAGAAAAGACGATGCAAAAAGAAAAAGGGTATATACACGCCTCCAAACGAACAGGATCTGCACATAGGACCTTTCACAAAGATGTTAGGGGAACTTCAAAAGCAGGGCGATGCCCTATACAAAATGACAAAAGAAGTTGTGAACACAAAAGTTGAAATGAAGGACAACACAAAAAAGCTTTACTCCTTAATTCACAGGCTAAACCAAAAGTGGGAAAGTGCTGAAGAACACTTAAGAGAAGAGAAAATCCATTTGGCCAAACAGTCCAAAATAGACCGTATGGTAGAGACGCCGGTTACCCAGAAAGAGTCACAGAGCATTGCAACCCAAGCCTGCGAAGAAGAAATTATAAAGATAACGAGCAATGTTGAACGCACAAAAATGATAACACGCAACATAAAAAACATAAAGGACGAGAAAAATCTGGCACAGATCCTAAAAGAGCATTGGCCAAACGATGTGTACCAGCATACAAAGGTACTCGAAGGAAACCCACTGAAAGCCTCAGACGACACTGCCATATATTGTAAAGACCCGGAAATGAAGTCGCGAACAGCGAGAAGGTACAGGGAAAGGTACCACGAACTTAAATGCTTAGAAATGCAGAACACCATCTACGGCCAAATCGGAACGCTTATAAATGTCACTAAAGTACCCTCTGGAGACAAATTTAAAATAACAGAAAAATACGTTTTCAAGATGATCCCAACAGGGCCGGTAGATGACATAAATAGGGAGTTTAAACTACTCACTATACTTGACGAAGCAATGAAGACGGCGACAAAAGCCAAGAGGCAAAAGGTTACGCTACCAACACCAGAAGATCTAACTGAAGACAGAGCTAAGAAAATAATGGAGATAGTGGCGATGAAAGTCGGTATAGAGGCAGAACTATACGTACAAAAAAGACAGGCAAAAAAAACACAACAGTCCAGAAGCGATACAGGCATAGTGGTCGTCAAACCAGGAGCTAACAAATCCTACGCGGACTTACTAAAAGAGGTAAAACGGGAGATCTCAAGCTTTACCGTCCCGGTTTAGGTACAAAGAGTGCGACAGACTCGCGAGGGAGGACTAGTTCTGGAAATAAAGGGGAAAAAAGAGGAAGCCACAAAACTCAAAGACCTCATTACCAAGCAAGGCAATATCACGGCGGAAGCCAGAATAGGAGGCAGAGCAAAAATTCTGAACATCATTGGAATAGATGCAGTGACAGAAAAGGAGGAAGTACTACAAGCCATAAAAGACCAAATAGGAGAATTAAATGCGATAGACGTTAGAATAACGGTTAAATAACTACGACCTACTATGAGGGGGAACCAGATTGCAACAATCGAGGCTGACGAAGAAATAGCAGAAAAACTACTAAATCAGGTAAAACTGCGGCTTGTGTGGCTTAGCTGCCCTATAAGGAATAGAGTGGAAATACCGCGTTGCTACAAGTGCCAACATTTCGGCCACTTAAGGGAGGAGTGTAAAGGTGAAGACCGCGAAGGGGACTGTCTAAGATGTGGACAAAAAGGACATCGAGCAAAGGACTGCAAGGAGGACGCACTTGAATATTGCCACAACTGCAACATACAGGGACACGGGTACAACACAACAAAATGTCCTGAATATAAAAAACTCCTGGATGCCAAGAGGACGAGGAGAAACAATAGACCCCTTAAAACCCAACAATGAACAACGCCCAAAACAAACAACATCTAAAGGCCCTCAGAAAGGGCAAACCTTGATCAGGATACTTGTTCTACCCTAGCTTTATTGGGCTTGACATCTACTGCCTTCAATCATGGTGGACTGTATCATAGTATATTACCTGAGTTGGAGGCCTTATGCACCACCCTGTAGCCTTTGGGAGATATTTTTGGAGTTCTGGTTGAAGCACTGGGTTTATTCAAATAAAACTGTTACCCTATACTTGAATTTGATATATTCACGGCCTAATGATTTCACATTTTACACATTTACTACTTGGTTACATAAATTTATTGATCGATTACATATTAACTTTTGTAAATCAACTCTACAATGCTTGAAATTAATTTACGGCAAATGCCGGCTTTGCAAGTGTTTGACTTGTCGCTTCGTCGACTGAGAAAACGAAAGTGAGTGTTTTGTTTTGCGATGCTTGTTAGCTCGCATCGGTTTTACCGGCTTTCTTCTAATTGGTTATCTAGTATCGTATAATTGCACGCGAGAGTAATGATTGGGTGAAAAAATAACGCGTGACTTAGTTTTAATTGTTGGCGAAGTAGCAGGTGTCTTTGAAGGTTATTTGAAAGTTAACCGGGTTGTTATTTCACAAACTTTGGATAATTGGTTTATACAGGGAGTGTCTATTTAGTATTTTATTCTTTTTTATTTGTTAAATGCTGATTTAGATTAGCAGATAGGACATGTTGAATGTAATTTCAACAATACTTCAGACATACCTCAACAGGTGCATTGCCTCTTACGACGTAGCGAACGCGACGGCCGCAGACATAGGAATAGATGTACTGGTATTTGGAGAGCCAAATAGAGCACTAGTCAAGAGCAACAGGTGAATAATTGTTGCATGGTTGGATTGTGATAGAGCTCAATTTTTTTGTGAAGAGCACACTTCGTCATATTGTGCAGAAATTAATTTGAGTTTGTAGGTGTGGTCAGACAGATTTAAACGTGATTGAAGCCACCTGATGCTCATCACCGCTCATACATGTTGAATTCAGTAGCTTAGTGTTACTTATTTGTACTTGTTTCATTTATTTAGCTATTTTGAGTGTGGCATAGCTATGACGAAATGTGCTCTTCACAAAAAAATCGAGCTCTACCTGAGCCAATTGTGTGTTTAGTGCGGTGTGTTTTATGTACATTTTACCAGGCGCAGAATGGATTATAATACACAATTTAATTACACATTTTGTGGTTAGTAATGTAAGAAACATTCGCCCATGAATCGCACATGCTTTAGGTCCATTTTATATGTGACTGGGCTCGTATATGTTTTATTTTTATGTATTTTTTTTAGAATTCTCTATTGACGCAATAAATTGTTTAAAAGTATTTACAATTTTTTAATGTTACTTACTTGTCCTATATATTCTTATTTTTAAAACATGATGCAGAAATAAGTTACGTAGATAAACGTGTTTTGTGCTTTTAAGGTTTTTGCAAATGTCTCATATGAAATATATCTGTATGCAAACTTTTGGTAGTATCTCAGTTTTAAAGTTTATTATATAAAGCTTTATTATGTGTAATCCTCTAAAGCGACTTTTTTTAAAATTTGATCAGTTTATTTTCTAAAAAAAATAGTTAAAAATCGTTAAAAAATAAAGTTTTTGTGATGTTTTCCATAAAAACTAAATAAAAGTAGCTCTAGAGTAACACAGATTTAATCTATGCAACGTATTTACTTTAAGAGTGGGGTATACTATTAAAACTTTACATTTGTACTACTGTACTTAAATAAGACACAATTGCCAATTTATTTGGAGTGGAGGGGATTTAGTCGACCTCTATAAACCTATTTAATAACCACAATTAAAGTGGTTTAATAGGGAGTATTAAAACTTGCAAATGCCCATCATTAAACCATTTAATAACATTCAATAATTAATTAATATTTATTATCAAAACGCTATTAGGCTGTTCAATACCTGTCATTACGCTGTTTAATAATGACTATTTAAGTATTAAGTTTCTCTATTAAACTTTATAATACTTCTTATTAAATTATTTACTAACGTTTAGCAAAGTTTTTTTATTAGTTGCTTGTGACAGCAACACTGATCCAAGAACAAAAGTTTATTAGCTGCTATTAATCAGTTTATCTGCCTCATATAGTATTAAAAAATTTAATACTATACTATTAAATGTTTAATACCCACTAGCAAAGTTTTTTCTCGGTGTAATAATTACAACAAATTAATAATTGAATAAACCAACTTATTACACGCGATTTTTGTTTTAATAATATCTACCTATTTACATTCCACAATAAATAAATTACAATCATCACCAACTTCTTTTAGCAATAAATTATTGTATTAAATTATTTATTTTAATTCTTCTCACTTGTCAGTTGTCGTAACCTGTCATATGTGTCAAAACAACACGTCGTAGGTGATAATTGATAAATTCATTTAAAAGCAATAACTCTATTAATATGATTAATAGCTATTTATGCAAACAGTTACGAAATACCTTATTTTATGTAACGAGAAAATATTTGCTAGACGAGCAGAGCGAGGTCCCGCAACATGAACGATTTACACAAAATGGCATTTTATAACGTGTTACGTACAAGATTTGTTCTAATTGTGACTAAATTATTTAAAAAAATTTGAAAAAAAAAACATTAATTCTGTATATTTATAATTGAAAATTTTATGAAAGGAACATTTGAAAAATTGTAGTGAAAAAATGTGGCATTTTATATAATTTGGTTTATTTGAATAAACACAAACAGTAAGTTCAAATGTTTAAAAAATAAACCATCAAGTACGTATATTTACGCTTACTTAAAGGATTTTAATTATATTCAGGAGCGGTTTCTTCATTGCTTCAGTTGTGCAGTAAACACCCAGTTACATTTCATAAAAACATATTATTTTAAAATAAATAACATAAGATTAATAATTTTTTGTTTTCGTACGTGTTAATATCTATTTTTGGGTGAGAAGAGCTCTCGAAAGTCCTTAGCTAGAAAGAGATATCGTACGTTAACACATCTGTGGAACGTAGTGAAACAAACAAAATCACTTATATTAGCTTAATTTGCCGCAACGCACCCAGTGATGTTACAAAGTAGTGCGGGGCATACGAACTTTCTAATTATTGATAAAAAATAAAGAGAAAATGCTATGACGATAATAGTTTTACGTAACATGTCAAACCCTATCAAGTGGAGTTAGTAAGTTTTAGTGAAAATCAATACAATTTTTTTTAAATAGTATGACTTGAATGATATAAAAACATTTTCATTTAATCAATCTTCAAATAGAAAATTATTAACGTCATTAATTAAAGTACGACTCAAAGTGGGTTCACTTGTCATATCGCAAAATAGTGTTTATGTCCGCTCTCTACATTATTTTATCTTGGTGTTTCCAATCGAGCTGTTAAACTCTAAAATTCACCATAAGACAATTTTAATTGTGTTTATTTAAAAATCGTGTTTAAATAAAACTGCGAATTTAATTTAAATAATAGTAAATGTTATACCTGGAGCTTGGAGACGTGTTTCGTTAACAATCATTGAACTGACACACATACTTCCGATTTAAAGTATGTAGTTATCAGAAAATAAACCATTTTATTGATACAACCTTAATTTTCTTAAGAAACCTCTGTTATCTATAGCCCCATATTGCCAATTTTTTAAGTGCCTGTATTTTATAAAATATCGGACAATCGATAACACTATTGATGGTAACATACGGCAATCGAGTGTCAATTCCACAAAAAATATTAATTTATTTTGTTTCTTTTACTTTTAATTTCCAGCCATATCCGACGATTTATGCAATCACTTTAACTAAATTGTAGTAGATATTGACTAAATATTAATATTAAATCATCTCTAGAATACTTTTTAAAAACTTTTGAACTTGATTACTTTGTGTAATCCAAAAGTTTTTAAACTTTTTTTAAAATATGAAATTTGTTATCTTATTATGCATTGTCAACCGACACCTTTTTAAATTAAAGAGGATGGCTGAATCCGTTCAATTTCTATTGAGTCAGCTGTAACGTGACGTCAACCCCTGTATCCTTTCAACGGCTTAGCCGGAACTCATTTAAAGTATACATCGATACAATACACCTTTTTTTATTCTATTTATTTTTAAACTAAAAGGTATATCAGATATTTAAAATATCACTTTACCCAGAAAAAAATTACAAACATCCCAAAATTACAGAAGTAAAATAGGCAATAAATTTGAATACTGGCGCCATGTTATCTAAAAATATTTTTCAAAGAGACATTTAGGAAATTTGACATGCTAGTCATAAGATAGAAGTCGAAATTTATATACAAAGTGTACAAAAGTTAATGAAACTTATTAAAATAAGATTTCTGATAGATTCACAAGAAAGTTTTGAATAAAAGTTTTATGAAATTATTTAAGTTATCAGTGTAAGTTAATAGGAGATATAGTGGGTTGGCCATTATTCCAAAATTAAGCAAGAATATATTTTTCCGTAGTGTATCAAACTTAAAATAAAACCATTAAAACTGCATTGTGCTAACTTTATTAGCTGGAATACGTACCATTAAAAAAATATCCTTTCGTTTTTTTTTTGAGTAATAGTGCGCCTAGTAATTTCTAAATGAATCATACGGTATATTCCAATAATTTGTTGAAATCTACAAAAGTTAATATAAGAGAAGATCTTACTCCTGAGCAGTCAAGACTATTAAAGATGGCGATAACAAAATTGGTAAAAATGGGAAAACCTGGACCAATTCTGGTACAATTTTCATCAAGCCAAAAGAAGCTGAAAATGTATACAAAACTCTTTCAAGTGAAGATCTTTTGAAATTGTAAACTATTTATTTAGTTTTCATTTAGCAAGATGTTCTTTTTCTTATTCGGTGTCCTTTCTTCTTTAGATTGTTTAGTTTAGAAAATGATTATTTTCCTAAATTATTCTATACTCGAACAAAATATTGGAGAAGGTGACTCATCCCTGTTTACGTACATAAAGAATGGAATTACGCGCTTAAAACTGCAGTAGTAATTGGAATCACGTGCCAAATGCATGTTTATTGCCGAAATGTATTACGCCAGTGGCGTATAAAAACTATTGGCAAATTAAATGAATTCATTACTATTGTAACAATATAATTCTACTATTAAATTGTTTTTATTAAATTTATAAAGACACAAATATTTTACTATTTAATAAATATTTAACGTATCTACCTAATTGTAATCTATTGTTTGGATGGTCCCTTCACCCCAGCCGATTTCTGGGAAAGCAAAACATCGTAAACCGGGCGGCGACAGAAAAGGGTCATTCAATCATATTCTAAGGATCAATCAGTGGGTCAACTATTTGGATGGGCAGATTATCGAACACCGTTGAGGAATGTAGTCGATTTCTTTTGTTAAGACTGTGTTTTTCCATTTGTTTTAATAATTATTATTTTTGTAACATTATTTTAATATTATTAAACTTCATACGTAAAATAAACATTTAATTATTTTTGTAGTGTAAATAAATATAATTCCTCGAATATGCTTTACCACTACCAAATTGAAGGCACAAACATCAACACCTACTCGTTTATCAGAAAAGAGCACTTATACAAAAAAGTGTTTATAAAATATAAAATAATTATCGTAAATAGTTAAAGCGATACAAATATGTAACCCGTCTATCGTTTATTTACTTGAAACATTTATTTGTTATCGCCTCCAAATATTAGGGTATCATCTTACAAAATTTTATTCTATATTTAACGCATTTCGAGCAAATTTATTAAAGTTTACTAACAAATACCTAATAAATAATAAATAATTATTTGGTATTTGATCCGCCGCCTATGTTACTTTCCGTCGGAATTTTCATTCATAGACAACAGTGTTGATCACGCATATGACTTACCTTCTCCAATATTTTGTTCTAGTATAGTATTTGGTATTAAAGAGGTTTAGCAGCACCTAATGTGTGCATTTGAATCGTACCCTGTTTCACTTCTGGTAAGTGATTTTATCTTTATTGTTATTTAGGTTAATCTTATCAGTAGTCAAGTTTTTGTTATACCTATTAAACTTTATTCTTATTTAAATATAATTTGTATTGATATTTTCGAATTGAATTAAATGAATAATATTTTGTATATAGGTTGTTTTAATGCAAGATCATTGTTGCCATATATCGTCGCCTTAGAGCAGAACTAGCCTAACTGCAAAATTGCTCATTTTCTGTTTTTGATGACTTAGGATACTTTAAAAGACCGCGGATTTAATGCAAAAGTAACCTAACTGCAAATGTGAAAAATAAGTTGACACTAGCCCTGTGCAAAAGTATCCTATCTCACAACCCCTACCAAGGTTTGCGCAGAACTATCCTATGCCAATTGGGAAGGCTCAGTTATATTTTAGTATTCAGTCAGAATAGTACTTTCCTCCAAATAAATGCTAAATCATCCCAACTGCATATTAGAGTGCAGATAGGATAGTTCTGTCTTGAATCAGTTGTCGCTAGAATGCCTCGCTAAATTTTTGTACGTAGATAGAATAGTTCTGTCTTGGATTAATTCTCGTTAGAATATCGTGCTACATTTTTAAACGTAGATAGAAGAGTTCTGTTTTGAGAAGTAACTGAAACCCATATCTCAGTTGATTGTAATTTTCAGATAGGATAGTTTTTACTCAAGAATGTCCAGTTATAATACGTGTTGATGATTTATTGTGGAGTTAGATTTGTACTGACTTATAATATACTTGAACTCATCAACTACTTCTGGCAATTAGGTGTCGCCCTCGACGTGTTGTTACTTGTAAAGAAAGATAGGTAAATTGGAGGCAAAGTTGTTTTAGTGCGGTAGAGATTTATCGTTTACAGTGTGCGCGAACGATTTATTATTGAAATTAAAAGTTGGACTTTTAACTTGTTAAATTTTTGAAGATAGATGCAGTACATTCAAGAACAAAAATGATGGTGGAACGTGCAATCAATTTAGGTAAGAATATCATGTATTATTCACCCAAAATTTAATATGTGAAACGACAGTTGAGTGAATTATTAACTTTACTCGTGCCGAAAATGTACTCTCCTATTTCTATAAAATGTTCAGTGTATAAATTAGAATACCTTGGTTTTAGATGTTCATCAAGACCATCATTTCACTCCTAAACTGGACCAAGTACCAATAGTCTATTCATCAAACAAACGAATTCAAAGCCAAGGTAGGTAACTTTTAAAACAGAAATATTTATTTTCTAACTCAATTATAAAAGCAATATACATTTTTTTTTCGTATTATTATCTCCTAATTGCATGTTATATCTTTTATAACTAATTAAAACTTATTTTGATTCCAGTTTTTCAGCAAGACCAACAATTTACTTCTAAACTGGACCAAGTACCAATAGCCTATTCATTGGACGAACAAATTCAAAACTAAGCTAACTTATGAAATAAAAACATTTTCTATATTACATAACTAAACTATAATTGCTATATAAAATATTTTTTTTCGTATTATTGCCATAATTGAATGTTAATCTTATTTCCAGAAGAGTTACAAGTATATCCCGGCAGTCCTAATAAATATGAACGTCACTTGATGGTTAATAATGAGCTAGTTCCTCCTCAATATTTAATTCCAAACGAATGTAAAGTCTTTGACCCTAAACTGGATCAAGGACCTTCAACATTTCCGTTAGAGGAGGAAAAAATTCAAAAGGAAGGTAAGCTACATTGTTTTTAAAAATAAACTATCTGACATAATATACATAAAATATAAATTTTGTTACAGGAAGCTCAGTAAATACACGAATTGATTTTTTGATAGAAGAAAATGAAGAATCGCCTGAAAATTTGCAGTATAAAAACCAAAATATTTTAGTTGAACTAAATAATATCCCCAATTGTTCATTCCAAACTACGCCAGAGCAAAAAAATAATTCAAGACGCGATGTGGTTAAAATGCTTCAAGTTGACCTATTTCTGTCTTCCTCCGAAAGCGATCCCTTTGCAACAGACGAAGAGTCCAGCTACAAAACTGAGAATAAGAATAGTGACAGTGATGACAAAATTCGGAAAAAAAAAGAAGAAAATGCCCAAAAACCAAGAAAGAAAACAAAATATTAGCAAAGAAAAGAAAATTACAAGAAAAAAGCTAAGAAATGAAACTGAGTGGAAAAGAAATAAAATCAGGACTCTAAGAAATTCAGGGAAAAAGTATACAAATTGAAAAGGTAAGGTTGAGGCCGCAAGAAAAATGAAGGATCCTTGTCCTGAGAGTTACAAAAAAAATGCACATAGAAAATTAACCAAGATCAGCGAAAACAAATATTTGATGAATATTGGTTTATGGCCGATGTAAACAGGCAAAGGGATTTTATAGCTCGACACATAGAAGTGAGAAATAAGGGAAGAAAAACTACGAAAAAAGAACAAAATGGATCAGAAATCGATAGTGGTGATAAAGGAAAAGAAAATTCAAGCAGACGTGCCTACTCCAATTATTATTTCTTCACTATAAACCTAGCAAAAACTTCAGTTTGCAAGCAATTTTTCTTGAACACACTTTCTATAAGCTCACAAGTTGTAAAAACAGTTATAAAGAAAACAGGAGTCCATGGAACCGTAAACAAAGATCTAAGAGGAAAGGTTTGTAAGAATTCGCTGATTGAGGAAGATGTGAAGCAGAACATACGAGACCATATTAATTCTTTCGAGTTTATTGAAAGTCATTACTGTCGGACAAATACTTCACGTTTATATTTACCTCCTAGCCTTAATGTATCAAAAATGTATTCCTTATATGAAGAGCACTGCAAAGATAACAATATTAAAAAAATAGCTACGGAAAGTATGTATAGGAGAATTTTTTCAGAAGAATTCAACATATCTTTTTTCAAGCCTAAGAAGGACTTGTGCGACATTTGCCACGCCTATGATATTTCGACAACTAAAGAGAAAGAAAAACTGGAAGAAGAATATTGTTTGCATAGGGAAAACAGAACTAAAGCAAGGAAAATAAAAGACTTAGACAAAAAGAAAGCTTTGGAAAACCCACACTTTTTAGCAGCTACTTTTGATCTTCAAAAAGCACTTCCAGTTCCAAAATCAGACGTTGGACTAGCCTATTATAAACTTAAACTACAAACTTACAACTTTTCAATTTTTAATCTGGGAACTAACGATGGAACATGCTACATGTGGTATGAAGGTCTGGCCAAACGAGGATCTTCAGAAGTTGGAATTTTCCTTTTTTTCAGAATCGCAATAAGTATTTTTTCACTCTATATAATTATCTTGCCCAGAAATGTAAAATATCAATACGTCACACTTTTTTGGAACGTGGGCACACACAAATGGAGGGAGACTCCATGCACAGTGTCATAGAGAAATAGATTTACACACCAGAACAGTGGTATACAACGGTGCGTACAGCTAAGAGACGTCAGCCCTATAAAGTGGTCGAAATCAGCCAAGACGACATATTCGACTTAAAACATTTGCAAGAATGTGCCTCTATTAACTGGGAAAAGGACGAGGAAAGGAACAAGGTCTCTTTAAATAAGATCAGGATCGTGCAGGTAAATTACCAATTCCCACACATAATTTTTTTCAAGACTAGCTTTGACGAGATAGAATTTAAACAAATAAATTTAATACAAAAAGGTAGGAAAAAATTAGAACTTTCCTTTGATAACATTGAACTGAAGAAATGCTACTCAAGCGCAACTCCTATACCAAAGAAAAAGTACGACCATCTTATTTTTTTGTGCAACAAAAAAGTAATATTGCCGCAGTATCATATTTTCAAAAATTTACCGTATACATTAAGAGCAGTGCAAAACTCGGGATTCCGAATAAAATAATGAACATTTAACTATTAATAAATATTTTACTTCAGTGATTTTAGTTATTAGGTATTTAAATACTATTTAGTGAATAGTGTTTCCTTATTTGAAAATGTTTTTTTTTGTTTCTCCCGTATTTGTTTTTCATTTTCAGTTGAGTACCAAATGTTTTTTCTTTTGTATGCATAGTTTAATACTTTTGATAAAATATAATATATTTTTATCATATATACTTGTTTTATTCTATCTATACTAGAAACTTCTTAGGTAGAAGTCGGAATAGAAGTAACCTAACTGCAATATTAATAATTCACACAGAATCTAGTAATATTACTTGAACGCAGAACTATACTATCTACAGTTTACTTAGATCAAAAATGTGCTAACTGCAATTTTTAGATAAAAACTATCAAAATACACTGTTTAAGCTATACTGGTGAATTGGTCATATTTTAAAATGCCAACATACCTGGTTACTTACCAAAAATTAAAGTGGTTGATGAGAAAACAAAAAGATGCCATTCCTGAAAAAAACCATTTTTGCAGTTAAGTTAGTTCTGCTCTAAGGCGACGATATGCATGATGTGCAATTGATTGTTGCGGAACATTTTTTCGATATTTTTATTATATGTGAAACCTGCCTTAAGAAAATATATTCAAATGATTTAATTAGATTAGAAGGATATACTTTATACAGGTTAGATCGAGGATCTGCCGTGTGAGGCTTGTGTATTTACGTCAAAAGTAACATAAATAGTACTAATTTAAACTGTAGCGGAGAATTTTCTGAGCAACTTTGGTTGAAGCTTAAAATTAAAAATATAACTATTGCTTTAGGTCAGTATTTCCCAAAGTGGTCCAGGTGGACCCGCAGGGGTCCACAGGAGACTCGACAGGGGTCTACGTTAGGCGTAATAAAAAATGGGGTCCACATTCGTAAGCGGGGTGCATGAAAATTAATTTGGTTTCGACAGTGAAGCAATATACTATTAAACAATTGATTAATCATTTTTCCATGTGACGAAGAAAGTCTTGTAAAAAACTTCCTCATCATTAAAAACATTTATGAATATTACTGGAATTAATTCTTACATCCACAAGTATATCTGTACTTTTTATAAAAGAGTTATTTTTTATATATCCTATCATACTATTTAAAGATTCCAATCTACTTTGTAAAAAATATTTCCCCTAAGTTTTTCAATTATATTTTTTTTTGGTATATAATCTTCTTTTGGGCAAGAGCTAATTTTCTATAAAAAAATAACTGTTTATTTTTTTCTTAAGCATTGCTTTCCTCAAATTATAATATGAGAAAATAACTTATTTGACTTCAACAAACCTTCGTTTTTCTTTTTTAAGTTCTCTTTCCCTTTTAGAAGGGAGCTTACAGATATTGTGGCTTTAGGTGATGAGTTCATCAAATTTTAAACAATTTGTCTTTTAAAGAGAGTTAAAGAGAATTGAAGTTTTCTGTCTTGCGTATTTTCGTCCCTACAAATGAAATGTACATAAAATGTATTCTGCAGATTTTTTATGATATACATTTAATTAAATTTCAAAAGTTCCAAAGGCTATTATTACCAGCACCTGTTTGGATTTTAAAAATATAAGAGCTAATCATACCTTTTCATTAGACTTCTTTCTTTTCTAACTTCGAAATTTTCATAATTGGGAACTGCAGATAAGGACATATTTTCTTTACTGTTGTTATTTTTATGCCTGTAAACAATAATGTAATAAGAATAACATATATGTCTAGTATTTAACAAAATAAGCCACATATATGAATATCGGATTACAAGTATTTACAGTTTATTTGGAAAAAACTCATTTCTGTAGTAAAGTACAAGTACAGATTTTGGTATAGATCCTTTTATTAATCTATTGTTACCTTTATAATAATGTTCAGTTGAAAATGGTCTAAACTCAGACATGTGTTGTTAGAAATGCTATAAATGCTCAAACTAAATACTTGACAGTTTTATGTGAGATCAGCGGGAAATCTGAAATAAGTAAAAAAAGATTTAAAATATTAATGGCAGTTGAATAAATATATACAATACAAAAATATATTTAAACCATTTTACATTATATACAAAAGATATGAATTAAGCATTATCGCAAAGAAAACGACTATTTTCTGTTGAACGCAACCAGTTGTGGTCATGCTCAAATAAAGAAAATTCTACAAACATGTTTTCCTATTCATTTGGCCACTTCCCATTTTGAGTTACGTTTATTGAATATAGAATACTTAGAAACGTCAACCAGGATCCTCTTAAGTATTGCAAACCATACAAGCTTTCGGCATAATTAGCACTTATTTTATAATAAAATTACACTTACAAGTTTATCATCCAAATTGTCTTTGGAAGCCACAAAAAATTATATTTTCAAAAATGAAAACAAGACGTCAGATGAAATGTCATTTATCATAAATACGCGCGTTATTTAAATTCGCCAATCAGAAATCGTCGTGTTCCTAACTCGCCAATCATAAAGCGTCGTGTACCTAACACCGAAGGGGTTACCCCCCTCAGTACATAACAAACCCATTTGAGTAACACCTCTACTATTATATGCTCTAAGAAAAACACTATCTCGTCTTCATCCATAACCGAACCAAGCCACACAATAGTCCATTAGTACCAATGCGAATTGGAGCTGCTGTCGCGCACGGAGCGAATACACTCTAGTCTTCGAGCAAATATATTTCATAGAGTCCGCATTCAATAGGGCTTGTTTACGTTCTGAGGGGAAATGTCTAGACACTATTACCAGTGTCGCATCATTTTTACGGGGTTTGAAATTAATATAAATAATAAATTTGATACATACCTTCAAAATTCTTTAAATTAAGCACATATTTTATAAACTTGCATTGTTTAAGTAGGTACCTATCAAGTAATAGTAAATAATAATAATTATTATTATTATTAATATTATTTGTGTTGGAAACATCAGATTTTTTTTAATTCAAACATCAGAAAGTGTATAACGGAAAAATGAAGGTTGAAATAATAGGCAATAAAAAAGATAGACAGCTTATATTTAAAAATCAAAAATATAAATAGTAGGTATATTATACAAATATTTATTATCTCTTAACACACGTGTACGAGAATTACAATACAAGAACTTTTTACAATAATTTATTAAATATAAAAATATTGTTCGCAACCAATGCATGTTCAATTACTACAAATAGAAATTAAGCTAATACTTAGGTACATTTGCACTGCTAGTCGTTAACAAATAAGTAAAGCTTCCTTCATTTTTATTGGAAAACTGTCTTAAGCTTCGATTATTTCGTAATGCAAATAAAAGAAGCTTAAAATGACTTTTTTATTGAAAAACTCACATTCGGTTTTGCTGATTTGTTAACGACTATTAGTCTACTTAATTAAAGAACATAGGTACATTTAATAAAAAATAATTATTGTCAATTTTTGTGGTTTATAAAAAGTATGGGTAGTAATAGCTAATTATTATAAAAATAAATTTATGTTGTATTAAAAAGTACTTAGTTACTTACATGTTTTATAATTCTGCATTTTCTTTTTCTGCGACTTGATGGTTCAGATCATCACTGTAAAATTAAAAATTTTAAATGATTAACCCACAAGAAAAGTGCAGGGTTCTTTACCTTTTAGATTCATCTTCTTCTGGGGCCTCAGTAAATTCTGATGGCAATGCACCTAAAATTAATCTAGTTCTTCCTCCGCATCCAGTCTTTGACGTAAATATATATCCAGAAAAATGATTGGAACATAAAACATCACTATTTGAAATGTTTTCTGGGGTAAGTTTAAAGCCAGGATCCAACGGCGCGTGGAGCGGCACTCCATCAAACTTGCCAGTTCCCGCTCCGTTGGATAGGGCAAGCTTGCCAATCTTCGGTCGGCGCGATGAGTCCCGTCGTCTGTCGGTAAATCAATACGGTTCAAAGGGGCGCGGACGTTGGCGCGCCACACGTGCTTACAGCTCCAACGGCGCGGCTAGGAGCGTGGTACTACCAGTGCCGTGGTAACTTTCACCATGGAGTAGTCTAACGAAGTGGTGTTAGAATTTTTATCATTTTATGAAGCCGAGCCGATTATTTGGAACCCACGGGATCCAAACCAAAAAAACAGGAACTTAGTTCATGATGCCTGGAGGCGATTTGAAGAGCAAATGAGCATAAAATGTTCAATCGCAGATTTGAAAAAAAAAAAAAAAGATACATTAATGGGAATCTTTCGGAAACTTTTCGACAAAAGTTTTTAAAATAGCCTGAGGGTTCTTGGCGTAAATCTTCTAACATGTCTGTGGCACTGTACCTACAAATGATTAAAAGAAAACTATATTATTTTCAGCAAAAAATTAAAATTACAAATTATTCCAAAATTTATTTTTTATCACTGTCAGACTATGTCTATTATTCCAAGCCTTTTCCAAATGTGTGTAAAATAAGACTCCCATTTTTTTTTGTTTTTGAACCAAATTGCAGTCGTAGAAAAATTATAGTATATAACGCTTGTGAACATCAGTTTTAAACACTTGTTGCAAAATATTCTATAATGTACTTACCTATCTCGATTTATATACAAAGACACTCTCCACCATCTTCTTTGTTTTCGTTTTATTTTTTGTTCTCTTGCCATCCTGTAAACCCCTAACATAAAATAAAGGGCTGAGGCAACAACGATACGCGTCCGCTCACGGTTCATCTTTTCATGCAATTAAACAAAATTATGAATTTTTTATCGCCAACACTGCCTTCGTAAAACAGACTGCAATAGGCGCGTGTCCACATCTGCGCGATCTTCATGCGCCGTGGGAACGGTCCGACCGTTGAGACTCAACTCACAACTCAGGATTGCCATTCCACGCGCCAAGGAGTGCCGCTCCACGCGCCGTTGGATCCCGGCTTAATATGTTTCACTAAATGCGTTTTATCGGCAGGATTAGCTAGAAATCTACAAAAAACAAAAATTATTGATTTATCATCTTCAACATTGTCATGATAAAATTACTTAAAAACAAAAAGCTTGTTTATATTGAAAAATTATGAATATTTTTTTTTAACTTTTCAGTAGAGTCCAAAATCAAAAACAATATTCCTCATACATATTACAAGTTCTTTAAATTTACTATTTATTTTAAATTTATGTATAACGGCCTTTTTCATAAAATGTAGGTAGTGTTTCTTTTAAAAAAATGGTAGAGACGCTAATGGTTACTAACCTGTGAAATGCCCTTGACGATGCCTTTTCTTATTTCTATTTACAACTTACACAAACTCTCACCATTGTTAAAATTTGTATCAGTAAAGTAATAAAATACAAAAAATCACATATAAACTTCAAAAATAAGCTAGAAATTAATGAAAATCAAAAATCAAATGACAGTCCTTATATGATATTGAACTAAGATAAAATTTAATCGATGTGGTTTGGCGAATGGACTCAGTTCCCGCAGTCAAAAATTCAAATTAAAAAAAAAAAAATGACAGTTCTGTCAATTTTGAACGATTTGACATGCCAAGCGAAACAAAACAGACCAATGGGAATGCTGCACACTATTTTTCCCCCCTGTACCAAAACAAAGTCCATTTGGACGATTGCTCTAGTAATATTTCCCGTGACCTCCTTGCAATTACTGAATCTTTCTGTCTTTTCCAAAATATATCAGAAGCAACTCACCTAATTGGTAACAGCATGTCACTAATTGATCACATCTACTCGAATTTTGAAGTCAGACAGGCAACCGCTTTTGATACCCAGTTAGTTAGGCATTTCTTAACATATTGTGAGTTTGGAACACTAAAAAATACCATTTCCTCAAAAACCTTTAGTTACAGAGATTTTCAAAGAATAAATTTATTTGAATTTCAAAATGAAATTGAGTTAATAAACTGGGATCTTATTTATGAAATAGAAAATATAGACAAAAAAATTGAGTACTTAAATAACAATATTCTTAACTTAATTAATAAACATGCGCCCATTAAAACGTCTACATTTAAAACTAGTAAAAGAAAACAACCCTGGATTACGGACAATGTTAAACTTATACAAAGTCTTAGAGATAAAGCTCTACGAAAGTATAAAAAATCAAAGCGAGTTGCTCATTGGGATTGTTATAAACAGTTACGGAATTTAACTTCGGCTACAATTAAGCGAGAAAAAAAAGCTTTTCTTGAGTTTAAGTTAACAAATTGCACTCCTAAAGATAAATGGCAAGAATTGAAAAAATTAAAAATCATTAAAGATGCCAATTGGGAGTTACTGATAACCCTAAAAATGAAAATGCATACAATAACTTCTTAATAAATGAAACTAAAGATGATCGGAAACCAGATAAAGACTTAGTAAATTTTTACAATAATAATTTCAATATAAAAGTAAACACTGAATTTAAATTTAATCATACAGCTGATATGGAGGTACTAAATATAATTAAAAATATAAAAACCAAAGCTTACGGTAATGATAATTTAAACATACAAATTATTATTATTTTTTGTCCATTTATTATACCTTATTTAGTACATATTCTCAATAAATGTATAAATATTAGTTATTTTCCCAAGATTTGGAAACGAGCTTACGTACTACCTGTACCAAAAATTTCAAATCCCACAGAATTTAGTCAATTAAGGAGCATCAGCATTCTTCCAACATTTTCAAAAATATTGGAAAAGATACTGGAAAAGCAAATCAGGGGATTCGCAGCTATGACAAAATTATTACCCCTAAATCAGTCCGGATTTAGAAGCGGTTACAGCTGTACTTCAGCCCTGTCTGCTGTTACTGATGACATTATTCATGATAAAAATAAAATGTGCATTCTCATTTTAATTGACTATTCTCGTGCGTTTGATACTCTTAATCATGCAATTCTTTTGTCAATTTTGCGATATTCAAAATTTAGTAAAGCAGCTGTAAATCTAATTGAGTCCTTTCTCTCTGATCGCGAACAAAAAGTTAAAATTGAGAACAAAACTTCGAACAGTTTAAAAGTACATCAAGGTGTTCCTCAGGGTAGTATTTTGGTGCCTCTGTTGTATACGTTATATACTTCAAATTTTCACACACATTTAGACCATTGTAATTACCATTTATACGCAGATGATACTCAGATTTATTATTCTTTTAATATATCTGATATACATCTTGCTAATACAAATACTAATGATGACTTATTAAAACTAGTTTCGCTATCGGAAACACATCTATTAAAAATTAATGCCAATAAGTCCCATGCTATTATTTTCGGAAACGAGAGCAATAAATCATTAGCTTTGAGACACCTGCAAGTTTTTATAGGATCAGAAAAGTTGGCTTTTAGTAGTCATTGTAAAAATCTAGGTATTTATGTTGACTCAAAGCTACTTTTTGATAAACACGTGAATGAAAAAATTAAGAAATCTTATTACTCTTTAAAATTAATCTATCCGCACAGGTCTGAAATGAACATACAAACAAAAAAAATGTTAACAGATTCACTTGTACTTTCGCACTTTAACCACTGCGATGCCGTATACGGACCTTTCCTTAGGAAAATAGACTCGTATTGCATTCAAAAAGTGCAAAATTCGTGTTTGCGCATGATTTATGGTATACGCAAAAGGAATCGGATATCACACAAAAATAAAGAAATAGGATGGTTAAGTATGTACAATTGTATGTACAAACTATTCAAACAATTACAAAGGGATCCAAATAACGTTGTTTTGAAATATATCTATAAAAACAGTAGAAATAAAGTAACAGCTACAATTCAAAAAACCAAATATGAGTTTTACAAGCAACAAATTGCATCTAAATCTGGTAATTCTAGTGAACTGTGGCGAGTGGTGAAAACTCTAAGTGGTCATAAGAAATCGCATAAAAAAATTGAGGCAATTACAGCAGAAGATGGAGAATTATTAACTGATCTTAAAAGTATCTGTAATGAATTCAACAATCAGTTTATCAATGTAGGAAAGAACTTAGCCGTAAAAATTGAAAGAGACGATGAAAAACAATCAAATGATAGGTTTACACTGCAGAACTCAATAGTATTCTTTGAAACAAATCCGTCAGAAATTATTGCAATTATTAAAAATTTAAAAAATAAAAAAGCACCAGGTACTGATGAGATTTGCTCAGAAGTCCTAAAAACTATTGAAACTTTTATTGCTGAACCGATATCATATATATTGAACCAGTGTATCGACAAGGCCATTTACCCCTCAGCATTTAAAACCTCTATTGTTACTCCAGTGTTTAAGAAAGGAGATAGCACTCTCTTTAGTAACTATAGACCTATTTCCCTACTCACTCATCTATCGAAGATATTCGAAAAAATAATAAAAAACAGGCTGAGTTCTTTTTTAAATAAATATAAACTATTGTCTCCTAAACAGTACGGATTTAGGAAAAAAATGTCAACAGAAGATGCTATATTAGATTTAGTATCTCACATACACAGTGCACTTGAACAAAGCAGGCCGTCTTTGTGCATATTGCTAGACTTAAGTAAAGCTTTCGATACAGTTGATCATTACCTTCTCCTACAATCTCTAGAAGATATTGGTATTAGAGGAAAAACCTTAAGACTATTTGAAAGCTACCTTACCAGCAGATATTGCCGCGTTTAGGGTTTTTATGTTTCCCTAAACGAGCTGAGGGGTTAATTATAGCTAGATGGTAGAACTACTTTAATAAAACATAATAATAATAATAATAATAATTGAAAATATTTATTTAATAAGTAAATGATTGGTTAAAAAATGAAAAAGACAATCTCCATTGAATAATGATAAAAATAACAAATTAATTAGGTACTCACCAGGGGTACACCATTTTAAGAGGGATGGTGCTTGTGTCGCTCTTCAAAACCAAGTGATTAATAATATTTAACATTTTATAAAGAAAGTTCGGGTTCATGCACTTTTGCGTGATCAGGTAATTCGTTGAACTGCGTTTACTGCTGTCTTTGCAACTTCAACGAATTTCCATAAAAGTATCAATTAATTAAGAAACTTGAATTTACACTTCCTCTTTAGAAATAATATCTTTAAATAAACTAAACAATGAATGTGAAAAATGAAAATAATAATTTAATATGAGATTAATATTTTTTAATAAATGAATAATTATTTAACTATTTTACCTATAGTACATGAACCCTAAATATATTATTTGACACATCTCCCCTACCTCTTAGAGCGGGACCCCCGCGATACAATTACAAACATCAAATTTTGATGCAGTACCTATATGCAGCAGAAAAAATTATTGTAATATTCTAAAAATAATAAAATAAAATAAAAAAACGTAAAACCAATGATTCATTTTGATCTGTATTTATTTACATACATTAACAATAAAAAAAATATTTACCAATAAAAAATATAAACTGAAATAAGAGTATGTATAAAATAATCAAGAAATAATTAAATGTCATATGGGCCCTATTCTATGGTAAAAAATTAAAACAAAATCCCAAAAGCAAAACAATAATTAAAAATACATTCAGTTTTCCAAATTAAAAAAACCTCTAAAAAACAAAATAAAATCCATTAAAGTCATTAAAAAAAAAATGATTTGCAAAACACCACCTAATAAGTTCCACCCACGAAAATTGTAACATGTTCGGCACGGCACTAACCACTTAGTCCGGTACTGTACATTATCTAAAGTTCCTTCTTCTTCTTTACGTTTGCACGCCTGAGAATAATCAGACATAAAACCACATGGCTGATGCGGTTGGCTGCGGTAAAAAAAAAAGGTATGCGGCCAACTTTACTCCCAACTCTAGCCTGGAAATAAGACTCTGACCCTCGAGATCGGTTGACCCTCTGGATGGACTATGGACGGTACTGACTTTTGACTTTTTCAACCCTTACTTTAACAACATCCACAACTTTGCAGAATAAAGAACTTTGACGTATAGCTGAGTTCGCTAGTTGGCTGGATTCCTGATTTAGTAAGGTTTCTTTTCGTAATACCAATTTGCAAGAAGTTTGACATCGTGAATCGTGATCTTGAACGGGAACGGGCGGGTAATGCTTTATTTGAAAATTGCGTATTGTGTACAATTTCAACAATTTGTTTATTGTCCTCGTATTGTGGTAAATAATATTTGAGTTTCGGTGCTTTTAAAATTATTTTTGTGTGACTTGTGCTTAATATCTGTCTATTAGAGTGTTATTTGGATTTAACACGCCTATTAGGCTAAGGAGTGTATCAAATTACAAGCCACTTTTTATCTCGGTGAGTCCATTTTTCAACAAAGTTTTTCTTATAGTACATTTGTCGGAATTACTTTTAGGGTTACCAGAGGTATCATGATCCATCGGGAGGTTGCCATATCTGCTGTATCTTTGGTGGACAGTTCTTTGCCTTTGGTATTAGATGATTGCCTGTGCCGTGGTGATGGGGTGGTCTCATGGTTGATACATGCAAAAGAAAACAAACCCAAGTAAGTTCTTATATAAAAGCTTAATGTTTTTACTACAATAATATAACTAAACACTAATATAATTATAACTATATAAACATACTGCCCATATGACAAAATTAAAATATTTCACCCTGGCAAAAAGAAAAAAATAACAAAAAAATAACATTAAGTCGTATTTGTTTTCTTTTTAATAATTAGTTTTTTTTTTTTTTTATAATTAAGTACATTAATTTACAACATTCAAATAAATAAATTTATAAGAGTTTCAAACGTTTAAACATTTGACAAAAATAATTAAATACTTTTTTAATCTTACTAAACTCAAATAGATATCTTTTGACTGACAGTTATCTTTATTTTATTTCCCAGTATATATATTTTTTTTCTCTTATATTTTCCCTATATATTTTCTTAATTTCCCTATTTTTTTTTTCTTTCATTTCCCTACATATTTTTTTATTCTTATATTTCCCTATCTATTTTTTTTCTTCTTATATTTCCCCTCTCTATATTTTTCTTTCATTTCCCTATATATTTTTTTTCTTCGTATATTTCACCTATATTTTTCTTTCATTTCCCTATATATTTTTTTTCTTCGTATATTTCACCTATATTGTTTCATTTATTTCCCTATATATTTTTTTTCTTCTTATATTTCCCTATATTTTATTTTTCTTCTATTTCCCTATATATTTTTTTTCTTCTTACATTTCCCTATATATTTTTTTTTCTTCTTACATTTCCCTATATATTTTTTCTTCTATTTCCCTATATATATATATATTTTTTTTTTTCTTACATTTCCCCTATCGATATTTTTCTTGTTTACATGGCCATGTTATTTGTCTTTTCAAGCAGTCGGAGGAGGTAAAGGTCATTGGGCCCTATACCTGTACCAACCCAGAGTGCTTAGACGTTACTTAGTTTTATTTAATTTACTTATTAATATTACATAAAAAAAATACTCTTTTCTAATTATCCCCCTCATTTAATTCATCTTCACTTTCATTTATTGTCAGTCTCGAAATTCTACACTTTGCATTTTGTCCTGGTTTTAAATTAAATACTGTTTCATCTAATTCTATATTAAACATAGAGTTCGCTTTATTAATATTTGATTCGTTTATATTTCTAGGAGTCAAATGATGAATCCAATAATTTTTTAAAAATTTTATGAGAAGACCTAGGATGAAAAAAGAAAAAAGAGCACAGATGAGTCCAAATATTTCATAATGAGGCTTGTATCTTCACTAAATAAATTACTCCTTAAGCATTTTATAATAAATTTAAGATAAATACATTGTAAGCTAATAATAAACAAATTAAAATTTAAAAGTGTGAATTTGTTTTAAAAGTATCCTCAACCAGGGCGAATTTTATACTAAATAGTTCTATAGTAAAAAGTTGTAGTAACGAGGCGCTGCCAGAAAGGCCCCTGTCGTAATTTCCATGATATCGGTATACATCACACGTCTGACGTTAATAGTAGAAACCTAAAGAAATTATAATTATTAACTTTTATTATATCCTTATATTACCCTTGATTCGAAAAATTAACTATAATTTTAATTGATTATAATTGTTTTTTCTATAGCTAAATTTTTAACCTTAAAATTTTTAAATTTTTTCTACCGCTAAATTCTTAAACTTATGTAATTAAATTTTTATAAAGAATTTATAAACTATACATTTAGAGTGTAAAAGCCGCTTTTCACAGCGCAAGCTTGCTGAAAGTTTCATACTTTACAAATATTGCTAGGTTTAACTCTCACACAAAAAACGTTTGTAATTGCTTTAATGTTTTTCAATTATATTATTTTAATACACAAAAAAAAAATCTTCCATTATCAGATAACATGTCCAAACAAACATATTAGAAAATAAAATGAAATTATGGATCACACAATAACCTAAAATGGAAATTCAAAATTAGATTGATCTTAACGATAATATTTCTAAATAAAATTAACTTTCTATTTCTTTTAATTTTTTTTCTTTAATTATTTGTATCAATATTCCTTTTTATTATTATGTTTTTATATTCTAAGTTTCAATTTAAAATTCTTTTACTTTTTAAGCATTTTTAGGTCTCTTATATAATAAAAAATAGTAGTATTGATTTCATTTAAATTTCGTCGACATCGCATACGGATTATTCTTGCGGTGCATTTATTTATTTTGTTTTAATATTTAAAATAATTTTGATGTACCTGATATAAAATATGTATGAAAGTAAACATTATTATTACTATTAATCCAATGCTTTCCTGTACCTTTTAACAATGTTTGGACATATGCCATCGTAAACGAGTTTTCCCATTCATTTGCTGCACTTTCCATCTTGTTAAATTTTTATATATTAGTTAGTATGTAATTATTAATATTTTTAAATTTTATGCATACTAGTTAAGCTTTTTTTATAAAATAAGTTTCCCTTTGTATCAATAAAAAATGATTCTATTTGTATTAAAGAAAAATAAAAAATATGATAATATTTTAAATAGACAGGAGTTCGTGGCGTTGGTGGTTAATTTCACATGTTTTTAAATTCAATGGAAAAATATTTATTTATTTTTTTATTAAGTCACTAGATTATATTTCACGTGAGTTAACTCTTAAATAAGGGCTTAAATTATATTAAAATAGATACGTTTTAATTTTAGGATATTATGTATATGGAGCAATTTTCATATTAGATTAGTCTATATTTTACAACTTTGTTGATGTGTAAATTAAACACGACCCTCAAAATCATAAAAGTAGCGCTAATTTTTTGTTTGCTAGTTGTGAATTACTGGTAGCATTTATACCCCTTCAGTAGATCGATGTGTAAATTAAACACGACCTTCTACTGCAGGTATATAAAAATTTACGTTCGTAATCAATCTAGCTTGGGAAGGAGAGAGAAAAAAAAAATTACTGTTAGCATTACTACTTCCCTTCACTAGAGTGATGTGTAGATTAAACACGCTCATCTACCGCAGGGCTGTAGTACACTAATAAGTAAATTGCGAAAAGATACTTAATTTTTATTTAAATACTGAAAATAAAATATATGTTTTATATAAAAACAAAAAGAACCCATTTAATTATATCTATAGTTACGCCACGCCACGAATCCAAAATAAAATTAAAAAAATAAATTCTAATGTCTACATTTTTTGTACTCAAAAATATTTATTGTTCTGTTTGTTGATTAAATTTTAGTTCCTTACCATAATTTAAAAAAATATATATTTTATTCTTATATTATTTATTAAGAAAAAAAATTATTTGTGAGTACAACATACTCAATTAAAATTGTCTTTTTATTCATTTTAAAGAGAAAAAAACAGGTAATTTTGAACATTAAGTTAATAAAAAATGAAAAATAAAAAATGTACCAAGAAAGTGGCACCTCCACCATATGCCGCGTTTAGGGTTTTTATGTTTCCCTAAACGAGCTGAGGGGTTAATTATAGCTAGATGGTAGAACTACTTTAATAAAACATAATAATAATAATAATAATAATTGAAAATATTTATTTAATAAGTAAATGATTGGATAAAAAATGAAAAAGACAATCTCCATTGAATAATGATAAAAATAACAAATTAATTAGGTACTCACCAGGGGTACACCATTTTAAGAGGGATGGTGCTTGTGTCGCTCTTCAAAACCAAGTGATTAATAATATTTAACATTTTATAAAGAAAGTTCGGGTTCATGCACTTTTGCGTGATCAGGTAATTCGTTGAACTGCGTTTACTGCTGTCTTTGCAACTTCAACGAATTTCCATAAAAGTATCAATTAATTAAGAAACTTGAATTTACACTTCCTCTTTAGAAATAATATCTTTAAATAAACTAAACAATGAATGTGAAAAATGAAAATAATAATTTAATATGAGATTAATATTTTTTAATAAATGAATAATTATTTAACTATTTTACCTATAGTACATGAACCCTAAATATATTATTTGACAATATCAGTCTGTAAAAGTAAGTGGAGAGGAAAGTGATCGAAAGCCAATAAAATACGGGGTGCCCCAGGGCAGTGTTCTAGGTCCAATTTTATTCAACATTTATATAAATGGTCTGTTTTCAAATTCTAGTAAGGGCAGAATTGTGGGATTTGCAGATGATACTGCAATCTTCTACGAAGCACCTGATTGGGATGAACTCAAACGCATGGCTGAAAGAGATTTTCTCAATATTAAGACTTGGCTCGACAACAAAGTACTTACTGTAAATTTAGACAAGACTAGATACGTACCTTTCAGCTGCAACATCAGCTGTCTTCCCAAATTTCATCAACTTGAAATTTCTATAAATAAAAATCATCTTGCTCTTCAACCTTTAACACAAATAAAATACCTTGGCATATTTATTGACAGTCATCTGAAATGGGAATACCATATAAATTATACCGTAAAAAAACTGCAGCGTATCTTATATAAGTTTAATTTTCTGAAAAGATATCTTTCAGTTAGCTGTTTAACAACTTTGTATTATGCCTTAGTCGAAAGCCATCTAAGATATGGTATTCTAGCTTTGATTGATACACTTTGGAACAAATATACAAATCTTATCATCTTAGGTGATATAAATATAGAATTAGACGACAGTATAGAACATACAAAGGATATACAAAATATTTTTAGTATGTATGGCCTGAGACATGTTATTCATACGCCAACAAGAATTTCTGCAACCACTAGATCTTGTTTAGACAATATTATTACAAACCTGGATGAACATAATATTTATGCAGGGGTATATGAGCCACATATCTCAGATCATAGTGCTATCTTTTTATTATTCAGATCAAGTTCAATGGAATCAAATTTTTCATATAAAAAACGAATAGTTAATGACAAAACTATTCTAAAATTTGCAAATAAAATCAGAAATACTGTTTGGGATACTTTTAATTGGGAAATTTCAAATGCTAGACAATCAGTTGAATATGTAATTAATAACCTAACAAAATATGTAGATGAATGCTTTCCATTGAAGTCGGTTCACTATAAAAGACCGCAATTTAAGTGGTTTACTAGGGAATTGAGAGAATTGAGAAAAGAAGTGAGATTATTGTGGAAAAAATTTAAATTCTCAAATTGCCAAATAGACTGGCATACTTACCACATAAAACGTAAACTATATAAACGTGCCATAAAGGAAGAAAAGAGGAATGCTTATGCAGAAACGATAAATTCTGCAGATAATAAAAGCAAAGTTATTTGGAAAATGGTTAATAAGGAAAGAAAAGTAAAAAATACGAGTCAAAATACTTCATTTAGTGCTGACCAATTTAACAATTTCTTTGCATCTATATCTGAGATTATCGTCTCTAATATTATAGATCCAAATATTAATTCTTTAACGTATTTAAGTCGTCTCCCGAGGCAACCTCAGTCCTTCTTTTTGGCTCCGATTATCGAATCTGATGTTCGAGAAGCAATACTCTCTTTACGAAATAAGTATGGTCTGGACTACTATGGATTAAATGCTGCAATACTAAAAGCATCTCTCGATTCGTTAGTAAAACCACTTACAGACGTTTTCAACAAATGTATAAATGAAGGAGATTGGCCTCCTCAACTAAAGGTAGCAAAAATCGTCCCTGTACATAAGAAAGGGCCTAATGATATTTTAGATAATTATAGACCTATAGCTGTGGTTCCAGTCATCTCTAAGGTATTAGAAAAAATATTTAAAAATAGGCTTATTTCATTTATGGATAATACTTCCTTACTTGTCCCCGAGCAGTTTGGTTTTCAGAAAAAGAAGTCATCAACATCCGCACTAATCAAAATTATTGGTGACATAGTCGAGGGCATTGATCAGGGAGAAGATACATATGCTACAATGTGTGACTTGACCAAGGCCTTTGACTGTGTCAATGTTAATATTTTAATCCAGAAACTGGAATATTATGGTATTCGGGGAAATGTACTAATGTTATTACAGTCTTATTTAAATGACAGAATGCAATATGTTAGTTTTAATAATATGAGCTCGAATCTAACTGCAGTTCTAAACGGCGTCCCACAGGGCTCTATTCTTGGCCCAACGTTATTCTTAATTTATGTAAACGACTTACCTATGGCTATGGAAAGACTTAGCTCTGTCACATTATTTGCTGATGACACCACAATCCTGTCCAGAGGAGAGAGATTGAGCGAAGAGAGTCTTCATGAGGCCAAAATTTGGTTTGCCGCAAATAAGTTAAAACTTAATGAAGGTAAGACTCAAAAAATGTTATTCAGCTCAAACAGATCTGCAAATAAATCTGAACCTATAAAACTATTAGGAATAACATTGGATACTGGCCTTACCTGGCACAGTCATGTAGACAATCTTTGTTCAAAGCTCTCAACTCAATTATTTATTATGCGACAGTTGCGTTCTATCATTAAAAATAACAAAATACTGAGAACAGTTTATTTCGCCCTCCTCCATAGCCACATATGATATGGTGTCACGCTATGGGGAAGCTCGGCCAATACACATAGGGTTTTTTCCATGCAAAAGTCTGCTATCCGCATTATTGATGGCGCTGAATGTCGAGCCCACTGTAAGGAGTTATTTAAAAAATATCAAATACACCCTCTTCCTTGCATATTTATTTTTGAATCAGTTTTACTTATACATAGAAATCTGCAAGAATACGTATCTCATTCAGAAATTCATTCCTATAATACAAGAGGAGCAGAAAATCTTGTTACTCCTTACAGTCGGATCCAGCTCACACAAAAAAACAAACTGGACCTTAGGTTATACAATAAATTAGATAATATATTCTCAGACAAAAATATAAAGGGCATGTCATATAGGAATTTCTATAAATTAGCCAAAACCTTTTTTACCGAACATTGTTTTTATTCTGTATGTGAATATTTAGAATTTAGATAAATTTTGATTAATATGGACTCCAAATGTACTTTTCTTTGTATGTCAAAAAGGGTCAATAAACGTATTGTATTGTATTGTATTATTATTATTATTATTATTATTATTATTATTATTATTATTATTATTATTATTATTATTATTATTATTATTATTATTATTATTATTATTATTATTATTATTATTATTATTATAATTATTATTATTATTATTATTATTATTATTATTATTATTATTATTATTATTATTATTATTATTATTATTATTATTATTATTATTATTATTATTATTATTATTATTATTATTATTATTATTATTATTATTATTATTATTATTATTATTATTATTATTATTATTATTATTATTATTATTATTATTTGTTATTATAACACTACTTAGTTTGTAGGTAAGTCTATAGATCTGCACTTCGCCAGGGTCAAACTATGACCCAGAAGCTCTGTGGTAAATATAAAAGTTTTAGATGTTTTAGTTTAGCACCTTTCTGAGTATATGCGCCGTACCCAGAATTGCCGTTTTCTGAACAATACACATATTATGGAGACCTGGTGTTCCCTTAAGATGTTCTCTGAAATTATTTGTCACAAATCCAGTAGCACCCACCACAATAGGTATAACAAGACATTTTGTCTTCCACATTCGACCTACCTCAATTTGTAAATCCCTGTATTTCAGCATTTTTTCTGCTTCTTTGACGCTGATGTTAGCGTCAGCCGGGATTGCCACGTCAATTAGGTAGGTCGTTCCGTTTTTGTCATCTCGGATGACTAGGTCCGGTCTGTTAGCTGGTATGGTGCGATCTGTTTGTATGGGGAAGTCATACAGGATGGTAACGTGTTCCTCCTCATTTCTCACTACTGGTGGTGGCGCGTGCTCATACCAGCGGTCTGTTGTTACAGGGATATTAAAATGCTTGCATATGTTGTAGTGTAGCAGAGTGCAGACTTTGTTGTGCCTTGTTATGTATTCGTTTTTCGCTAGTATGGAGCACGCAGACATAATGTGAGTAACAGTCTCGTTTTCTACTTTACACATCCTGCACTTCCCATTATCCCTAGTCCCGTGGATTTTGTACGCCGTGTATCTTGTTGTTATAGCCTGCTCTTGTGCAGCAGTGAGAAGACTTTCAGTCTCACCTTTGAGGTCACCATACTGGATCCAGGTATAAGACAGTTTCTTGTCTATTGCCATGGACTCCATTTGTTTAAAAAGCTGGCCATGCATAGGCTTTCCTTTCCAGAGCTGTTCTGTTTTTCGTGCAATACGTTCTTTTATATTGCTATTCGGCTGATACTGCGGCTCCTCCTCTAGCATCTCCTCGGGATTCTGTGGTACGTCAAGCATTTCCCTTATACTGCATGCTTTCTTCAGTACACTTTTGTGAGGATGTAGTTTTAAAATGTGCTTGTATAATATATTAATCAGTGGATCTCTCGATTTTTGCTTCCTGATATACTCATCCAGGCTACATATCGTACTATTATAAGCACTCTCTAATCTGATTAATCCTCGCCCACCAGATCTTCTCTTTGCATAGAGCCTGTCGACATCTGCTCTAGGGTGTAGCATGCGATATAGCGTTAGCAGCTTCCTCGTCTTCCGATCTAGTACTTGGAGATCTTCCTTGGTCCAGTCTATGATACCAAAGCTGTACTGCAGGACAGGAATCGCCAGCGAATTAATTGCTGTCATCTTGTTACGGCTGGTAAGTTCAGTTGCCAGAATTTTTCTCACTCGACTGGTGTATTCCTGTTGTAGGGAGATTTTCATTCCCTCATGATCAATATCCTCTCCTTCTGATATTCCCAAGTACTTATATGCTTGCCCCTGTTCCAGCTGCCTAAAGGTTCTTCCATCTTCAAGTCTCACGTTGTTTGTGAGTTCCAGTTTTCCTTTTTTAAAAGTTGCAGTGGCACATTTGTCCATTCCAAAAGACATTTTTATGTCATTACTAAATGCTTCCACTACTTTAATCAATTTCTCCAATTGTGTTTTGCTGGATGCCATGAGTTTTAGATCATCCATATAGAGCAGATGTGTTATAATGGTGTTGTCTCCTTTGAGTTTATAGCCTAAAAGTAAATCGTTTATCAGTCTGGACAAGGGAGCAAGCGCCAGGCAGAAAATCAGGGGCGAGAGACTATCTCCTTGATAGATGCCTCTTTTAATACGTATGTCAGATGTTTGGACATTTCCTATTTGCATTTTGATTTTCCAGGAATCCATCAGTCGCTTGCATAATTCGATTATCCCTGGGGGGACACCAGCTAGTTGCAGCGATTTGATTAGCCACGAGTGTGGGACGCTGTCAAACGCCTTCCTATAGTCAATCCAGCATATATTTAAAGACTTTTTATGCTGATGACAGTCGTGTAATATTGCTTTCGAGAGCAAAAGCTGGTCTTTGCATCCCAAAGAACCCTTTGTGCACCCTTTCTGCTCTGGGGGTAATAGATGGTTTTCCTGAGCGTGTTTTCCTAGGCGCGATGTAATTAGGGAAGTGAACACTTTATAAGCGGTGTTTAAGCATGTAATTGGGCGGTAGTTTTTCGGGTTTTTAGAATCTCCCTCCTTAGGAATAAGGTACGTGACTCCTTCTGCAAACCAGTTAGGGATTGTATTTGCAGGGTTTTCTACAATGCAATTGTATACTCGCGCTAGGTGGTTATGTATAGATGTAAATTGCTTTAACCAGAAGTTATTATTATTATTATTATTATTATTATTATTATTATTATTATTATTATTATTATTATTATTATTATTATAATTATTATTATTAATTATTATTATTATTATTATTATTATTATTATTATTATTATTATTATTATTATTATTATTATTATTATTATTATTATTATTATTATTATTATTATTATTATTATTATTATTATTATTATTATTATTATTATTATTATTATTATTATTATTAATTATTATTATTATTATTATTATTATTATTATTATTATTATTATTATTATTATTATTATTATTATTATTATTATTATTATTATTATTATTATTATTATTATTATTATTATTATTATTATTATTATTATTATTATTATTATTATTATATTATTATTATTATTATTATTATTATTATTATTATTATTATTATTATTATTATTATTATTATTATTATTATTATTATTATTATTATTATTATTATTATTATTATTATTATTATTATTATTATTATTATTATTATTATTATTATTATTATTATTATTATTATTATTATTATTATTATTATTATTATTATTATTATTATTATTATTATTATTATTATTATTATTATTATTATTATTAATTATTATTATTATTTTTATTTTTATTATTATTATTATTATTATTATTATTATTATTATTATTATTATTATTATTATTATTATTATTATTATTATTATTATTATTATTATTATTATTATTATTATTATTATTATTATTATTATTATTATTATTATTATTATTATTATTATTATTATTATTATTATTATTATTATTATTATTATTATTATTATTATTATTATTATTATTATTATTATTAATTATTATTATTATTATTATTATTATTATTATTATTATTATTATTATTATTATTATTATTATTATTATATATGCTTGAAGACTAGTTTATTTTTTTTTTTTTCGAAATTCGCGTATCCTTTACGTTTACAGGCACCTATATTTTTAATTCCTTGACAGGCTTGACATTTATTTCTTAACTCTTTAACTATCCTTAAAACTACAGACATTATACAGGGTTAATATTATTTGTCGTTACAGTATTCCTGGCTTGTGCCATAATGGCCCTTTTATCATAAATAAATATTAATTTCCTGTTATAATTATCAATATTAGGGTCCAACAACAAATAAAACAACCTTTTAATTTATCCTCTATATTGACAATCAACATTTTCAACTATACATTAAACAATCTCTTTTGTACATAACATATAAATATTTTTTATTTTACAATTAGAAGCATGTTTTCCCCGTTACGATTCGTTTGAGAATCGTTTACTTAAAATCTAGAATATATCACATAGGTCAGTGCATAGCATTAATAATAAAATTTAGGATAGGCCCTTTCTGATGGTTTTATGAAATTCGATTGAACATTAGCCAAAGAATATTTAATCATATTCATACCCTGATTCGAAAATCAGTTTTAAATTTACACACCTGTAAATCCTTAACTATTTATAATGAATGTTCAATAGATTTGGACGATATTTCAAAAACTGTTATTTTGACAGTTTAATCTTGATTATAAAGATTTAATTAATGGTACTGGCTAGCCGACCGCCGGCATAGTTGAATTTAATAAAACGAAAACCATCTTCTGGCGGCATGCTCTTCTCACATATAAGAAAGCCGCCGAAAATCTAAACTGATTTGTTAATGAGGGCGGCGGCTATCAGAGTATTGATAAAGTTGCCGGACAACGCGACGCACAGAGGCGAATTTTCCCAAAAACGTGGTCAAAACCCTTAATAATCGATTGGGAAAAACACATTAACAATCGATTATCTAATCCCCAACGGGTCAAAAACTACCTGTTTTATACTTCAGCCGCGCGCCGGGTACCAAAATATTTCAGTAGACAGTAGTGAATATGGTTCATTCAACAAAAGAACGCACGATTGTGGTCGCCATCGAGAAGTAAGAACACTAGAGCTTGAGGAAGCACTACTTAATTTTATTGAAAAACAACCTACTACCAGTATTAGAAAGATTGTTTTCCAGCTAAATGTTGATCATATGACGGTATTTCGAATTTTAAAGGAACATCTCTTATACTCTTACCACAGCTTATACAATACAGCTCCACAACTCCGTGTCGGCGTCTTTGATCTGGCGGTCGAGAACCAAGCAAGACGGAATGGTGCTACTCTGTTAGATTCGAGGGAAAAGTCGGGCCCGGATTAAACGATTTTTTTATTATTGAAAACCTTGGCGTAATAAGGTTGATTACATGCCATATTAAGTAAGTTTTGGGAAATTAAATTTTTAATTTGTTTTAAATCTGTCAAATATAATTAGAAACATTATTTAAATATAGATATTACGAAAAATAGCACATCTTTCGGATTAGAGGTAAAATAATTTGTATGTGGCTAGTAAAATCCTCGTTAACAAATGTTTTGAGCTAAAACAGTCACTTCACGACAAATTGTGGCTTGGATCCTTTTTACACCAAGGGCTTCAAATGTTAAAGAATTGTGTCACGCTCGTGGATGCAAATCAAGTGGTACCCCGTGTCTCTGGCAAGTGTTACTCTTCGCGCAAAGGGTTTATACCTAGATAAACGAATGCTTCGACTGAGGTCTGGGAACTCTATGGTATTTTGGAATTATAAAGAATTTGTGCTTTTATTTTAACAATATTGGTTATATTTAGATGTATTCTTATTAATTAAAATACAGATTTGTAGAAGTAATACTTTGACAGTTTTTATTAATATAATATATTCAATTTTTATCTGACCATACCGAAGTAGGGAATTTTGAAACTTTATAGTAATATGAAATTTGAATTACAATATTACACGATATTACATAATTAGTACTTATTTTAGGTAGGTACTAAATTTGTACTTGGAGAAAGTAATATCGATTTTTATAAGAAAACTTAAAAAGTAAATTAAGTTAGTTCCTATTTCTGATGTAAAACTTAAGGTTTTGGTTTAAACCAAGAAAACAAATAAATTATAGTTTGTTCAACAAGGGTGGATATGATAGCAATATCACACAAAGACGAAGTTTGAGCACGACGTCGTATGCGGAGTACTCAATCGTCTGATTGTGATATGAACAATCCACTCGATATGGTCAGTATATTTTCTCTACGACCCACTAACGAAAATCTAAAAATTAAAAAATTATTTTAGGTTATTTAGACAAAATAACTAATTTTAAAATAATTTACGAAGTTGACTAATTTATAAAATAAAATTAACATGAAAAATTAATTAGTCCTCGGCCTAGATTCGATCTAGTCGTTCTAACCTGTCAGATTAAAACAAGAAAACCGACAATTCCGAAGCAGAAGCGGATGATTAAAACGCACCTATTAAAAATATTGCGCCAAGTTGTAGGCAACACGTAATAAGGGTTCAAAATGGCGGAGTTTTCTATCTCCTTTTAAAAGGCACTCAGAAAGCTGTCAAAATGTTTTTCACAAATTAATGTTAAAATAAGTGATAAATACCTTTCAATTCATTAATTACAAAGCGTAAATCAATCGTTCATCATCCCGGGAACGCACTTGAAAAGTTTAAAATATTGAAAAAATACCTTTTAAATTACAATATTAACAAAATAACCATAAGTAATTTACATTCATCATTCCAGACTGTATTTAAAATGGGCGCCGTCAAAAAAAGCTTGCATTTATCTGAAATCATTTCGGGAACGTTCCCGGACATGATGTCACGTTCTCGAAATGATGATGCTCATTTTGTTTTGGAATAGAGTTGTTCTTGCAATTTTTTAATAACTTACTATGTATACAGGGTGGGTCACTTAAAAGTTCCACCCCCTCTTATCTTCGTTATTCATTGAGATATCGAAATAATTTTTTTCTTGTTTGAAAGACTAGAACAAATACTGTCTTAAGATGGATTCAATTATTCTGTGACGTCATGGCTTCCGTTCGGTTTTCCCGGAAATAACAGAAAATCGTAATTTATTTTTTATTTTTAAATTGAAACCCACTTTTTTTTATTGTAAATTTGTATTTCTGGGAAATTTTTCTATAATAATCGTGTATTGAAAATTTTCTGACAGCTTTTAAAATGGCCGCCATATTGGATAATATTTGTTCTAAACATGTTACTATTGATTCGTTTATGAAAAAAAATATAGCAATCTATGATCCTTATAAAATTTTTATCTTCAAATTTCCCATTGAGACCCATTTACCGTATACCAGTGGCGTATCTAAGCATTTTTAATATTAACAAACCCTTTAATAATTCCATTCACTTTTATCTTCGTTGTTAATTGAGATATCGGAATAAGAACTTTTTTGTTTAAGAGCTTATAACAGATACTTTCATATACTGGATCCAATTGGTCTGTGACGTCATGGCTTACTTTGGATTTTTCCGGATATAACTTAAAATCGCAATTTATTTTTTAATTTAAACTCGAAACCTCTTTTTTGTTAAAAAATTGAATTACTGGGACAATATTGTACATGAAGCGTATATTAAAATTTTACTGTCAGCTGTCAAAATGGCCGCCAGATTTAATAATATTTTTTCTAAACATACTTCTATTAATTCGTTTATGGAAAAAATATGGGAATGTATGATCTCTATAAAATCATTGTAAGCTTCAAAATTTCTATTAAGACTCACTTACTGTATACCAGTGGCGTATCTAAGCATTATTATTATTATTAGCAAACCGTTTAATAATTCCATCCGCTTTTATCTTTGTTGTAAATTGAAATATTGAAACGAAAACTTTTTTGTTTAAAAGCTTGGAACAAATACTATCATATACTCGATTTAATTGGTCTGTGACGTGTGTTGAAAATTTTCTGTCAGCTGTCAAAATAACAGTCATATTGGATAATAGATTTTTTAATATGCTACTGTTAATTCGTGTATGGAAAAAAATATGGGCATGCATACCATTTTTGTGAGCTTCAAAATTCCCATTAAGACCCATTTACATTGTACCAGTGGCGTATCTAAGATTTTTGTTATTGCAAACCGTTTAATAATTTCACCCGCTCTTATATTCCTTATTAATTGAGAAATCGGAATGACAAATTTTTTGTTTGAAAGCTTGGAATAAAAAATATCGAATACTACTTCAACCGATCTGTGACATCATAGCTTACTTCCGGTTTTTCGAAAATAACAGTAAATCGCAATTTATTTTTAAATGGAAACCCATTTTTTTATTGAAAATTTAAATTTCTTAAACTTATCAATGTTTATTATTGTATGGTGGGTATTGTTTTATTATATTGATTTCTTAAATCTTTCTAAAATTTAAAATAAAAATAAACATTTTTTAAATTTAAAGATCTGTTGTGTGTCATTTTAATTTATTTTTCTGCTACTGTGCGTTAAAGTACGTACATTATGCGCACTACGGAGTGCATCAAATTTTACTTTTTTCGCTAGTGCGTATAGTAAAACTTTTTACGCACTATTGCGTCAACAGGCACAATTTTTAGTATTTTGACATGACAAATGACATTTTATTTCTAACTTTCTTTACGCGTTAGTGCGTAAAGTAACCTTTATATTTTTAATCTTAGTGGGCAATATGTACGGTAGTAGAAATATCGTATGCAATTCGTATGTAAAGGCCTTTTTTGAAGGCCACTTTATGCACTTATTATAAGCATAAATAACTATTTTTTGTTATTTTATTTATCAGTTGACTAATATAGTGGTTACAAGCGCTGAAATCGTATAAATTTAGTTCGATGACAGATATGTTCAAGAAATATAAATTTTCAATAAAAAAGTGGGTTTCCATTTAAAAATAAAAAATTAATTGCGATTTACTGGTATTTTAGAAAAACCGAAAATAAGGCATGACATCACAAAGCAGTTAAATCAATTATTTGACAATATTTATTCCAAGCTTTCAAACAAAACAATTGTCATTCCGATATCTCAATTAATAAGGAAGATAAGAGCGTGAGGAATTAATAAACGGTTTGCTAATAACAAAAATATTAGATACGCCACTGGTAAACTGTAAATGGGCCTTAATAAGAACTGTGGAGCTCACAAAGATTTTATACATTCCCATATTTTTTTCCATAAACGAATTTACAATAACATTAAAAAATATATTAACCAATATGGCGGTCATTTTGACAGCTGACAGAACAATTTCAACACACACTTCTTGTCGGAAAACGTCCCAGGAATTCAAATTTTCAATAAAAAAAGTGGTTTTCATTTTAAAATAAAAAATAAATTGCCATTTTCAATTATATCCGGGAAAATCGAAAGTAATCCATGACGTCATAGACCAGTTGGATCCAGTAAATGAAAATATTTGTTATAAGCTTTTAAACAAAAAAGTTTTCATTCCGATATCTCAATTAACAACGAAGATAAAAGCGGATGGAATTATTAAACGGTTTGCTTATAATAAAAATGCTTAGATACGCCACTGGTATACAGTAAATGGGTTACAATGATAATTTTGAAACTTACAAAGATTTTAAAAAGCTCATTTATTTCTATATTCTTTTCCTTAAACGAATTAATAGTAACATGTTTAGAACAAATATTATCCAATATAGCAGCCATTTTGAAAGCTGTCAGAATATTTTCAATACACGATTATTATTCAAAAATGTCCCAAAAATCTAAATTTACAATAAAAAAAGTGGGTTTCAATTTAAAAATAAAAAATAAATTACGATTTTCTGTTATTTCCGGAAAATCCGGAAGTAAGCCATGACGTCACGGAGTAATTGAATTAATCATGAGAAAGTATTTGTTCCAGTCTTCCCAACAAAAAAAAATTATTTCGATATCTCAATAAATAACGAAGATAAGGAGGGGTTTTAAGTGGCACGCCCTGTATATCATGTGTACATAATTTCTAATAAGTTAACACACTTGTTTGTGTTGTTATATCAATAAGAAGACTCACGAGTCAAAACAAAACAAAAAAGGACAAAAAAAAATATAAAGGTAGTGCTACCTATTTACAATAGAGGGAAAAATCTCATGCTAGAAAAATAAAGTTTATAGACAGAATGACGAGAAAAATTAAAAGGGCTTAAGGACAGAGATTATTATAAAAAGAAAAAAGCAGAAAAGAAAGTAAAGAATATTACTGAAATGACCGAGAGAAAAGCGAAAGTAGAGAAAAGACTGGAAAAAATACAGAGATAAGAAAAAAGTAATAATAAACTTAATAGTACGCCGCCACATTCGGATAATGAGTTACTTGCAATTTCGTCAGTGAGAAGACAAGTAGGAAGAAAAATAATATAGAAAAATAGAGCCAAAGCATACCGAAAAATAATAAACACAGGAAGAAAGTATAGTACAAATGAACTGCAAAATTGAGTCCTTAAAGAAAAAAACTACAAAAAAGACAAAAACAGAAATCAATACCTATAATTCTTAACAGTAAAGTTGATGCCATGCTTAAGGACATTAACCCATTTACGCCAACTGACCTTTTAAAAAGACTTCAAAAAGAAACCTATATTTTTCTGATTCAGCTGACGGTTTGAAGATGTCACCAGTGTCACGTTATATTTAGTTGACATCTTAAACAAGATCAATCGCCATCGTTAGGGTTTTGTTAAGTTTTGGATCGATAGTGACGGTTAAAAAAGACTGTGTTGTTAGTGATTTTGCAATGAGTGACTCAAGGTAAGATATGTTAAACCTCGTTATTTTTTCGTTGCTGTTTTGATTATTTTTAACAAATAACATAATATACTTACCTCTTTTTATATTTGTGGTTATGTTTCACACTTCTCGATCATTCTAGGGGCGTTCAATTTAACGAGTCCTTTTAGAAGGACGGTAGGATTATATGCTATTATATGCGGTTTTTTTTTGCAGGCATTAGAAAGCCACTTACCATGGCACAACTCTAAGAAGAATTGGAGAATGAGTCTACGCCGGACATTCCTACAGGAATTACAATTTTTTCACCCGAAAATGCCAACGAAAAATGCGATACCGATAAAGATTCTGGGGCTGAAGACGATGTAGATCCAAATAATTTACCCGGAGTGCAACAAAGGGCCCCGGCGGAAATCGAATTTGACGTTTAAGGTGATGACGACGGGGACAGTGATGAGGATCTACCACTGTCCACTTTTGTTGAAAGGCGACCTAAACACATAAAGACGTTTGACTATACTCTCACTGAAGATTTAGACTTTACGTTTATACAATGGCAACCAGTTCAAACTGCACGAAGCAGTCGTTCCCCTGGAAATATTTTCAAGCTGTTTTTTGTTAAAAACTTGGTAGGAGAAATTGTCAATTTTACCAATATTTATGCACAACAAAAAAACCGCCCCGGTAACGTTACTGTAGACGAGATGTATTGCTTCATAGGGGTGTTACTTGTCAGTGGATATACAACTGTTCCAAGGCGACATATGTATTGGCAAAATTGCAACGATACCCAGAATAAACTTATATCAGTCGCTATTTCCAGAGATAGATTTCAATTCATAATGAGCAATCTTCATTGCAATGATAATACTTTCCTTGATAAAAATGACAAGTACTCTAAATTGCGTCCTCTTTTCAACAGCCTAAATAAAATTTTTTTTGATTATGCCCCAGTTGTAGAGAATCACAGCTTTGATGAGGCTATGATACCGTATTTTGGAAGACATAGCGGTAAGCAATTTATTAGAGGCAAGCCTATAAGGTGGGGGTATACATTTTGGGTAGGTACCCTACGCCTTGGATACATTGTTTATTTTGATCCCTACCAAGGTGCGTCGACGACAATTCCGGACAAATATAAACACATTGGTTTGGGAGCGTCAGTTCTCCAATATGCAGATGTTTTACAGAAAATGCCTTACCAGCCCTTTAACTTATTTTTTGACAATTTGTTTACATCTTTGTCACTTCTAAAGGAGCTAAAATTGAGAAACATCAAGGCAACTGGTATTATGCGTGAAAACCGGATCCCTCAATCTCCATTTAGCAATGCTAAAGTTCTGAAGAAAAAGGCTCGAGGTACATTTGAATGGGGTGTTGCCGATAATGAAATCGCTTTATGAAAATGGAATGACAACAACGTTGTTACTTTAGCCACCAATGCATGTTTAGTTTTGCCAGTAAATAAGGTCAAACGATTTTCACAGGCTGAAAAAAAACATGTTTATATAGATCAGCCACAATTGATCAAGGCTTACTACGAAAATATGGGAGGTGTAAACCATAGTGACCAAAACATAAGCCAATATAAAGTTTCAATACGAGGTAAAAAGTGGTATTTTCCGTTATTTTTCCACTGTGTCGACATTGCCTCACAAAACTCGTTTCACCTCCATAGTAATGATGGTGGTACCCTAGACCAACTTCAGTTTAGGAGCTACCTAGGGACTCAGCTGCTCGAAACGTACAGGAAAACAACTAAGAAAGGACCTTCGAAATTGCCAAAAACCGCGCACCAATTCTCACGTTACGATAGACTAGATTATTTAGTTACATATCACGAGAGTCAGCGAAAATGTGCTGTGTGCCACAAAAAAGCAAATTTTGTGTGCCAAAAATGTGACGTTGGTCTTCATCCAATAAACTGTTTTGTGGCCTATCATACTAATTAATTTTTAAGTTTGAGTTTTAAGTATTTTGTAAGATATATAAAAATATTTTTAAATCTTTATTTATTTTTCTAATAGTAGCCCTTTATGCTACCGTCCTTTTAAAAGGACCGCTGTTTTTTTCCATAAATGGAAATTTTTTTATGGGTTTTTCTCGACTTATGGGACCTTCTTTTAACCCTTTTTGAGAAAAAATTATACAAAATCGGAAAAAATAGTTTTAGAGTCAAATGGGTTAAGGTACCTCCTGAAGTTAACAAAACCCTTTTGTTTAGCGAAGTATTAAGTACGCAATTGGAAGAGAAGGTTGACACTTTGCCAAAAAATTCAAAAGAGAGAAGGTTTTCAAAAATTTTACCAAATCAAAGAAATAGTAGAATGTGCCCAACTAAAAGAGACAATATAAACTAATAATCATGATTATAGTTCGTAATATTTTTCCGAAACAAAAAATTCACTTTTCTGATGTAAAATTTTTAATCAATTTAATTTGAAATTTATTTGTCTTGGTGATGAATCTGGTTACAATGACTGGCAGCATTTAAGTGAACATTTAAACAGAGCAAGTTACATATCGAAAATGTTCTAAAATTGCTAGATCTTTCTAAACGTTTTAATAAAAATGAAATAATTGGTTCTGAATTTCAAAATGTAATAAACAGAAAATAAATACTGACAATCTGTTATAGAAGGAATTTTCTAGGCGATTTAGTTTTCAGGTGAGTAAAATTTAGCTTTTCGTGAAAATATTAATAAGTTGTTTAAGAAAAATAATGGTAACTTTTTAAAATGCATAAAAATTATTTCCAAATTCGACCCGATTATGTCAGAACATACAAAACGCTCTTAAATAAAAAATCACAAAAGCTGTCTCGGGGATAAAATACAAAATTAAATAATCAACTTGATCGGTAAAAATATCAAATCCAAAATTTTAGAACCAACTAAAAAGGCAAAATATTATTCCATATTATTAGACTGCACTCCTGACTCTAATCACCAAGAAAAAATTTCAGTTTGTATAAGATTTGTTAATTTCAAGAACACGGGGGAATTAGTATAGAAGGACATTTTTTATTATTTTGTCCTATAGATAATGTGGCGGGTAAAGGCCTGACAAAATTTCTTTTGACGGCGTTAGAGAAAGAAGGCCTAAATATCAATGATTTGCGGGGTTATGGTTAGGATAATGGGTCAAGTGTGCATGGTAAATATAAAGGTCTACAAAAAAATGTTGGATTTGAATTCGCGAGCTTTCTTTGTTACTTATTGCAATCATAGCCTGAATTTACTCGTCAATGATGCCGCAAAATCGAATACTTTGAGCATCATTTTTTTTCTTTAGTGCAAGAACTGTGAATATTTTTTTCAGCTTCTACTAAACGCTGGTCAATTCTGAAATCAAATTTATCTAAAGTAACAAATTTAAATTTAAAAACTTTATCGGATACTTGATGGTCTAGTAGAATAGATGCAATAACTCCTTTAAGGTATCAACTTGGAGTGGTTTATAATGCTGTGTTTTAAATAAGCAAAGGAAACTTTGACAATAACGTAAAAAATTTGGCTGCATCGTTGGCTAAAAAAATTGCAAAATTTTGAGTTTATTTGCGTTCTTATATTGTGGTATAATATTTTAAGTGAAGTTAACATGGTTAGTAAAATTATTAAAAAACCGAATTTTAATGTGTTCTAATCATTTAAATAATTTTAATAATTTTTTGAAAGCTTACCGCTCCAATAAAGGTTTTAATGATCTATTGATTGATGTTAGAGAAGTAGCATCCAGCTTAGACGTAGAATCTAAATCGAAAAATCGAAAAATCGAAAAATCGAAAAATCAAAAAATCGAAAAATCGAAAAATCGAAAAATCGAAAAATCGAAAAATCGAAAAATCGAAAAATCGAAAAATCGAAAAATCGAAAAATCGAAAAATCGAAAAATCGAAAAATCGAAAAATCGAAAAATCGAAAAATCGAAAAATCGAAAAATCGAAAAATCGAAAAATCGAAAAATCGAAAAATCGAAAAATCGAAAAATCGAAAAATCGAAAAATCGAAAAATCGAAAAATCGAAAAATCGAAAAATCGAAAAATCGAAAAATCGAAAAATCGAAAAATCGAAAAATCGAAAAATCGAAAAATCGAAAAATCGAAAAATCGAAAAATCGAAAAATCGAAAAATCGAAAAATCGAAAAATCGAAAAATCGAAAAATCGAAAAATCGAAAAATCGAAAAATCGAAAAATCGAAAAATCGAAAAATCGAAAAATCGAAAAATCGAAAAATCGAAAAATCGAAAAATCGAAAAATCGAAAAATCGAAAAATCGAAAAATCGAAAAATCGAAAAATCGAAAAATCGAAAAATCGAAAAATCGAAAAATCGAAAAATCGAAAAATCGAAAAATCGAAAAATCGAAAAATCGAAAAATCGAAAAATCGAAAAATCGAAAAATCGAAAAATCGAAAAATCGAAAAATCGAAAAATCGAAAAATCGAAAAATCGAAAAATCGAAAAATCGAAAAATCGAAAAATCGAAAAATCGAAAAATCGAAAAATCGAAAAATCGAAAAATCGAAAAATCGAAAAATCGAAAAATCGAAAAATCGAAAAATCGAAAAATCGAACAATCGAGAAATCGAAAAATCGAAAAATCGAAAAATGGAAAAATCGAAAAATCGAAAAATCGAAAAATCGAAAAATCGAAAAATCGAAAAATCGAAAAATCGAAAAATCGAAAAATCGAAAAATCGAAAAATCGAAAAATCGAAAAATCGAAAAATCGAACAATCGAAAAATCGAAAAATCGAAAAATCGAAAAATCGAAAAATCGAAAAATCAAAAAATCGAAAAATCTAAAAATCCAAAAATCGAAAATTCAAAAAATCGAAAAATCGAAAAATCGAAAAATCGAAAAATCGAAAAATCGAAAAATCGAAAAATCAAAAAATCGAAAAATCGAAAAATCGAAACATCAAAAAACAATAATTGCTTTTGAGAAATATTTTATTCCAATGAGGACCGTTATATTTGAACAATTCAAATTTAACTCCAGAGTAAAGCAACCAGGCGAAACTACAGACAATGTCATTACCAATCATCACTCTCTGGTAGAACACTGTGATTATGGAGCCCTGAGTGAAGAATTAATACGTGATAGGATAGTGGTCGGAATGGTAGATGTAAAAACGATTGAAAGATTGCAGCTTTTACCTAACTTAACCTTAGAAGAGTAAGTCATTGCCGTAAAACAAGCTAAGATGCAGGCTAACCAGTCACAAAAACTCCGTCAAGAAGGAACTTAGGTAGCAAGAATACATAAGACAAACAGCAGGGCTGGAACTTTAGCAGCAGTCCACGTTTAGAACAAGAAATGTAACTATTGCGGACTTTAGTTTCATTGCAGGGAGACTTGCCCTGCCAATCGTTGTCAATGCCGAAATTGCCAGAAAATGGGACGTTGGGCTTCAGTTTGCAAAAGTTCGAGCAATGAGAGTAAAAACACTCAAGGAAAACACAGGATCAGATCTTTTTTATTATGATATAGGGTGAGATTCTCAAGATTTAGATACTTTTTTTGTTGAGACCATTCAATTAAACCAGGTAAATTGTACTGAATAGACCATTTCTTTGCTAATTAGAGAGCTTATTCGAAAAGTAAATTTCCTCATAGATTCAGGTGCAGATATTTCTTTTATTCCCAAACAAATGTTGTCTTATGAGTTGTTAAATGGTTAATATAGTTGTAAGAAAAAAGTAACTGGCCCATCTGGCGTTAAATTGAATGTGGTAGGATTTCTAAAGTCCAACTTAATTTATAATGAAGCCCATTTTCCCACTGATTTATACATTAGAGATAATCTAACTCAATCTATCTTGGGACGCTCAGAGATTATAAAAATGAAACTTTTGCAATTCTCTAAGGACATTTCTACCCAATTAATAACATTAGATCAATTAATCAAAATTTTCTAAAATATCAAGTAATAAGGCTTTTCCCAGAAATATTTAATGAAATTGGTAAATTTAGAACAGAAATGGTTATAAATTACCAAGAAAATTTTTAATAAAAATAAAACATTAAAACCACCGGCACACAAAAAAAAATCGTTTGTACATCAGACACGACCTACCTACCGGCATGTATTTTGACCCGCTGAATCCGAATTTCAAGTCAGTTTGGGCCGTCCACCCTTCAATATCCACCCTTGCAATATCTCTAAAAACTGATGTATGAACTGAATGAGGCGAGAGATTTTCTCAGATTTTGAACTGTTTTTTGTTGGTTTCAACCTTTTTGTTCTCAAATAACCTCTGCAGTATTCAGCGGATCGAAATACATAAGAATTATGCTTGGTTTCGATTCATATATTTTTTTTATTACTAATTATCTTATTTTTACTATTTTTACAATTTACTCGATATTGAAGGGTAGACGGCCCAAACTGACTTGAAATTCGGATTCAGCGGATCAAAATACATGCTGGTAGGTAGGTCGTGTCTGATGTACAAACAACTTTTTTTTGTGTGTGCCGGTGTTCTTTTATTATTTATTTTTCTCGAAAACGGTTTATTTTATCGACAATGAAGAAGAATATCTCTTCTTTAGCTTAATGTCCAAGGTATCGAAATTTATTTTTTTTATTTCCTTATCATACAGGGTATTGAAAATGTAAGCATTAAAAGGTACAACCTAGTCCGCCCCTGGTAAACTAAACAAGATAATTATATTTTAAAAGCATTATTTTAAGAGGTTCTTACTACTGTTTATCATATTGAATTTCAATTAAATTATATTACGTAGTTTGAAAGTTATTTAAGAAAAATTGATATCCAGTGGCGTCTTTTGGTGACCGTATCTCCGTAGGGAGGGCCGCTAGGAAAAAAAATTATGTTAACTTCTCATATTATTTTTTATTGTTCTGAATTCAAAAGACCTCTTACATTTTCCCAGACATCCTGAAGAAAGACCGAATGTTCTTCGTGGAGTGAAGAAATTATGAAAAGAGCAATCAAGCAGATAAAAGGAAACAAAATTTTAAATAGATTCGCATCTAACATGTACCAAGTACCCTAGCACATTACAAGACAGGCTTAAAGGAAAGTTTAAGATGACAAAAAATCAGTATGGGTCAAATATTCGTTATTTATTTTCAGAAGAACAAGAAGCTAAAATTGTTTCTACAGTTTTATCTATGTCTATATTATTTTTTGGATTGACTACTGAATCTATACGTATGATGGTATTCCAGTACGCTAAGGTAAATAATATAACACATCGATTTAACAAAGAGAAAACAGTATGTGGGAAGGACTGGCTGTACGGTTTTATACTTCGGCAGCCACAGTTATCATTTAGAAAACCCGAAGCTATTAGTAATTCAAAAGTTACAGCATTCAATAGAGAATAAATAAACATCTTTTTCAATTACTTGGAATTACTTTGCGACAAATTTAAATTTGAGAGCCACATAATATATAATGTCGATGAGACTAGCATTACACGTCCATAACCGAGGGCGCATAGTTGCGAAGAATGGCGAAATATAAGTTGGAGTTATGACTAGTGGAGAAAGGGACCAAAACATCAATGTGGTATGTTGTATGAGTGCTTCAGGTTAATACGTTCTACCTATGTTCATTTTCAAGAGGAAAGAAAAGGATGAAGGAAGGTTTGGATCGAAATAATCCAGTTGGAGCAGTCTATAAATGTTCAGAAAGTAAGTGGATTGTAAAAGAACTTTTAACAGTAAGGTTGCAACATTTTGCAAGATTTAGTAATCCTTCTATAGAAAAGCCCATTCTGCTTATTCTAGACAATCATTTTATACACTCTAGTTTGTCTTCCTATAGACTTTGTAAAGATGTAGGCATACACGTTCTCTCAATTCCAACTCACACATCACATCGTATTCAACCAAAACTGCTTACTACAAAGAATGTGATAAATGCATACAAACAAAACAGTACGAAAAAAATTAACAAAACAAAATTAATCGAAATTTTTGCCAAAGCTAATAACAGGGCAGCTACTATGGAAAAAGTTGTAAATGGTTTTAAAACAACTGGAATATTTCCCATTGATAGAGATATATCCAAAGAAGAAGAATCAGTAAGCCTAATTGAGAATATTATGGAACAACAGGTTGCATTTAAGCAGAAGCCTTGACATCGAACACCTACCCCTACAACCCGCTAAAAAACTTAAGAGCAGTTGCCCTAGTCAGTATGTAGATACGTCACCCCAAACGGGCCCAAGTAGAATAGATACCAAAACAATTAAAAAGTCTATTGTTTCTTTGGATTCTGACTCTTCGAATTACAGCTTCAGTTTAGAAGAGATTTGCGAGATTGACATAACTGATAATAAAGTTAAAACTCTTGCTTTAATAGAAAAACCCCTAAATGTGTAATTTTAAGATTAATGCACAGTACCATAATTACAACAAAAAAAATCACAAAGAAAAAAAACAGCATTCTGTAGTGTTAACAGCAACACCAATCAAGGGGAAATAAGAGGTAAAAGCAAAATAAAAAATAATAAAATAAAATATGTTAAGTACAAAAAAAATCAAGAAAAATAGTTTTTCCGTTAAAAAAAAACCTAAAAAAAATACACAACAGACTACTACAGTGGAAAATAACGACCTCTGTTGCATTTGTGGTAAAGTTGGAGCCAACAATGAAGTTTATCGGTGCAGTCGTTCATGCAAAGTATGGGCGCATTCTAAGTCCACTGTCGCTGAAAAAGCGTTAGATTAAATTTACGATAATTGTTTTTGTTAAACATCTTACCAAAAATGTCATGTTTCCGTTTAATCTATTTAATTCAACATTATTTTGTTGCCTTAGTCGATATTACCCGATTAATCGATTTTATCCATTACTTTGATCGATTTTACCGGACTGGTCGATTTTACACGAAGTAGTTATGATTAGCCAGTTCTGGTCTAAGGACAGAGCCAAGGTCAGAGGCAATTGATGTAATTAGTAACCTAAGTACCCACCCCCACCCTTAGCGCAATTAGCAAATACCTCTCAATTACTCTGTAAACCATGAACAGAGTGTAATTACATAGTAAGTACTTTTCAATTACCCTATACACAATGTGTAATGAGGATCGTAAGTACCTCTCATTACTTCATATACATTGAAATGTAATGAGTGTAGCTACCTTGTACATATAGTAATTGCTATGCATGTCATGAAGTGTAATGAGTTTAATTTAAGTACCTCTCGGTTATTACTATTGTAGCGTACATAGAGTTTTGCATCCTAAGTACATTCTAAATAATAGACATAATTGTTTTTCAGAAATGGGGGATGAAGTCCGCACATCCTTGACTCTCAACCACCATAATTAGAGTGAGGAACCGGCCGGGCGCAAGCATACACGGCATAAATATCGAGGCAGGAGCTTAGAAAAAGTGGGGGATTTAGTTAACAAGTACTTCCCAATTCTGTACCCACTGTACCGAGTCTAATTGCATAGTAAGAAACTTTCAATGTGAAATTAGTAACGCAAGTACTTTTTAATACTCCATTTACATGTAGGTACATTGTATATAGAATGTAGATCGTGTGTAATAAGTTATAGTAAGTACTCCTCTTTACTTCAAACCCAATGAAGTGTAAGTACCTTATGTATAGTAATTGCTATGTATATCATAAAGTGTAATGAGTTTAATCTAAGTACCTCTCGGGTATAACTATTGTACCGTACAGAGCGTGAATATCGAAGGAGCTTAAAAGAGGTGGGAGATTTTTGAGACGATATATAGTAGCGTACGTATCCAAAAAGTTTAAACATCGTGAGCTTTTGCAGTGTATGGTTTCAAAACGGGTAAAAATATCTTATTTCAATACAAAATACATACAAAAACGGAAAAAAATAACATCAGAATAATAACAATATCTTTCTCAGGTGAAAGACACCAAAAATTTAAAACAAAAAAATAAGTAAAATGCAGTCACTTTGGCACACAACATTTTCAACTAAACTACATATTATGTTTGGATTAGTGGAGATCTACGTATAATACGCAAATATCTAACTAAGGTAAAAAAGAGCCGGGGTCCTTTAAGTATCTAGTTAGGCTAAGTTTAATAAAAATATGTTTTTTATGGTCGCTATCTATAACGAAGTTTAGGTAGTTCTTCTAGAGTAGAATGATGAGATTTGGTAGAACCCTGCTTTTAATAGTATTCGGAACATTTATTGTGGGTAGGAAACTACACTATTTTAAGAACAAAATAAGTAAATATATAATGAAATATTTAGCTGTATATTATAATTACTAAAATATGGATTATATATTGAATTATTAGTCATTTATATACATATGATAGGCTTTTCTTTTAAATTGGATTCACAAAAATATCAAAAAAATAATAAAAATAGTGAAAGTGTAATTGCGGTATAATATTTAGCATCTGCGGTAGAGCCACTGTAAATATTTTTTACTTTTAATTATAGTATATACATTATTTCATTAAAAATTTCTACAATTTTATTGTAAGTATAACTTGGCATATATTTGTTTCTTTAATAACGGCCATATATCGTTTTACATTATTACGATTTGTGGACAATATATTCCGCTAAGCACCGGCTTAAAGCCGGCTTCTCAAAATCAAATGAATAGTATAAGAAATACGGTGAAGGCAGCAGTCTTTGCCGCGAATATGATACATGTAAGTTAGACTTGCACACATTTTGTGGAGAGATAGTTACCCTAGGTATGAAGACTTTCTTAAAAGATATCTTACCATACATAACCACACAAATAAGGAGCAAACACGGATTAATGGAACAGCCACAGTCAGATGATGAAATCGATTGGAGAATACTTATATATCTATATGTATAATTAGAATATAAATAATAATATATACATAGTTTTAATGTTTTTTTTTCTTTAAAAATGGTTACGTTTTTATTTTTGTTAGAAGTGAACACAAGTATAATTTCAGATATTAAAAAATACATAGAAAATACATCTTTAACACAGGATTAAGCCTATCATATATAGCCAAATATTTGATATGACTAGGCATATTCTACGCTCAATCATAGTTATTCTGACTGATTACTACCAAGTATGGAAGCATTCTCATGTCATTCGACTGCCAGAATCTGTTCTCTGCAGGAGGTACGAACAAGATGATGAGGCCATCGAGCATATCTGCTACTATTGCCCAACGCTTTCATTTATTAGAAAATTTGTATTTGGTGAGTATCGCCTAATACCAACTACATTAATTCATTTTGTATGACTGAAATGTTTCTATTCACAGCGAGGCCATTTCAAATAATATTTACGTCACAGTGTACTTTAAATGGAAAATCCTCTACCTCTATCTGTCTCTACCAAACATAGTACAAATTTCGGTTCGAAAAAAAAAAAAAATAAAAAAAAATTTGGTGGTGAAAGGTACGTTAATGAAATATGTATTTCTTACTTAATATAAGCATAAAATAGCTACAAAAAAATTAAAACACAGAAAAAATGCAATATCTTTCAGGCAGGATTAGGCCTTTTTATATATAGTCAAATACTTGACTACGACTGGTCATTGCTCAAGTATGGCACTCTGCAAGGAGTGCGAACAAGGAAATAAGACCATCAAGCATATCCACCTACGATTTATTAAAAGATTTGTATTTGGCGAATATCGGCTAACACCGACCGATATGAAATAAGCACCCCTTAGAGACGTTGTCACCTACATTAAATCTGTAGGCTGGCGCACGGAGCCTGGTGCATATCATCTTAGAAGGATGCACAATGGGCCCTAATGAGGCTTAAATGTCGTGAGGTAACCCACCCTCCATATGTTACATGTGCCTTTCATATATAAAAGACACCAAAAAAAGTCAAATAACTGACATAAAATGAGTAAAGCTCAAAAACGGCTAAAAATAATTCATTTCAATACAAAATACATACAAAAATTGAATATAACTTTAGAATAATTACAATATCTTTCTTATGTGAAAGACACCAAAAATTTAAAGTTAAAACAAAAAAATAAGTGAAACGCAGACACATTGGCAGACAATGTGTTGGAAACTAAATTTACCTACCTAGATTAGAGGAGATCTACGTATAATACGCAAACCGTAAACTCAGGTTGGAAAGGTATCGTGCCCTTAAGGTATTTAGTTGGGCTATAATTAGTAGAAATATGTATTTTTTATGGTCGCCATCTATAACGAGGTTTAGGTAGTCATTCTAAAGAAGGGTGATGAGATTTGGTAGAATCCTTCTTTTAATAGTTTACTATACATAACGTACTTACAGTCATACCACTTCATTGGGTTTGAAGTAATGGGTACTATAACTTATTACGCATGATATACATACTATATACAATGTACCTAAATGTGAATGGAGTATTGAAAAATACTTGCGTTACTCATTGAAAGTTTCTTACTATGCAATTAGACTCAGTACAGTAGGTACGGAATTGGGAAGTACTTGTTAACTAAATCCCCCACTTTTAATAAGCTCCTGCTTCGATATTCATACCGTGTATGCTTCATCCCCCATTTATGAAAAACAATTATGTCCATTATTTAGAATGTACTTAGGATACAAAACGCTATGTACGCTACAATAGTAATAACCGAGAGGTACATAAATTAAACTCATTATACTTCATGACATGCATATTAATTACTATACAGTGCGTCCATAAAGTAACGCATAAATTCATTATTGGCTAAATGAACAATAAAATTAGGAATTCCCAAAACAGGTCGATTTTTGATTTCAATTTACTATTGTTTCAAATCATAATCTAATATACAGGGTGAACCACTTTCGTGTAATGACGTCATCACCATTTTTTTCAAATGGAACCCCCCCTTTTTTTTCAATTTCCAAATTGCCTTTGCTGAGCTGATTCCAAAAATGTATAATATGTTGCTTCAAATTGGTACAGGGTGGGCAAAAATGCAAAAATTTACTTACAAAGTAATGAAAATAACGAATAAACGTAATAAACACATTAAATGAAATTACGTATTGTTATTACAACTACTTTGATAAACTATCAAGGACATACAGCATTATTCTTAATAATTGTATCTTACAGCTTTTATTAGTGATCCAAGCCCCTGGACTATAAAAATCTTTTTGTTTGGCATTATCTTTTACCAGTTTTTTTTATTTGACATACCAGTTTTTTTTATTTGACAACACTGTCAAAAACATTGAAGCACAGTTTCGTATTGTTAACGCTGTAGAGAAGGTACGTTCGTGAACTTTTTTTACAAAATGCCTTTAACCGAAAGTGTCAGGATTGAAATATTAATGATGATTGGTATTGGCGATAAGATGCGGACTCAACAAGAGGTATGCCGATTATTCCATGAAATGCACCCAGATCGTGAACCTATTTCACAATCTACGGTAAGTAGAATAGAGCGAAAATACAGAGAATTAGGACATGTGAGGGATGCAGCAAGGCAAGGTAGACCAAAAATTGATGAAAATATTCAACAAGACATAATTTTGTCGGCTGTAGAAAATCCACACTGTACAGTGCGAGGATTATCTAGGGATTTTGGTATTGGAAAGTCGTCAGTATCAAACATTTTCAAAAAGGTAAAATACCATCCTTATAAAGTACGTCTCATCCATAAATTGGCTGAAGATGACTTTGACCGAAGAACTGAATTCTGCGAGTATATGATGAACCAAAATAACAATTTCATTAATAACGTTTTATTTTCGGACGAGGCAACGTTTTATTTGAACGGTCATGTTAACCGGCAAAACACCCGTTATTGGTCTGATGAAAATCCACACTGGATGCAAGAGTACTATACGCAAAGACCACAAAAATCTAACGTATGGGCTGGTATTGTGAGAAATACAATTATTGGTCCATATTTTTTCGATGAAAACTTAACAGGAGCATTATATCTGGATTTCCTACAAAATACATTAATTCCTGATCTGATCCAGCTTTTTCCTGATATTCAAATACCCACTAATGTAGACCGCAGAATCTGGTTTCAACAGGATGGCGCACCGCCACATTACGCAGTAGCTGTGCGCAATTTTTTAAACACAACTTTTCCACAAAGGTGGATAGGAAGAAGGGGACCAGTGGAATGGCCTGCTAGATTACCTGATCTGAACCCATTAGACTTCTTTTTATGGGGTTATTTAAAATCTAAAGTCTACTTCAACAGACCTGGAAATATCCCTCAACTACAAGACCGAATCAGACAAGAAATACAGAGCATAACACCCGCTATGCTACAGAATGTTAGAGACGAAAGTAATGCCCGGTTCAGTCATTGTCTAACGGTCAATGGAGAACAATTTGAACATTTATTGTAAATTTTCGTTCGTTTGTTTGTTTTTGGAAGTGTATCACATTAATTGCATAACTACATAATTCCATTTAATTTGTTTATTACATTCAGTAACGTATTACTTTCCATAAACAATTTTCATATTTTTTTTTGCATTTTTGCCCACCCTGTACCAATTTGAAGCAACATATTATACATTTTTGGAATCAGCTCAGCAAAGGCAATTTGGAAATTAAAAAAAAAGGGGGGGTTCCATTTGAAAAAAATGGTGATGACGTCATTATACGAAAATGGTTCACCCTGTATATTAGATTATGATTTAAAACAATAGTAAATTGAAATCAAAAATCGACCTGTTTTGGGAATTCCTAATTTTATTGTTCATTTAGCCAATAATGAATTTATGCGTTACTTTATGGACGCACTGTATATACAAGGTAGCTTCACTCATTACATTTCAATGTGTATGAAGTAATGAGAGGTACTTACGATACTCATTACACATTGTGTATAGGGTAATTAAAAAGTACTTGCTATATAATTACACTCACTATATGGTTTATAGAGTAATTAAGAGGTACTTGCTAATTGCGCTAAGGGTGGGGGTGGGTACTTAGGGTAATTACTAATTACATCAATTGCCTCTGACCTTGCCTCTGACTTTGGATCAGAACTGGCTAATCATATGTAATCTATTTTTGGATGGTCCCTTAACCCGAGACGATTTCTGGGAAACCAAAACATCGTAAACCTGGCGGTCGACAGAAAAGGGTCGTTCAATCATATTCAAAGGTTTAATCAGTGGGTCAACTATTTGGATGGGCAGATTATCGAACACCGTTGAGGAATGCAGTCGATTTTTTTGTTAAGACTGTGTTATTCCATTTGTTTTAATAATTATTATTTTTGTAACGTTATTTTAATATTAATAAACTTCATACGTAAAATAAACATTTAATTATTTGTGTAGTTTACACATAATTACTACCCGATTCTTTTTGTTTTTTTGTTTTACCTGATTTAACATAAAATAATCAAACTTTCGACAAATGTGTTATAGCCTCTGTATGCAACAATATATTTGCTAGTAATCTATATGTTTTTAAATATTTTTATACTATATTCATGCAAGGAATTATAAGATTTTTTTTAAGTAGTCGATGGTCCCCCACGTTATCCTATACTTTTGTTTTAATTGTTCCATATGTCGTGTAGACTGTAAAAAAATACATATTCCTAAATATTCTTTGGCTATTTATTGAGAACATATCATATCATAAAACCGTGTAAAAAACAATGATTGAATCGTATATAAATATACATATTTTTATCCTAATTATCTAGAGACATTATTACATGATGGTATTTTAAATCATTTACATTTAATATTCACTAATAAAATACTGATATTAATTCCAGATATGATCATTTTTCACTCTTAATCTAATTATTTCCTGTTCAATAACCACATAATTGGTTTCATAATTGACCACAATAGCCATCGGGTAAACTGTATTTTAATATTAATTCAAATTCAATAAAAAAGTTCCTAAATATATAAAATGTCATTATTCCAATGTTAAATCAATAGCACAATCATTTTATTTAATTTCATCCTATTTGCTTTTCATTAGGTCTGTAATAGAAAAATTGGATAATGTCAACAATATTTTTTAATACTCTAGTGAGTAAAAAATAAAATTATTAATCAAAATCAAATCAAATATTTACAATTACCTATAAATGTTTTAGGTTAAAAGTACTATATAAATTTTGTGTTATAAAAAGAACAGTAAATATTAACCAAGGAAATGAAAACATAATTAAAATTATGTAAGGTTAAATTAAATATAAGAAATTCTTAAACGCACTATTTAAATTCAAGAAAAAATATGTTTTAGCTTACAACCAATGCTTTTATTGCAAACCTGATGATTAACACAGTATTAAAGAAGAAAATTGACAGAAAAAATCTTTAGAAAAAGTACAAAACTACATAGTCCAGTAACTGAAGACCTGAAAATATGCAAAGCAGTCATTAAGTCGGTCCAGATTTCCTTTGCGGCTCAATTCTTAGGTTTTGACGGTTGCTTTCAAGGGCGAAAACTTTTACCAACACTGCTGGGTCGGAAAGATCCCAAAATGGCCCGTAGAGTCCGAAAAAATGGTTTCCCGCTAATATATGCCAAAATATACAAATTAGACAATTTTTGTTTAGATAAAAAATTAAGATCGTATCATTATCTACCATTTTTTTTGCAAGACGAATATTTTTTGCAAAAACGGCCTTCGAAAAAGCCCGAATTTTTGCACTGAATAGAAATGTTAGTTTCTCACTGAATTTCCGCTCGAGGGAGTTAGGAATACATTGATTTTCATGTTTTGGACTTTGGAGACCAACTGTAGATGGCGCCAGCGGCATACCTCTGCTCACTAAATTATGGGGCCTATGAATGGAAATCCGGGCACCAATCAATCTTTCGACAATTATTGGCGGATTCTACGGGAATTTTTCTGTAAAGTAGCGCTTGGGGTATCTCATCTATATTGCCGAATGTTCTGTGTAATTTGCGTTGCAAAATTTAATAGAAAAGTGCAAAAAAAATTTTTTTTCATGTGGCAGTCTCAAATCCCGGCGCTTTGCCTAATAGTGGGTTACTAGTTTTAGAGTGTGATGAATATTGACCCAAGAAGACCTTTTATATTTTCTGCGTCTTCTGCAAAATTTTCGCCAACTTCTACCGGAACAATATAGGTCCAGGATTTCAGAAAAATAAGAAAGTTTCTGAAAAATTTCTTTTATTCTGAAAAAAATGTTGAAAATACGAAATACATAGCCATGCTTATAATTTATCATACGTTAAACCATTCAATGTCATCAGAATCATACTCTTCATCGTCTTGCTCTTGCTCTATTCCTTCTCCTCCTCCACGCTTCCCTTCCCCCTATTTTTACAACCCCTGTGTTAATGTCTCGACAGCTATTTCATCCTCCTCCCCTTAAACCCCTTCTGGATCTCGATCCGCTTCCATTGCTGCAACAAGAGCTTTACAAAAATATATTATTGAAATGTAATAAGAATTACAACAAATTTATAGACTTTATTTTAAATCAATTAAATCTTTTCTGTTCCCCACAAACGAAAAACAAATTATTGAAAATTCAAGAATGACGTCGAATTTTTCACTTTAAAAACTTCTTTTTTTTAACAATTTAATTGATAATGATAAAATGCTACCAATAGTTTTCTTAAATACTATCAATAATACCGACAATAACGACTCCAAAAACAACAGAGATTGTATACCAACAAAAGCAGACGATTAAGATGAGCGCGTGGCGCGTGGGTACACGTGGTTAGGTTATGATGAATCTCAGGAGGAGAGCGTAAAAATGTGGGAGATAATTCTAACAAACAGTTAAGAACCACGCTCACAGGGGATCAATTGATAGAAGTGGAAAGGTGAGAATATCAGCTTCACTTCGGTCTGGGTATTAATGTTCAAAAAATGAACAGCAAGGAACAAGAAGTATTTAAAAAAATGTCCGGTTTTCCCCGGTGTGATCAATTTTCCTGATTTCTGGAAAACGGAGCAACTTTATTAAAAAAAAAAATACATTCGAAAAGTAGACACTCTAAGCTTCAAAATGGTGTGCATTGAATAACAATATAATAAAATATGAGTTTTTAATTACAGCTTGTTTCAAAGATTTCTAGAACTCCGAAAACGTATGAAAAATGCAAATAAATCAATTTTGTTTTAAAACGCCAGAAAGATATTGGAAAAAAATTCTAAGATCATTTAAGACATCTCAAGATCCCATTTAAAACAAAAATGGGATAAAAAACTATTAAAAGAACAAAAATATGAATGAATTACTATAAAGTGGTACAAAATAGTGGGAAAACGCTACTTTGACCCCCTTTTCAATGTTCTTGACAGGAAATAACGGGCTTCAAGGCACATGGATCGATACATATGGATTTTCCCATTGTAATGAACTTTAAATCATCGAAAAATATTAATTTTTGACCGAGTTCCGAAAAAATTTGTTCACCCGTTTACAAGCTAATCAGCATTGCTATAGAGATAAAGCAGGGGCTGAACGAGGGGACTTTTGATTGCGGTTATCTCGAAATCTGTAGAATTCCCGACAAAAATGATGGAGACCATTTTTGTAGATAAAGATAAGGTCTTTCTTTTTTATCTAAACAAAAATTCTCTAATTTGCATATTGTGGAAGATATTGGCGGGAAACCAGTTATAGGGTCCATTTTGGGCTTTTTCCGACGCAGCAGAGTTGGTAAAAGACTTAATGACAGGTTGGTCCCTTCAGTTACTGGACTAACATAAAAATGTGGACGTTATAATTCATACTAAATCTATTTCTACAATACAATACATAACAAATCCTTTAAAATTTGTCTTTAAAATGCTAACTTATTTTTGAAATGTATCGATTCGGTTACACTTCTACTATATTTGTATATACATTACATTTTTTTGTAATTAAAAGATATTATATACAAAATTGTACATCAGTCTTGACAGAAAAAATTTAATACTTCTATACACCTTAAAAAATTTGTTTTTGTGCAGACATTTAAAAACAAAAACGAACAGATCAGTAGTTTTGGCACAAAATTTAGGGATCTACGAATAGGTTGTGATAATAAAAAACGAAAATGGGGTTGAAAACAAAAAATGTTTTTCTACATCCACATGGATATTAACTTATCTACGCACAGACTACAAAACGAAAAACTATGCTATTTCGTTCAACTAAACGAATATGTTTCATATCTATTATAGGTTGTGAGAACACTGCAAAAAAATGGAATCCACTAATCACAGTTCACATTTTGGACACGAAATCTCAATTATTTTTAAAATTTTAAATTAGTGACAATTCTGTAAAACTAATTGTCAGTATATTTTTTAGTTATTGAAATTTAATATACATTAAAATAAGCTGAGTACAGTGGTGAGCTTTCTATGCAAAAATCCTTGGGTCGAATATAAAATAGTTTTTTAAATTTGTAGATTTTCGTTAGTGGGTGGTAAAAAAATATACTGTACAAATCGAGTGAATTTTACATGTCTACTCTTGTTGCTCAAAATACTATAATTTTATTGATATTTTATGGAAAAGTAATTTTTTATGCCAGTTGTATTAAAATGTATTGTAAGAAAAAGCATTTATAATTTGGTTGGACGAATCTCTAGAGCTAAGCCTAAAATAGATCGCATTTATCAGAGATTTAGACAAAGTTTTCCTTGTTCACATTCGGCTATAGCTCTATTTAACCCTAGAGTGCTTACAGGGGTGACCAGTAACCCCAGCGAAATTTTAATTGGTAGTTATTAAAAAACCGTAACACTGGCAACCGTGTGTGTTCTGCTATGTATCTATCTCCCGGTGTACTATTTATAAAGGGTGTGGCAGTGCTGTTTGTTTTGTGTCGCTGTGAGTTCTGTCGCGGCCGGGGTGACGTGTAACCCCAGTAAGCGTTAAGTGTTATTTAAAATAAATATAAAAAAGAACTTTCGATGGCTGTTCGACCAGGTGACCCAAAATTCGAGGAAACTGTGCTAAGGTGGAATGAGGAACTAGAAAGTCAATATGATTCTGACAATGGGGGTACAGATTTTGAAGATAATGTGTCAGTACAATCAGATTTAGATAGCATTGTATCGATCGAAGAAGAGGAACATGACAGAGGAGATATTATAGATAACAATACAGAGAATGAAGCTGAAGAAATAGATAGTGAAGGTGAAAGAGAAATAGATAGTGAAAGTGAAAGAGATCCGCCTCAACCAAAAAAGTTCAGAGGAAAGAATGGCTATAGCTGGTCTGCTGAACCACCAAGTCGCACTCGTACTCCGCTGCGAAATATTGTCTTTCGACTACCAGGCCCAAAAAATGATGCTAGGAATATAACAACTATATTGGATTCCTGGAAACTGTTCTTTAGTGATGAAATTATTATTTCCATCGCTTTATACACTAATCAAGAAATAAATAGGCAAAGACAGAAATATTCTCAAGATTGTCGTTTTGTAAATGAAACTGATACCATTGAAATTATGGCATTATTTGGTTTACTGTATATTGCAGGCCAAAAAAAAGATAATCATCAGAACTCAAAAGAAATGTGGTCAAAGTTTGGGCCAGAAATTTATCGTTGTATAATGAGCAAAACCAGGTTTATGTTTTTGATATCTTGTATAAGATTTGACGATAAACGAATCAGAGATCGTTAAGATAAATTTGCCCCCATACGTACTATATGGGAACGATTTATTTCAAACTGTAATAAAAATTATACACCCCATAGTTATTGTACCATTGGTGAGCAGCTGTTAGGCTTTAGGGGAAAATGTCCATTTAGAGTATATATTGCTTCAAAACCTGATAAGTATGGGCTCAAAATTATGACAATGTGTGACGCACGCACCTTCTATATGGTAAGTGCTATTCCTTATATTGGAAAAACAAAAAGACCGGATAATGAACCTGTGCCAGATTATTATGTGAGAACACTGACCGAGAGCATTCATGGAACAGGGAGGAATATTACAATGGATAATTGGTTTACGTCAATCCCATTGACCGACAAAATGTTAACTAAATTCAATTTGACTATTGTAGGTACACTTAGAAAGAACAAACGAGAAATTCCTTCATCTTTCCTCCCAAATAAGGAGAAAAAAGAAGGTACTTCTCAGTTCGCATTTAGCAATAAAAAAACATTGGTTTCTTACACACCCAAAAAAATGAAGTCAGTATTATTATTATCCAGCATGCACAGCGGAAAGGTAATTGATGAAAATAGCAAACCTGAAATCATAAACTTCTATAACTCAACAAAAGGAGGGGTGGATTCATTGGACCAGATGATGCACTCCTCATCTGTCTCCAGAAAAACGCGTAGATGGCCACTACGGTTTTTTTTTATGAAATGCTGGATCAAGCAGGAATAAACTGCGACGTGATATACTAAATTGTGAAGGGTAACAGAAAAAAGAGTACTCGCCGAACATTTTTATTTGAGCTTGGGTTTGCTTTGGCTAAACCTCACATGGAAAGACGTTTAACCAAAAATCTGCCTGGTGATTTAGCATCATCCATTAGAAACATACTTGATGTGAAAGATGAGACTGCACCTGAAGGACAACCTCCAAGAAAACTTTTAAAACAGAAGCGGTGTTTTTTGTGTGCAAGAACAAATGACCGAAAAACCAAAACTGCCTGTGGAAAATGTTCAAAACCAATTTGTAACGACCATAGAGTAGAAATATGTTTAGAATGTATGAAATAAAAGTTTTTTGTTCAAATACTGTAATTTTTTTAATTTATAATGTCAATTACGATTTTTTTTAGGAGGGGGTTACCGGTAACCCATGTAAGCATATTATAAAGGTGCATATTTTATGTAAGCACTCTAGGGTTAATACTTCTGTTCTAGGGATTTGTCAAACCAAATTATAAATGTTTTTTCTTACATGACGTTTTGGCATAAAAAATGACTTTTCTAAAAAATATCAATAAAATAATATAGTAATTTGAGCAACAATAGTGGATGGGGAAAATTCACTCAATTTGTACAGTATATTTTTTTATGACCCACTAACGAAAATCTACAAATATTAAAAATTATTTTAGGTTATTAAGATAAAAGAATTAATTAAAAAATAATTTATGATTTTTATTCATTTATAAAATAAAATAATTAAGAAAAAAAAAAAAGAAAAAATATTTGTTTTTTTCCATCCAAGATTAAAACTCAAGTCTTCCATATGGAAGGCATGAACGCTGACCACAGGACCATCTACGCACAATTATTTATTATTATAAACGAAATAAAAATAAAAATGCTATTATTTATCGATTCTATACAAGAATAACCTATTTTAATGTATATTTAACCTCAATAACTAAAATATATGTTGGCGATGTTCCTCTGCTCCCCACCACACATTCTTGAAGTTCATACACATGCGTGTCAGGATGGACGAGCGGAAGAAGGCAGACCAGCGCAGTGGGTAGTACGCTAATAAACAGTGGCAATACCACAGCAACATTGTAATTGAGAATACTTGATCGTGAAATAAACCATTGAAAAACCAGTTTAGACATTTTTATTAGGGATGATACATCCCTTATGTTTATATCAGAAGTGGGATCACTACGCGTACCGTGGCTAATAGACTATAATTAGTAATTTAAGTAGAAGTTAGTGCTAGTGATAATGGCGGACGAAAATCCTGAACCTTGTGACAGTGCGTCAGCAGAACACAATGTCTGTCGATGTTAAAGACCATGTGAACGGACATAGTTCAAAGCGTGCTAAATTTCAGTGGCAGGAAACATTAATAAACTTTGTAGCAGCCCAAGAGTAATAAATCGCTGATTGAACTCAACATTCCAAGATGGCTACGTAGCCGTTCGCTAAGCCAACGCCCAGTGTTGCAGGAGCAGATTAATCTAAGACGCAAGCGCCAACATTCGCGCCTGTACACTGTTGTCGACTTACTAGCTATGACTCTGACGATAGCGCATATTCCATAAAAGAATGGCTTAATTGACGCTAACCAAAATAAAAGCCGAATTGAGCGTTAGAGATAACGATGCGCCGCTAAATCGAGCGACGCATCTAATACTCGCGGTTATTGTTATTGTTGTGACTGGCGACTTCTTTCTCGAACGTGACAAAACTTTTGTGAATCCATTCGCTGACAAGGGAACACCAGTTGCTCGTGAATACAAGACGGCTACACTTCAAAGCCGTGATTCTAACTTATTGTGTGATTGTGAAAATCGAAAATTGTGGATCATCACTAAATTTTATAATGCTTTGCTGTGGCATTCAGTTCCGGATTAGACAATTCAAAAGCCAAATTCCGAACATAAGTGGTGAGCTCATAAAATTACTAAGTGAATTTGATGCGATCCGTGTTGACCTCGAGAATGACGAAAAATGCAGATATCATTAGAAACCCAAGAAGTCAGTTTAAAGATCGACGAGAAGCCGAACGTTTCAAGCCAAACAAAATCTTAAATGTACCTTCCTTTAAAGGAGACCACCAGAGACACCAACAAAATCTATGTCGGAGAATATAACAGGCGAGTACATTTAACACGGTTATTACTCATAAAAAAAATCGACAGTATTAGTGCATTAATTGTAAAAAAATGGGCCAAGCCGAATCCAATTGTTAGTATAAACAAAAAAGCCTAAGAAAATATTTGTGTTAAAAAAAAGTGACGCTATCTAAATTCGACATCGATAGCCATGTTATTATACTGTGAACAAACTCAGTCATTAAAATACCTTATTGAGAGTGATGCTGACAGTTCAATAATTAAACATTCCGTAGTAAAATCATTAAAAGAAACGATTAGGCCAGCTGATGCATGTGCTTTTGTTATTAATTGGATCTCAAGATGTTTACAATATCGATCTTTGTGATTTTGCCGACTATTACGTTAGAGGTCGTTCCAAATAATGTGATTCCTGAAGATGTTGACTTGACATTATTATTGGAAGCAATGTCATATGCCGACCTTGTTTAAGTGTTGAGAAAAACGTCAACACGATTGAGTTACATCAAAAGCTGCTCAACATTCCGAAAATGTTTACAATAAAAAATTAAAGGATAGGAAAATTAATCAATTAGAATTAAAAGACACTTTAAAAATACAAGTGAAGAAACTTTTAACATTTTACAAGAATAAAACTCCTGACCGCCAAACCAAGGTCAACGATTCAATGAAACTAGGCGTCGGACCAGATTATAAGCCAGGTGATTTTGTGGCTATTGAAGATTCACAGTTCGCAGGTGGAGGAAAATTAAGGCCAAAATACAAAGGGCCTTACACAGTTAGACAGGTATTACCACATGAAATATATTAACTTCATAAAGAGCGACAGCGAATAACTATAGCCGCTCAAGATCAGTTGCTATGGTCATCGAAGTAATTATAAAAAAAGGTTAGTGGAAATCCCACAATATTAAATTAAAATGACATCATTCATTGTTTTCAGTATGGCAAAGCACTATTGTTTGCAGATGATTTAAAAGTTTTCCTAACTATTAAAACCATTTGAATGCTATAAAGTGCCATGTCATGCGCTTTTATCGATCCCATTTACCAACTACTACTTTTGATTATAACTTAAATAGTCATATCTTGGAGTCTGTTAATCAAATTAAAGACCTTGGAGTTATTCTAGATCCCACTTTAAGCTTCAATCAACCCATACCTAAGGCTATCCATAAATCCATGAAAATGTTAGGTTTCATCAAAAGGCTAACACATGATTTTACTGACACAACTGCAATCAAAGTCCTTTATTGTTCACTAGTCCGACCTCACCTAGATTATTGCTCTTCTGTCTGGTCTCCACATTACATAACGCACAGCAGAAACATAGAAAATGTGCAACATAAATTTCTTAGATACATAGCCTATAAATTAGGTGTCCTTTGCGAGTATGACTTGATAGATAATTTTCTAAACATCCCCTCTTTGGAAACTAGGAGGAAACAGAGAGACCTGATATTACTTTTTAAAATTATCAATGGCAAATGCAGCTGTACTGAACTTCTAACAAAAATAAATCTTTATGTTCCAACGCGCTCAACTCGACAGCAACAAACATTTTATGTACCTTTTTATCGTTTAAACCATACTTTTAGCAGCTGTATTCCAAGAATGTTAAGATTAGCCAACACTCATAACGATCTTGAGATATTTAACACCCCCTTCCATAAATTTATGAAGCAATTACTTAGTACTGAGCTTTAATTTTTAATCTTTAATTTTAATGTATAATGTAATTATTTTATGCAACCTTATTGTCTTTTAAATCTTTTAAATTCTTAACCTATTTTATGAATTATACCACGATTGTATTTCAACACCATATATATTTCACTACATTTTAATTATAATTTTAAAATTTTAATTTATTTCTCAAATGGGCTTGCCCGTAAATAAAAAAAAATAATTGTTTTTGTTGATTTATGGTGGAAATCCCTCCAAATTTAACTAAATAAATTATGATAATAAATAGGCACTAGGGTTTAGTGTTGTAGCACTAGCGTTTAGTGTTAGGGTGGCAATCCCACCAGATATTCCTGAATAAATCATGATAATAAATTAACACTAGAGTTTAGTGTTGTAGCACTAGTGTTTAGTGTTAGAATGGCAACCCCACCAGATGTTCGTGAATAAATCATGATAATAAATTAACACTAGGTAGCAATAGTGTTTAGTGTTAGGGTGGCAATCCCACCAAATATTCCAGAATAAATCATGATAACAAAATAACACTAGGGTTTAGTGTTGTAGCACTAGTATTTAGTGTTAGGGTGGCAATCCCACCAGATGTTCCAGAATAAATTATAATAATAAATAAACACTTAGAGTTTAGTGTTGTAGCACTAGTGTCTAGTGTTAGGGTGGCAATCCCACCAAATTTTCCTGAATAAATTATGATAATTAGGTAACACTAGAGTTTAGTGTTGTAGCACTAGTGTTTAGTGTTAGGGAAACAATCACACCAAATTTAATTAAAACATTAGTGATAATGTTCATAAGTCGTAACAGTAGTTCTGTTTTCGTATTTTGTAATTCCAGATATATGTGGCGCGAGGACGCACCAATTGCAGGATCGCCGTGTTAGCGGTGTTCCTCTGCTCCCCACTACACATTCTTGAAGTTCATACACATGCTTGTCAGGATGGACGAGCGGGAAAAGGCAGACCAGCGCAGTGGGTAGTACGCAAATAGACAGTGGCAATACCACAGCAACATTGTAATTGAGAATACTTAATCGTGAAATAAACCATTGAAAAACCAGTTTAGATATTTTTATTAGGGATGATACATCCCTTATGTTTATATATATACTTACAATAAGTTTGACGTAAATGTCACTTATTTAAAATTTTAAATATAATAGTAGTTGAGTGTCCAAAATATTAACTGTGATTGGTCGATTTAATTTTTTTGCAGTGTTCTCAAGAGTAGATAGAATATGAAATAAATTCGTTCAGTTGAAAGCAATAGCATACTTTTTCGTTTTGTAATCTGTACATAGATAAGTCATGTGGGTGTAGAAAAAATATTAGTAGTATTTGATGGATTTCATTTTTTGCAGTGTTCTTACTACCTATAATGGGTATAAAATATATTCGTTCAGTTAATGGCAATATTATACTTTTTTCTACACCCACGTGGATATTAGCTTATCTACGCATAGATTACAAAACGAAAAAGTATGCTATTTCCTTCAACTTAAAGAATATATTTCATATCCATTTTAGGTAGTGAGAACACTGCAAAACAAAATAAATCCATCAATCACCGTTCATATTTTGATCAACCGACTGCTATTATTTTTAAAATTTTAAATAAGTAACAATTCTGTCAAACTAATTGTCAGTATATTTTTTGTTATTGAGAATAAACATACATTAAAATGGGTTATTCTTGCGTTGAATTAATAAATAATAGCATTTGTTTTTATTTCGTCTATAATTATAAATAATTTGTTAATTTTAATAAAACTGTATGAAGTCACTTTAATAACAAGTATTTTAGCAACAAAAATAAAAGAATAGATGGTCCTGTGGTCAGCATTCTTGCCTTCTACACGAAAGACTCGAGTTCGATTGTCGGATGGGGAAAAATGAAATAATTTTTTTTTCGTTTATTTTATTTTAAAAATTAAGTTATTTTGTCTTTATGACCAAAAATATTTTATTATTTTTAATTTTTGTTAGTGGGTCGTAGAAAAAATATTCTATACAACTTGAGTGAATTGTCCACATCGCACTCAGACGATTAAGCACTCCGCATACGGCGTTGTGCTCAAATTTCGTCTTCGTGCGATATGGTCATCATATCCAGTCTTGTTACACAAACTACTATTTCGTTTTGCAGTCAGTGCGTAGATAATATCCATGTGGGTGTAGAAAAAATTGTTTAATATACAGACTTATGGCACATTAAGACAACGAATAGTGATAATAGTGCTAGATTTTTTTATACCGGTTGTTTTGAAATATGGCTACTTTTAAGTTCAATTTACTCAATTTTTTCAAAGCCAATACCTGGTATATTATTTTAGCATACAATTCCTTATAAATTTGCCTATTCAACAATACCAAAATGTTAGAGAATAACACATATACAGAGTGTCCCATTAGTTCGTAATTGATCGATAGCTGTTATTGAAAATACGAAAAAAAAAATATTATAAAAGTTGTATGATCATATTCAAAAATTAAACTTAAATATTTAGGGTGGTCCATAAACGAGGTGTTGACTAAACCTATACATTTTAAAAGCAAAAACACCGTGCAAGTAGTTATACGTATTTGATTGTTTTCACGTCATCAAATAATTTTAATTGACTTCATTCATTTGCTATGTTATATATAGGGTGTGTTAAAACTTGATGTTACGAATTTTTAAATTTTTTCAATGGAATACCCTGTATTAATTAATTGGTGGTATAACATCTAAGGTTTGTCAAAGCATATGATTTAGTTCAAGATAAAATACATTTATTTTCGACAAACCCTGTATGCGACTGATAAATTTTGATATCAGATGATTGAATTTTAGGTTTTAGACCATGCACAACTTTTAATGTAAAGTAACTTTTTTTTCAAAATTAATAGTAAACAGAATTCTGTAGATGCTAAGTTAGCGGCATATGGAAAACCTTTATTATTACTTTTAGGGAAAAAAATATTTTTAATAAAAAGTTGCTCATGATCTAATACCTAAAATTTTAATTGCCTAATATCTAATTTTATCAGTAGCATACGACGTTTGTCAAATAATATGATTTTGCTTAATATTAAAGTTATATTTGATAAACCTCGTATATAATTAATAAAATTTGATATTAGATTATCATATTTTAGGTTTCAGACCATGCAACTGTTTATTAAAAATAAGTTTATTTCCTAAAATTCATAAAAAAAGTTTTCCGTATGCCGCCAACTTTTTTGAAAATAATTTTTATTGATGCAAATCTAAATAAAGTATTGTGGGTAAATAAGGTAATAAAAACACTTTATTCTTAAAAACTTCTTTTTTTTTATTTGGTTCTTTATCTGAAAGACCTTGTGGTACATATAGAGTATTCCATTAAGCATAGGAAATAGAGCATAAGATAAACTGATTAAAAATAAGCCGATTTAACGAAACAACAGTAGATAAAACATAACTCGTTTCCGAAATACTACTAAAGTTGAAAATCAAAAATTATCAATACCTACAATTTTTTTATTACTCAGTTTAATTTCTCTAAATTCGGTCAACGTTATTGATGTAATAAAATACATCTATCAGCAAAAAATCAGGTAAATATGGTTTGCCAGTGGCGTACGGCATGATAGAGTAACAACTTCACCCCTTCTAAATTTTAGTCCACTAAAAACTTTTGAAGTTTCTCAAATAAAGTTGAGTTACTTTTTGAGATATTGGCATATGTATGCAAATTCTGAAATTTTGATTTGTTTTATTAAATTTCTATGAAGAGTATATTATTTATTTAAAAAACATCAAAAAATTTAATATTTTATGTCAAAATAACTTTTTGGATAGTGACGTAAAATTTACCAATACTGCAAGCCAATGGAAAAGTTAATTTAGGTAAGTAATTTTTTTGCTGATAGATGGATATTATGACACCAAAAATGTTTGCTAAATGAAGTAAAATTGTACTGATTAGTAGTATAGCAAGCGGGAACCTGGGACCGATGGTAACATCTCCATCCAGTTCTACAAGATACCATCCACTTCTAGTCAAAGAAGTGACGATGCAGCCGAAGAATCGCCAAAGAATGATCATTGACCAGAAGAGGTAGTAATAGAGGAGTGTTCTTCAAGATATCATCCACTTCTAGCCAAAGAAGTGATGACGCAGCCGAAGAATCGTCAATGACCAGAAGGGGTATTAGTAGAGTGTGATAGAAAAAAATAAAAGACGTATAAAATGTTTTGTAGTATTTGTCGAACAGAAATTTTAGAAAGTAATGATTGCACCAAATGTTTAACTTTAAAAATTTTTCGTTAGTTATTACAAAGAAATATTATAGAGACATTTCAAAATTTAACTTGGTAACACTAAAGGGAGTTTTTCCTTATGAATATTTAGGTAGTTATGAAAAATTACAGGACACTTTTCTTCCATCAAAAGACAAGTTTTATAGTCAAATTAACAATGAAGAAATTACTGATAATGACTATGCACATGCATCGAATGTTTGGAAGACTTTTAACATTAAAAATCTAAAGGAATACGCTGAACTGTATTTAAAGACTGACGTATTACTTTTAACTGACGTTTCTGAAAACTTTAGAACAATGTGTGTAAAAACTTACGGATTAGATAGTCTCCATTATTACACATTACCTGGATTAGCATTTGATACAATGTTAAAAATAACCAATGTGAAATTAGAAGTGTTGACAAACATTGAAATGGTTTTTTTTTTTTCAAAAAGGAATTAGAGGCGGTATTTCTCAGTGTAGTAACCGGTATGGAGCAGCTAATAATAGGTATATGGGTATAGAGTACAATTCACACTCACCAACATCCTATTTGATGTACTTTGACATAAATAATTTGTATGGTACAGCTATGTGTGACTTTTTACCGTATGGTGGTTTTCACTGGATGCCTCTTTCGGAAATTTATAAAGAAAATATTATGAATTGTCCTGATGACAGTGACTATGGTTACATTTTAGAAGTGGATTTATAATATCCAAAGGAAATTATTGAATTTCATAAAGATCTCCCACTTTGTCCTGAGCATTTAATTCCACCAACTTCTAATTCAACTATCCCAAAATTGTTAACTACATTGTATGATAAACAAAAATATGTTATTCACTACAAAAATTTAAAACAGTCCATTCGATTAGGATTAAAATTAAACAAAATTTATCGATGTTTAAAATTTGAACAGTCTCAGTGGTTAAAAAAATACATTGACATAAACATTGAATTAAGAAAAAAAAGTGAGAACAAATTTGAAAAAAATTTATATAAACTATTTATTAATGCCCCTTACGGCAAAACTATTGAAAATGTTATAAAATATAAAGATATTAAGATGGTGAATAGATGGTCTGAACGATACAGGGCAAACTATTATATTTCTCAACCAAATTTCCATAGCTGTACTATTTTTGATAAAAATACCGTTGTAATTAAAATGAAAAAACAAAAGATTAATTTTAATAAACCAATTTTCTTGGGTATGTGTATTTTGGATATATCTAAAACTTTCCTCTACGATTTTTATTATGAGTATGTAACGGAAAAATTTCAAGAACGAGCAATATTGCTATACAGAGACACTGACAGTCTAATTTATAAGTTTAACATTGATAAAATTTACCAACATATTCGGGAGGACATACATAAATTTAATACATCTGAATACACTGAAAATAATGCGTATAATATTCCTTTAAGAAATAAAAAAGCTTTGGGATTAATGAAAGATGAAAACAAAGGACAAATAATGACCCATTTTATTGGTCTTAGATCTAAAATGTATGCTTTTAAAGTAATAAAAAATAATTCAGAAAATCTAATTAAAAAGTCAAAGGGAATAAAAAAGGCAGCTATAAAGGAATTAACGTAAGAGATTTATTATGCAAGTTCATTTAATAAAATTACAATTAAACTTGTTCCGCATTCAATTATTTCTAAAAAACATGATGTCTACACTTTGTCACAAAGAAAAGTAGCATTAAGTCCATATGATGATAAGAGAATGGTTGATTATATTCACACTGATACGTTGCCCTGGGGGTTCAATGATAAGTAAAGTAAATATTTTTTAAAGAATCATTATACCTAAGTAAATAGTTTTTTTGACTTAATTAATCTACTATTAATCTATCGTGGATGGTATTGTTGACATTCCATAAAATGAAGTAAGTCAATAAACTTATTAGGTACGTAAATGTTTGTATTAATTTTTTTCTCGTAGTCTCAAATCCAACAAAAATGGAATAAAATAATAAAAAATCAAACACGTTTTCAAAATTTAATAAGCAATAAAACAGCAAAACGAATAAAACCCATCCAACTACCTACAGTACGTTATTTAAACAAACTATATGGAATTATTTGGTGCAACAACTGTAGAAAATTTTTCTGCTTCTGTAAAATATCTCTTTGCATTCAGAACGAACCAAATTCTCTTTATTGCAATGAAACAATGCCTCCAAATTCTTAATTATTGGAAATGTAACTTTTCATCATTAAAATTTCACAGAGGTGAGCAATTATCCTTAACGTACTACTTAAATAAATAACATTTTTTGTTTTTTAGCCACGAATCAATTGCCCCATTGTTAATAAGGATAATCTTCTACAAATTAAAGAAGACGTTGTTACCAATTGTAAATCACAACATTTTCGACTTAACCAGGCACAAACTCAAACAGAAGAGGATTGGGATGTTATGGAAAACAATTACCAATATTCACGGTGGATGGATGAGTGCACTAACAAGTACTGAAATTGGATCAAATTAAACATGTGGTACAACGTTATCACATTTAATTATTACTGTAAAACGTTATAAGAAAAATAATTGCAAAGTTTTTAAATACATTTTTTTTAAACAAATACTTTTGTATTTCATTTCAACAAGCCAGGCTCTACTGTTGAGTACAGGCTCGGCTAGGCTAGTCTCATCAGTATCTACCACCACCATCTAATAAAAACTTTTAAAGTTAAACATTTGGTGCAATAATTATTTTCTAAAATTTCTGTTCGACAAATACTACAAAACATTTTATACGTCTCTTATTTTTCTTCTATCACACTCTGCTACTACTCCTTCTGGTCATTGACGATTCTTCGGATGCTTTATCACTTCTTCGACTAGAAGTGGATGATATCTTGAAGAACACTCCACTACTACTACCTCTTCTGGTCAATGATCATTCTTTGACGATTCTTCGGCTGCATTGTCACTTCTTTGACTAGAAGTGGATGGTATCTTGTAGAACTGGATGGACATGTTACCATCGGTCCCAGGTTCCCGCTTGCTATACTACTACTCTGATTAATAAAAAAATATAGCCATAAATAATTTTTGGATTTTAACACCGTAATTCGGAAACGAGAAACATTTTATCCAAGCATGCTTCGTTTAGTTGTCTTATTTTTAATCAGAGAATCGTAAGTTATCCTATGTCACATTATTTACGGAACACCATGTATAGTATAATAGGTCCCTACGTAATGATACTAAGACCTTTGCTTTTTGTTGACTGAACACAACAATGAACTACCAAGTAAATATACCTATGTCCCGAATCTAATCCAAAACTTTTATTTACCTGCTACATCCAAAATATTTTTCAAGGTCAAGAACTCGTTTACCTATATAGTGGTTCGGGGTGATGATCATGTTATAACAGTTACTGTTTAGAATTATTAAAAAATATTACGCCATCTGTTCAACAAAAGAACTATTAAATATCGAATATTGATCCATCTGTTAAATAAAAACATTCTTTAATATGACACATAAGTAACATCTATCAAAATTAGTTCATGTTACGAATATTGGAGTGTGCTACTGTGTCCTTAAAGCCGCCATTTCACTGTATTTTACTTGGTCAAAACAGAGGTTTATAATTATTTACAGAAATTATCTTTTACTAGATAGAGTTTAGTGAAACTTTGGCAGCTTATAGTAAAATGTTTAACACCTTAACGACCGCGTGCTAACTATAGTTAGCACACTTTTATTTTTCCCTGGGACCGCGTGTTAACCTCTGACAGCACGCATGATATTTTCACTGCTGCGATATCGACAAGACGCACGTTAACAATGCTAAATATATAGACTGCTTTAGTAAGCGATCCTGGTGATTCGTCACCTCTCTTAAGCTAGCAGGACCAACTGGGCAGAATCCATTAAAATCTATTAAATTATTTTGTACCTATTTTGTACTAATGTGTACCACCAATAAAAATTAAAAAAATAAAATAAAAAATAAAACAAAGGTAGAATTAAAACGAACTGAATTTGTACATAAAGGAACTATACCTCAGCTTCGACAAAACGAAGGAAAGATGGAAATTTTTAAAAAAATCTGATGTGTCCAACACATGACTTTCCTATCTAGTTATTATAGGCTTTTTCCGGTTATTTTGTACAACCTATTGCAGCACCTCTATAAATGTTTAAAGGATAAACTAAATATATACATTTTCTACATACATTTAACTCGAAACATTTTTCTCTAGATAACGAAAATACTGAAAAATTTAAATTTAGCACTTTTCCTTCAACTTTTCCAATACGGTCCATTTTAGAAAAATCATATAAAAAACAAAAATTATAGAGATCTATATCATAAATAACTTTTATTTAAACAATTTTCCTAAAAATTTGAATTTTATTACATTTTGTTAAATTTTTCGAATACGGACCATTTAAAAAAATATTGTGTAAAACCAAAATTATAGATAATAATATTGTAAGTATCTGAACAATTTTCTTCTCCAAACATAAATAACAGATATATTCCATAAAATATAAAAACGGCCTCCCATAAAGTACCCCCCCCCCCAGATGTTCCGACTTTGTCCAAAATCTAATCATTTCACGTCAGGCCGAAATAAACCTTAAGTTTAAAATTTAATGTTTTTTTCTTAATCCGTTTTTGAGTTTTCTTCAAAGTTCTAAATTTACACATTTTCTCAAATATCTCAAATACGGTCCATTTTAGAGAAATTATGTATAAAATAAAAATTATAGAGAATTATATTACAAACAACTTTTATTTGAACAATTTTTACAAAAAATTATTTTTTTTACATTTTGTCAAATTTCTCGAATACGGACCATTTTAGGAAAATTTTTCATAAAACAAAAATTATAGATAATTATATTAGAAGTAACTCTTATTTGAAGAATTTTCTTCTCCAAACGTAAATAACAGATATATTCCATAAAATATAAAAATGACTACCTATAAAGTACCCCCCCAGATGTTCCGACTCTGCCCAAAATCTAATCAGCTCATTGGACGCTGAAACAAAGCTTAAGTTTAAAATTTGGTGTTTTTCTGTGTATCGGTTCATGAGTTATGCGTTATACAGACACACACACACACAGACATCATCGCGAAAATAGTCAAAACGGATTCAGGGGACCTCAAAACGTAAAAATCCGTCGAAAACTCGAGGTCGAAAAAAATCATGATTCCTATACTTTCCTTATATCTGTATACAGATAGGAAAGTAAAAAGGAACATTATCATTTTTTGAAATTAAAATGTTTTCATTTTTACCAATATTTTTACCTACATTAACATTGCCAATATTGTTTTCAACATCAATATTATTTTAAAACAAACATGACAAACATAATAAATAAAAAAAAATCATCTTCAATGAAAATTCTTTATAATTTGTTATTAATCGATATAAATAATACATTTTCTTTACATTGTCACTTACGTCTTGAAGACTTTATGATTGACAGGCTGTAATAATGTATATGCTTTTTCAGTGCATCCAATCTCGTATACAAAATCGAAAATATCCAAATTTGATATTGATTCTAAACTATTCAAATACAGAGTCACTTTATTATCTGGTAAATTAATTAATTCTGAAGTAGGAACAAGCCATTCATCTTTCTATGACAATTTTTTATTTTTATTTTCATTCAAAATAGTTCATAAAAAAATCTGATGTGTCCAACACATGACTTTCCTATCTAGTTATTATAGGCCTTTTCCGGTTATTTTGTACAACCTATTGCAGCACCTTTATAAATGTTTAGAGGATAAACTAAATATATACAGTTTCCACATACATCTACCTCGAAACATTTTTCTATAGATATTCATTAAAAACGAAAATAGTGAAAAATTTAAATCTAGCACTTTTCCTACAATTTTTCCATTACGGTCCATTTTAGAAAAATCATGTATAAACAAAAATTATAGAGATCGATATCGCAAACAACTTTTAGTTCAACAATTTTCATAAAAATCAGAATTTTGCACATTTTGTCAAATTTCTCGAATACGGACCATTTCAGGAAATTTTTACATAGAACAAAAATTAAAGACAATAATATTAGAAGTAACTTTTATTTGAACAATTTTCTTCTCCAAACATAAATAACAGATATATTCCATAAAATATAAAAACGGCCTCCCATAAAGTACCCCCCCAGATGTTCCGACTTTGTCCAAAATCTAATTATTTCACGTCAGGCCGAAATAAACCTTAAGTTTAAAATTTAATGTTTTTTTCTTTATTCGTTTTTGAGTTTTCTTCAAAATTCGAAATTTACACATTTTCTCAAATATCTGGAATACGGTCCATTTTAGAGAAATTATGTATAAAATAAAAATTATAGAGAATTATATAACAAACAACTTTTATTTGAACAATTTTTATAAAAACTTATTTTTTTACATTTTGTCAAATTTCTCGAATACGGACCATTTTAGAAAAATTTTGTATAGAACAAAAATTATAGATAATTATATTAGAAGTAACTTTTATTTGAAGAATTTTCTTCTCCAAACGTAAATATCAGATATATTCCATAAAATATAAAAAATACCACCTATAAAGTACCCCCCCAGATGTTCCGACTCTGCCCAAAATCTAATCAGCTCATTAGACGCTGGAATAAAGCTTAAGTTTGAAATTTGGTGTTTTTCCGTGTATCGGTTCATGAGTTATGCGTTATACAGACACACACACACACAGACACACACACACACACACACAGACATCATCGCGAAAATAGTCAAAACGGATTCAGGGGACCTCAAAACGTAAAAATCCGTCGAAAACTCGAGGTCGAAAAAAATCATGATTCCTATACTTTCCTTATATCTGTATACAGATAGGAAAGTAAAAAATAGACATTAAAAATATTAACAAATCATCATTGCCACACCTAGGATAAGTAATCCCAATGAGTTGAATCATTTTTTTGTTAATGATTCCAGGGATGATCGTTAACCAGACAAAAATATTATAGAATACAGTTCATCAAATTTCTAGAGGTGTTCGACGCCCAGACAGAGAACGCGCTACGTGTGACTAAGATAGCTATTGTACAGTCTGCTAAACAAGTTATTTTAAATAGTTTTTAATATTTTTAGGTAATTAAGTTTTAAAAGTGTGGAATAGTTTATGGATTAAATTGGTCTGATTGGACTTTCTTAGAACGTTTTTAAAAGCAGCTAAAGATTGGATGTAGAATTGAAAATAATTATTATGCCATAAAAGATGTTTTGGAATTCCTTCAACCTTTTGAAATTGAGTCAGAAAATATAAATTTTATAGGATAGCGGAAAATACCTATAATTTTTTTGTAGGCCTTTGTAAATCGTGGAAATAGTTTATATTTTATTTCTACCTTATTAAGGAAAATGGTACCTATTAATAATAACGGTTGTTTCTGAAACATTACTAAAATTTTCGAAATTTTGTTTTTCTACAAAATAATAAACTATAGTATTTAGAAAAAAAATTATTTCTCTTATAATTTTATGAAAAATAACAGGGGAATATTTACATTTCTTGATCTATTAAACAAAACGATAAATTATCTCGACGAATGACACCATGTTCTAGTACGGAAGCTAGCTTTACATTTTGTTGGTGGTTTCATGGGTTTCATATCAATTTTTTGTAATTGTAGTTTACACGTACATATACCTCTTAACACTTGTTTGCTTTATTAAAAAAGTGTGTTGTTGTGATTTACGTCGAAATAAGTCAAAAACAACTTGAAACCCCATATAAAATCAAAAAGGAGAAACGGAAAAAAATTGAGCCTGTAAATGAACACAACTCAGAAACAAAAATAGCTATCTAATAATAAAAAAATAAAATTTGATTCTTGTGCATCTTCGTTGTAAAAATAGATACTTTTTTGATCTTAGGTACAGATATAATTTTAATGGTCTTCCGAAAAACTTTCTTCAGTTTCCATATCAGATTCAAAATCAGTCTCACTGTCACTGTTTAAGTTAATTATAAATCTATCAGTTGCCTCATCCAAAGTAACTTCTCTGTCATAAAATTTAGATTCCCACATTTTAGCATTATTACAACGAGATTGCCACTCCTCTTTAGAAAACGTATCAAAAAAGTCTTCACACAACAGTTGTACGTCTTGCCTCTTAAATGTAGTGTTGTTACTAGCTACATATTGTTTCAATGATGCCCACACTAATTCGATCGGATTAAGATCGGGATGATACGGTGGCAAACGCAAACAACTAAAACCATGTTCATTTATCATTTCTTCAATTGCATACCTCTTAAATCGTGACTTATGCAATAGCACTAAACTGTATAATTGCGTTTTGAGCATATCCTCTTCGTAAGCAATATTATGATTCCTTAACCAATCCTGCATGTCAGCTTTTTTAGAAGTTGACGTTGGTGCTTTATTTACCTGGACATTATGGTAAGGAGCATTATCAACAATAATGACGCTTCTTGGAGGGAGGTTCGGAAACAGCTTTTCTTTCAACCATTTAGAAAAATTATTAAAATTCATTTCATCGTGGTAGTCTCCACTTTTGGTTCCAGATTTGACAATTAACCGGGCATTCGGAATAAAGCCCATTTCACCTCCTGCATGGACAATAATTAGTCTATCACCTTTATTAATTGGTTTCTTTAATCCCTCATTTGAATTATCACTCCAAGCTTTCTGGTGTGTGTGGGAGGCATGAATGTATGTTTCGTCTAAGTAGACAATTGGACGGCCCTCTGCTCGATAACTTTTTAAACGAATCAGATAGTCTAAACGTAGCTTTTGAATATCAAACCTTTCCATTAATATTTTTCTGTTTGTTTTTGTTTTCCGCCAACGAAATCCTAGCGACTTTATTATTTTTCTTAAACTTTGATAGCTTCCTTTGTACCCTGTAGCTTCTCTAAATTTAGTCAGAATTGTTTTTAATGTTGGAACAATATTTTCCGAGATTAACATGAACAGAATAATTCTTTTTAAAATACCTTTGTCATTAACTGTTTTTGGATTTTTAATGGTTTTTCTTGGTGATGAAAATTCCGATATCTCACGGTTATGGATTCTTTTTTTCTCTCCAGAAATGCGGACGACAGTGTTTTTAGATACTCCTGTGGCTGCAGCAACACGATCATTTACATTTTTAAATGGTATTGAAGGTGAATTAAAGTTTCCTTCTCTTCTCATAAACTCTATAACATTGGCTATTATTTCGCGAGATTGACTGTTAATCACGCGGCCTCTTAATTTGCTATTAAACTCCATACTTGGGTTCTATTAAACTGTAGTGAGCAAAAAACACAAACGAAAATAAAAGAAATATTTTAGCCAAATTTACATCTGACATTTACGTCTGAATAAAATAGTGAAATACTTGATGCGCAGAGTGTACTTTCATTGCGTAAATCCGTCGGCCCCGCCAACCGATGCCTCTCAGTAGTGCTTTCTCTGTCTAGCCGTCGAAAGCCTCTAGAAATTTGATGAACTGTACTACCAAAATAATGTAATTTCAACTGTGGAATATACTCTTTTATTTACCCATACTACACAGGAAGAATTGTTCCATATATTAAAAAAATATTAAAACAATAGCGGTTGGCTCTAATCAAATAAATATTGAAATTTTATTACTCTGTTGTCCATTTATTGTTCCCTACTTAACATATATTATTAATATCTGCACTGATAGTAATTTTTTTCCTACTGTATGGAAACATGCTTCTGTTATCCCTGTTCCTAAAAATACGCGCCCTACTTAATTTTCGAATCTAAGAAGCATTAGTATTCTTTCCACAATGTCTAAATTATTTGAAAAGGTTTAAGAAAAGCGAATTTCCTCTAATGTCAACAAATTTAATATCTTGCCCTTAAACCAATCAGGGTTTAGAAGCGGATACAGTTGCACAACGGCCCTTACTTCTGTAACAGATGACATGGTGCAATCATTAGATAATAATGATGCATGTATTCTAGTACTAATTGACTACTCCAGAGCATTCGATACCTTAAATCATGAGATAATGTTCGCTATATTTCAGTACATTGGTTTGAGTGAAAATTCATGCTCTCTTTTAAAATCCTATCTTACAAATAGAATGCATCAAGTAAGTGTTAAGGACAAATTATCTGATAAAATTGACATTTAGCAGGGTGTGTCCCAAGGAAGCATATTAGGTCCGCTGTTTTTTACTTTGTGCACTTCGTATTTTCACAACTATCTTAGACACTGTAAATATCATTTGTACGGAGACGACACCCAAATTTATTATTCTTTGTTGAAATTACATTCAACATGTCCTATCTGCTAAATACTAGGTAGACACTCCCTGTATAAACCTCCGCTTTTAGCAAACAAACATATTAAAGTACTGAATAGTCACTCCCTGTATAAACTAATTATCTAAACTTGAAACAACACGCTTGACTTTCAAATAACTGCCAGACACCTGCCATGTCGCAAAGACACCTGTGTCTTCGCAAACAGTTAATATGATCACGTACGCAATCATGTGATCTGGGACGGCCAATGAGTAAAAAGGCGGTAAAACCGTCGCTGGCTGGCGGGATTGTATCGGAGAAAAAACTTTCACTTTCGTTTAGTCATTCGAACAACACACATCAGAAATCTTGTCAACGCCACCAGCAAGCCGAAATTTAAGTAAAAGCATTTGTGCGATTTGATTTAAAAAGTTGTAACATGTAATTAATTAATAATTTATGTTACCAAGTATTAATATGTAAAATGTGGAATCAGTAAGCCGTGAATATATCAAATTCAAATATAAGGTGATAGTTTCATTTGAATAAAATCAGTGCATCAACCAGAACTTCGAGAGTATCCTCCAGAGGCTACAGGGTGGAGCATACGGCCTTCATCCCATGTAACATATTTCAAACATAGTCATACAGTCCACCATGATCGAAGGCAGTAAATGTCAAGCCTTATAAACCCAGGGTAAGACATTCTTTTAAAACATCCAGAAGTTTCGAGACCGTTAACAATATTAATACTGATCTAGCCACAATTGTGTCACTATCGGACAAGAACCATCTTAAAATTAATCCAAAAAAATCGAATGTAGTATTATTTTGCAATGATTTTCAAAGGTCAACTGTCTTGCCTAATCTAAAAATCTGATGTGTCCAACACATGACTTTCCTATCTAGTTATTGTAGGCTTTTTCCGGTTATTTTGTACAACCTATTGCAGCATCTCTATAAATTTTAGAGGATAAACTAAATATATACATTGTCCACATACATCTACCTCGAAACATTTTTCTATAGATATTCATTGAAAACGAAACTACTGAAAAATTTAAATTTAGCACTTTTCCATTACGGTCCATTTTATAAAAATCATGTATAAACAAAAATTATAGAGATCGATATCGTAAACAACTTTTAGTTCAACAATTTTCATAAAAATCAGAATTTTGCATATTTTGTCAAATTTCTCGAATACGGACCATTTCTAAAAATTTTGACATAAAACAAAAATTATAGATAATAATATTAGAAGTAACTTTTATTTAAACAATTTTCTTCTCCAAACATAAATAACAGATATATTCCATAAAATATAAAAACGGCCTCCCATAAAGTACCCCCCTAGATGTTCCGACTTTGTCCAAAATCTAATGATTTTACGTCAGGCCGAAATAAACCTTAAGTTTAAAATTTAATGATTTTTTCTTTATCCGCTTTTGAGGTTTCTTCAAAATTCGAAATTTACACATTTTCTCAAATATCTCGATTATGGTCCATTTTAAAAAAAATATGTATAAAATAAAAATAATAGATAATTATATTACAAACAACTTTTATTTGAAAAATTTTTATGAAAAAATATTTTTTTTACATTTTGTCAAATTTCTCGAATACGGACCATTTTAGGAATTTTGTATAGAAGAAAAATTATAGATAATTATATTAGAAGTAACTTTTATTTGAAAAATTTTCTTCTCCAAACGTAAATAACAGATATATTCTATAAAATATATAAATGATCACCTATAAAGTACCCCCCCAGATGTTCCGACTCTGCCCAAAATCTAATCATTTCATAAGACGCTGGAATAAAGCTTAAGTTTAAAATTTGGTGTTTTTCTGTTTATCGGTTCATGAGTTATGCGTTATACAGACACACACACAGACACACACACAGACACACACACAGACATCATCGCGAAAACAGTCAAAACGGATTCAGGGGACCTAAAAACGTAAAAATCCGTCGAAAACTCGAGGTCGAAAAAAATCATGATTCCTATACTTTCCTTATATCTGTATACAGATAGGACAGTAAAAATTGAACTTAATAATTAAACTTTAGAAGTTCAAGAATACTGTAAGAATTTGAGTTTAACCCTCTAAGCGCGCATGTTGCTTGAGAGCAACGTTGATTTCAAACACCTACATTTTCGTATTAGCCATAATTTTGCGCAATACAACATCGTTGCCTACAAGCCACAACCGTCTTCTAACAACTACGTCATCGGAACCGCGCGTTAGTCTAGCTGAAATCAGTCAAAACCTTTTATTTTAATGTTCTGGTCATCGCTTTGTTGACAGTTGTGAATGCATTTGGATCTTATGACAATTTGGTGAGTAAAAATGGCTTTTTTATTGTGATACTTTTAGTTTATAGTGTGAATAAAGTAGTTATTGAGTATAACGAATAGTTTTAGTATAAAGTTGACCAAAAAAGTATGTCGCTTAGAAGCAACGTTGACCGTTAGCGGTATATAAGGTATTTTTGTTACAGAAACATGGAAATTCCTCCTCGGGTATTTTACGGTGGGACAAATAGATGCTTGGTTCCTACAAGTGCAGATATATCAGATGTAGAGTCCTTGTCTGATGATGAAGAGCTTGGAAACCTTAAAGAGGATGAAATTTTTTTAGATGATTCGGGGGATAAATATTTGCTAACCACTAGAATGCGAACAAGAAATATGGTGCTTCTTGAAGAGTCTGATGAAGAACTAAACGATGAAATTGTTATAAAAGAACCACCTGCAAAAAAAATTAAAAAAAGTAAGAAATCTGAAGTAAAATATATTTGGTCCGAAGATGATATACCCTCAAAATATGTTGCCGATATACCACAATCTGAGATAGATGAAGTTTTGACACCTTTGGAATATTTTACAAAGTTTTTCTCTCTAGACATTATGTGTGATGTAGTAAAGCAAACAAATCTTTATAGTACTGAAAAGACGGGTTACTCTATCAAACTGACTAACTCAGATTTCACAGATTTTATATCAATAATTCTAACTATGGGAATAATAAAATTACCTTCGATAACAGATTATTGGTCCAGAAATACTAGAATTGATCAAATAGCTAATATAATGCCACTCCGACGATTTACAAAAATTAGAAGATACATACACTTTGCTGATAACTCTCAAGTAACTCCTGACACGAAAGATCGATTTTTTAAAGTTAGACCTCTAATTGAGAAAGTTTGAAAAAATTGTCAAAAGTTTAATATTGACAACCAATACTCGATAGATGAAACTATGGTTCCTTATAAGGGAACTTTTGCAGGAAACCTTAGACAATACATAAAAAGTAAACCGCACAAGTGGGGTTTCAAACTGTTTGTAAAAGCAAGTGTATTTGGTGTCATCACCGACTTCATAGCATACCAGGGTGCCTTCACTTTTGACCAACTATCAGGAAGCACTAATGAACTTACTACTGAAGAAAAAGAACTAAGTGTCGGTCCTGGTATTGTTATTGCACTCTGTAAAACTCTTCACGATCCAGTGAACACGGTTGTATTTTTCGATAATTATTTTAGTAGCCTCCCATTGCTCACGTATCTCAAGAATCACTTTGGAATTCACAGTTTGGGTACATTTAGATCAGATAGGATTGCTGGTTGCCCACTGGAACCTGATAAAATTATGCAAAAGCGAAAAAGAGGTTCTTTTGTTTACAAGTCCGATCTAAATAAAGGAATTATTCTTGTAAAATGGCATGACAACAAATGTGTTTTTATTGGAAGTACTTATTGTGGAATCGAACCAATAAATCCAATCAAAAGATACGACAAAGTTAGTAAACAGAAAATTGACGTCCCTTATCCTTCCATTATAAAGCAATATAATAAACACATGGGAGGTGTAGACAAGGCCAATTCTCTTCTTGGACTATACCGTAGTCCAAGTAGAGCCCGAAGGTGGTATTATCCTCTGTTTACCTATTTACTCGACATGTGTGTCGTTAACGCTTGGATAATTTATAAACAAGATTGTGCGCTATTGAAAACAAAGCCACTACCTTTAAAAAAATTTCGACTTGAAATAGCTGAATCTCTTCACAAAACAGGAAAACCTAGAAAAGCGGGACGACCATCGATGGACGAAAAAATAGAAAAAATTGTCCACTATACCAAGAACAGACCAAACAACGCTACTAGAAAGGATAGTGTAGGACACTGGTCCATTTATGGAGAAAAAGGGAGATGTCGCTTTTGTAAAAATGATTACACTACAGTTCATTGTCAGAAATTTGAAATGAGACTCTGCTTGACACCAAACAAGAATTGTTTTTATAACTTTCATAATTCATAATAATTTTCGATAGTTTCTGTTTAGATATTGTGAACAAATTAAACTTTAGTTATGTGCATTTTGGGAGTTTTTATGCAATAAATTGCTACAAAAAAAACTTTTGTTTACTAGTGTTTCCTCCATTTGACACGCACAAAAAATTAGAACTCAAATGATCAATGTTGCCTCAAAGCAACATTCTAAGTTTACCACTAAATAACAATGTTGCCTAGAAGCAACCTAAACAAACTTTACTTTATAGATAAAAAATTAATATCGGGACAATATAGATATATAATTTGGGGCTTAAAAGTCATCCACACAAATTTTTATAATTTTACTAAAATTATTTGGGTGTGTGACACTTACAGGGTTAATCATAGACTCTAAACTTCGATTTAATAAACATATTACTGATAAAATGAAAAAGGCTTATTATTCTTTAAAATTAATTTATCCTCACAGATCGGAACTGAATATTGAAACTAAAAAACTATTAACAGAGTTCTGTCCCACTTTAATCACTGTGACACGGTCTATGGCCCCTTTCTGCGCAAAGTTGATGTAAATAGGGTACAAAAAGTACAAAACAGTTGCCTTAGATTAATATTTGGTATTAGACGTAGAAACAGAATATCCCACCAAGCTCAAACAAGTAAAATGGTTAAGTATGTTCAACAGACGAAAACTTCATGACTTATGTTTTTATTACAAAATAGTGAAAACAAAAACTCCACCCTATCTTCTTAACAAAATTAAATTTAGAACTGATGTACATAATTTGAATTTAAGAAGGCACCATTATATTACTACACCATCCTATAATGAGGAATTGTTTAAAAGTTCATTCTCTTACCAAGTTGCTTCTGTCAGTCATCTACTTAATATACCTAACTTTAATTTATCTTTTGAAGCATTTAAAAACAAACACAGGAAACAGCTTTTTAATAATCAATAATATACATATTATTATTTTGGTATTGCTGTTAAACTGCTTTTCTATGGGGATATTATGACTAATTTAAAATTTATTACACAGCTATGTCTTTCAGTATTTATGAATCTCTTTTTTTTTATTCTACACTGAGTATTTATCTGTATTAGAGATGTGTTGCGATTTTGCTGTCAGCTATTTTGTCGCCGCTACTTTCCTGTCGCTGTAGCGAACCGCTCCGGCTCTTTGAAAATCACTGCGACTTTTTGGAGCTGCTTTTAATTTAGGCACGTTTTCATTTAAGTACTACTACCGCTAGAAATGAATGTCGCTTCGCATATTTATCTGATGTGAACTGGAACTGCGATCAGAACGAAAACTATTATATTATATACTTCTAATCGCAGTCGCTAAAATTTGTATAAAACGAATAGGACATCTACAATACTTAAAAATGTATCTTTGGTTGCCCACTTTTCATACTCTTTTCTTTGAGATTGGGACATAGAAAAATTATTGGAGTGAAAAATTAGCCACCAAACATACACATACTTTATCTTTACACTACTAAGGGCCGATTGCACCGTTGTGTTAAACGAATAGTAAATTTAAAACCTGGTTTATTTCTTAACCTAGCGGTGGAATTGGGCTTTAAACAACAATAATTGAAGGGAAAAAGAAATAAAGTTGCTCAATCTATTTATTTAAAAACAGTACGAATTAAACAAACAAAAAAAAAATAAAAAAAGTTTATTGAAAACAAGAAAATAACAGAAATATTAAACTTTTCAAACAAACACTAAATAACTAAACAATTTATGTTTTATTAACATTTAAAAACATTATTTTATTTACTTTTTCTGATGTAAGTAGCCACCTACGTTCCGTTATAATTTGTCCGGTTTTTGAAAATATTCTTTCCGAAGGAACAGATGTTGCCACTGTTCTAAATTTTTCAAGAACGACTTTGGACAAATATGGATAATTATAGGCGTGCTTCTTCCACCACAAAAGGGGATCTTCTTTTCGATCCAACAGTCCATCTTCCAAATATCTCTGGATTTCAATTGTTGCTCTCGAAGAAAAAGTTCCTTTTGGTTGAAAAGAAGCTGTTCTTTTCTCAAAATGAGTCCAAATTGACAACCTTGCTTTTTTTGCAGATGTCGATTCTACTTGAATTTCATCATTTGTGTTTTCATTTCCTTCGCTGTTACTAGGATTATGATTATTTGGAATAGTTTCTTGTTGAATTTTGTGGGATACAAGGTTTATAACTAGTTTTTTTGTTTTCTCGGCTATTAAATCGGATGAAAATCCGATATTTTTAAACCGGGGATCAAGAAACGTTGATACCAATAACGTGTTATTATTTTCTAGGCCCCCTAATCTCTATTTTATACTAGCTAACATTTTCAACACCATTGTTTGGGTCATTGCAAACACTTCATCATTTTTCAGTTCCTCTAACATTTCTTGCAAACCTTTGGTCAAAATTATTAGGCAGGATAATGAAATGTACTTTTCACCGCTCATTTCTTTGGTGATTATTTCTAAAGGTTCCAAAACTTTTTTAATGTCTGCTAATAAACGCCACACTTCTACAAATATAACTGAGATTTTATTTGTGTTCAACAAAGCGATAGTAGTTCTGACCGATTCTTCCAATTCTAAGAATCGTTCAACCATATAGTATGTCGAATTCCATTAGTTCGAACATCCTGATGAGTTTCTTAGGCGTTAAACCATTTTGTTTTTGGATTTCCATTAATTTTAACGTTGATTTGGTACTTTTTTTAAAATGAGACACAATATTACGTACTTTTTGAATTAAACAGTCTACAACCGTCAATGCACTTTCAGCAATTAAGTTAATAGTGTGCGCATAGCACCCAAAATGTTTCCACTGCAGTTCCTCCCTCACCGCTTTAGTAATATTAGCGGCATTATCTGTCACGCAAATCAAAATTTTATTTTCGAGTCCCCAAGTTTGCATTGTTTGTCTTAATGCCGATGCCAAATTTTTACTTGTGTGATCTTGTTCGAATTCTGAACATTCTAACAAAACTGATTTAATCGAGAAAGTTGTATCAATGTAATGTATAGTTACAGCCATGTAACTTTGTATGCTGATTGAAGTCCAGCAATCTGTGGTGACAGTTACAAATGTTACATTTTTTAGAAGATTAGTAACATTTGTAGTTGTTTCTTCATACACTGCGGGTAAAATAATACTTGTTATTGTTTTCCTAGTCGGAATTGTATATGCAGGATTTAAAGTATTTACAAAGTTTCTGAAGCCAGCATCCTCAACAATACTAAATGGTTGAAAGTCTTTTACCACTAAATCAAGTAAACATTTATCTAATTTATTTTTCATGAAAACACCCATTTTCTTCGGGATATATGGAAGTTTAGTTTGTTGCTGAACCCGAGCCTGAACCACCTGATGACTACTACTGGTAGAAAGTATTTCAATTTTCTCACAAATTGGATTTGGATATTTTGAACATTCTCCTTCTTCTTCAGTAGAAATTTGGGTTAAGGTTGTTACTGTTTCATTAACTTGTGTCTTTTTTTTACCCAAATTTAATTTCACTAACGGATGTTTCCGTTCTAAATGTTTAGTTAAATTATTAGTTAATGTTTTATAACTTATTTTTTGCTGGCACATATTACAAGTTGCTTTTTCATTTGAAGTAGGTTTAAAAAAGTTTCACAACTCCGATTTTTTTCGTTTTTCCATTTCAATAAGTTACTACCTACTACACACAATAGAAAAATAGTACTGAATAATTAATTAAATACATTCACTAATAAACCAAGAACCACCCAAGAGAAACGCGCCTTCTTGTGAAAAATAAAGAAAGTTTTTACATTCTAAAAATGTTTTCTGTAATTGAAAACGAATGACAATTGTGGAATTTACTTAAGATTATAATAGATGGCAGCAATAGTAATTGATCGTTTTTTAATCTTCAAACTTGATCTTATAAAAATAAAATATAAAATTAACATCTTATTAAATTTAAAAAAATATTGTATAAAAAGCGGAGATAACCAAAGACATGAAAAAAGAAAAAATAAGAATATTTAAAACTGCTTCTAAGAAAATGCAACGAATTCAAAAAATAGCAGCTCCCTTTTCTTACGTTAGTACGTGACACAGGTCATAAGTCGCAATCTAGTTTACCGCTCCGAAAAGTCGCGGCGATTTGTCACTGCGACTTTTTCGGAGCAGTCGCTGTTTGTCGCTGCGACACGAAAATTTCGTCGCAACCCATCTCTAATCTGTATGCTAATGTTCTTATATCTTTTCTTTGCATTTTGTTAATGTATCATGTGAGAATCTTAAACTTTGTTTTATACATATATAAGTAGACATAATTTTTTTTTAATTAAGCTTAGATTAATTTAATGAAGGGTGGTGTGGAAGAATCGGTCTTAATGAACTAACACCATACCTAATATTTGCCGATTGTTGTTGTTGTAATGTGAACTGTTATTGTGATATATATTTTTTTTTACTGGCAAATAAAAATAATTATTATTATTATGTACAATTTCTAGCGGTCTCGAAGCTCTATGTCTAGTTTCTTGAAAGGAAAGTCTCGTTTGCTTGGCTTGGAAGCATATCTCACATACTGGATCTATCTTGGCAAAGTCTATAATTTTCATATTTATCGCAGTGGACATGTTTAATAATTTTTTAATGTTTTATATACCTAAATGTCCCAGTTTTCTATGCCATTTAGATACTTGACATGTTTGTTTTGTTAAGAAACATTCTTGAGGTGTTTTGTCTATGTCAATCATATATAGTCCATTTTCAGTTTTCTCTCCTTCTAATACTTTTTTACTGTTCTCCTGTAATTGTAACAAATAACCAGGAATTCTGCATTATTTTTCGTAGTTGCACTCACTGATAATAGATTTTTACTTAGTTCGGAAATGTAAAGAACCTTATTTAAAATGCAGGTGTTACTTTCTATAATGCCTCGACCTTCAGCTTTCATACTTTAATCTTTTTTAGCTACTTTTGTTTCTAATTTCTAAACTTTCAGTTCTTTGAACAAATTTTTGTTATTGGCCATGTGAGAGGTTAAGCCACTGTCTAATATGAAACCAAAATTTTATTTTTATTTTCATGTGCCATCAATGCTACTTTGCTATCTGATCTTTCTTTTTTTCTAAAGAAACAGTCACGTTCTTGGCGGTTTGTCTTTTTGAATATGTTACAGCCCGAAGTAGAGGCTATGGTGGATTTTTGTAGTAGCATACTTTTGCGGTATGTCCAGGTTTTCCACACACATAACATTTTTTGGAAAAGTTTTTATTTTGTGATTTTTTTTTCATAATTTTTACGCTCAGATCTCTTATTTTCTGAAGCTTTAAATGCTACTTTTTGTTCTTGTTCTTTATAACGAATTTCTTCTGATACTAGTCAAGCAGTAAGATTAGTAATTGTTCTTTTATTTTCTGGATAGACTCCCATGCTGTGGTAAAATGTTTAAATTCTTCAGGTAGTGTATTAAAAATCTTTGATATTAAAAGACTGTCTTCTAGTTTTTGATTTAGCGAATGCAGCCTGTGAGCCAGACTTTCTAGTCTGTTTATATTTAATGCAATATCAATGTCTTTATTAAATTTAAAGTTAAAAAACTTCTGTAACAGTGAACACTTTTGTTGCTCTGTATCCCGCTGATAGATTTTACATAGTTTATTAAACATTTCATAAGATATTTCACAGTTCATTATAATAATAATAATAATAATAAATTTATTCACTCAAAATGATGATACAACAGATAATAAAACATTAATTAATATAAATTTATAAACATATAATCCTTATCAGCAATTATTACTAAAAGTAGAGTAAACAAATGGTAACCCACAAAGGTATGACCTGTCCGTGGGTGATTCCATTTTTGCTCGTCTCCAATTTTTAATGTATTAAAATAAAAATAAAAATTAAAATATTATACAAAATATCAATAATATTTAACACACAAACATATATAAATAATTTAGTATAAATTATGTAAATACTAAGGCGTAATTAAATTATGAATCACTTTTCTATCACATTTTAATACAAAAGTTTTAGCTTTCTTTTTAAAAATACTTTTTGATTTACAACTTCGAATATTGAGAAGAAGGAAATTATATAGCCTTTTTGAAATATAATTATAACCTCTTTGACCAATGGTTTTTGAAGCTGATACTATTTTTAATAACTTATTTGTTTTTTGTCTAGTTATGTTGAACATGACTGTTTGTTTTTATTTCAATAGAAGTAACTATTTTATAAAAATAAATCTGTCTAATATCAAGGTTATTTGATTCTTGATACAATGTATCAGAGGGATAGAGAAATGGTTTATTTAATATTATTTTTAGGAATCTCTTTTGTAATACTTCTAGTTTCTTTAAGTGATTATCCCCCAAACCTCCGTATCCCACAATTCCGTATGATATACGCGATTCTACTAAAGCAGAATATAGTATTTTTAATTGACTTTGATCTAATATATTCTTTAAATATTTAAATCTGTATAGTAAGCTACGTAAAGTTGAAGTAACCCTATCAACATGTAAATTCCATCTAAGGTGCCTATCCACAGTTATTCCTAAATATTTTATGTTTTCTTTTGCATAGATTTGTATGTCTCTATTATTATATTTTATTTGTAAGGTGTCATATGTCGGCAATGAATTTGTATAGCAACTAAAGGGAATAAAACAAGTTTTATTAAAATTAATGGTTAGTAATTTTGAATTAAAACAATTTATTAATATACTCATATCTGCTTCTGATTTCTTTTTTAGTGTAACCTACAAAATGAACTTGGTGATTCCACCAAAATTTTTTAAACAAAAAAAAAAAATTATTAAAGTATTAACTACAATTAAAAATGTTGTCTACTACGGTTACACAAGTTTCGGTTGTTCCGGTGTCAACCTTCGGGCCTTCGACGTCGCTCAGACGGCAGCTAGGGGGTGGATAGCTTACAAAAATTCCGGAAATAGTAGACAAATAAATAGGCGCCAACTGGGTCTATATAGTGGCCAAACTATGATCCTATTTCCCCAAAAACCCAGTAAATGAGGAAAGAAATAAAAGACAAACCTCAACTTATGTTCCTTTATAAAGAAAAAAAAAAAAATATTTAGTAAATATACAAACTAATTACCTGATGGCTTAGATAATAAAAAAAAAAGTTGGAGGAAATTAAAAGGAAAAAACTTACACAGTGTATGTATATGCATAACCCAAAAAAATTAATAAATGTATCAAAGTATGGAACGGTTCGTCGTTAGCTTGGTACCAGGCATGACGCTTGCGCAAAACATTAATTTCCACCTTACATAAAAAAAATATAATATAATAGTTAACTTAAATATTGTGCATCACCGTACCTATACTACTTCATATATTATAAAAATAGTAAACTTATAATCTTCATAATCTTATAACCCTCTCCAAATTGGAAGGCGATATCTGTTTAACTTTTGGTTAATACCAAACTACCCAAAAGAAAATTATTAAACCATGAAATTTTATAATTAAGTATAATTCATAGAACTAAATAAAAATATCAAAAAAAATAATAAAAATACAACATATAAAGGACTTTAGACAGAGGTTATTTAATTAAACTCCCAGATTGGAAGAGGTTACTTAATCTCTGCCCCCACACGGGTCTTCTGAGATTGCTTAACTTATAGTTAAGTCTTATCATAAAAAGAAAAATAAACAAAATGTAAAAGTGAAGAATAAGGTTAAATTTGACTGTAGTTCTTAATAACCGAAGATTTACAACTTATGCGTAGAAGCAGCCCAGATGTTCCGCAACTAGAAGAATCACTACTCCAGCATTAAGTACTTATTTAAATAAAAAAATAATAATAATAATAATAATAAATGAAAGATACACAAAGGACTTCAGACACAGAGGTTATTTACTTAAACTCCCAGATTGGAAGAGGTTACTTAATCTCTGCCCCCACACGGGTCTTCTGAGATTGCTTAACTTATAGTTAAGTCTTGACCATTTAATAATGAATAAATTGAAAAAAAGTAAAATTATGGCAGTAGCCCTTAATAACTGAAGAATTACAACTTAAACGTGGAAGCAGTCCAAGTGTTCTGCGACCCGAAGGATTACTACATCAGCATTAAGTGCTTAAATTAAGTAAAAGCTTTGAAATATTAATCAATTAAACGATGTAACATTTGATAATACTTAAGTTATGTGTGAAAGAACCCTAGAACATTCTGTGCTCAAAAGTATAAATAATGTTGAGAATACCTTGACAACATTCGGTTGAAAGTGAATGTATAGTTTAACAATGCACACATGAAACCTTCAATATAACATATAAGAAAAACCTGATAGTAGGGTGTCTTCTTTCACAGCATTCCCATCTTCCTATCCAGAACAAGAAACATTCTTGTAAATCTAGCTACAAGTAAACTAGGTGGCTAGCATACCAATGTTCTGTGTCCCCTCGATGAGTCCACGATGAAACCGTTGAACTCCGGACGATATAACCCTCTGTGTACAACTGCCGAAATCCTGGGTCAACAATCCCTTGGGTCAAACTGTCGTCGAATCCTGGGCTAACAACCCCCTGGGTTAAACCCTTAAAATATTACAAAGAAAAATGTCAATACACATTGACTCAAGTATCCCGAACTATAGGATTACCCAAAAATGTACATAAACTAGAAAATATTCAGTATCTAGGATAAAGAAAAACTACATTGGCTCAACAGTGAGTCATAAACAGTATTATGAGCTCAAATAATTAAAATTCTGTTACACATGGTTGGTAACATAACCTAATATATACAAAACATACCTTTTTCGTAAAGGGTTAACTTGGTAGCCTTCCAAGGATGAGAAACACGTGAGATGATTCACAGCACAACAATATTCCACACTCCAAATGCTGTGAACTCCCGATTATTGCGTTAAAATCCTATATTAGATATGGGCTGGACCAATGACCATGGGAATTTACCAATTCACTAAAATTCCCCTCAAAATACGAAATGTCCATTTACCCACAATTAACCATGAAATAGAATCTAAAATCCCCTTTAATTAGGGTAAGCCGATGGGGCTAAATATTAAGAAAATTCTATTTCGACACAAAAATCGTCTCTCGTGACTGAATACCCACTGACAGAAAAAAACAATCCGTCAGCCGTCCAAAATGGCCGAAATCCCTTTCCGATAAATGTCAAGTGGGTTCAGAAATTCATCCTCAAGAATTCCCCACTATAAAACTTAACAGACCATTTACGAAAGGCACCCCAAAAACTATATTTATATACAGTACAACTACATTTGGGAAACTGTTCCCGACAAAAAATCAACACAACAGCGATCGCAAAACAAAATCCCTCACGACTTAAAATCGCTCATTGTGAAACTACCTTACCTCGGGTTCTGAGCCCGATATTGGAACGTCCTACAAACATGACACTTGTCGGTGTTCTGTCGTCAAATGACGTTTATGTCATTCACTGTCATACTTAAAAAACATTAACCTAACCTGACATCTATAACAAAAATAAACAAAGTCAAATCTTAAAGAATGGTTTCGTAAATAATTAATTAAACAAAGGTGAGACTATAATACATAATATATATAAATTTACAACGAAACTTGGTCTATTTTTAGGAGAGTCTGACAAATTAAAACAGTGAACACTATACCGCAAATATGACCAATGTACAAAGTCTTATACTAGTGGTGAGATGGAATAAATTGTAATAATGATGACCAAAAGTTAGAATACAGGTGAAATTAGTTAATGACCAAAATAATAGTGATATCAATCATACGATTTTACCCTTTTTTTTTCGTATGATTAACCAGGTAAGCCAAAACAATTTTATTAATTCGTGGGGCCAAAAATGAACGTTACAGATTCCCCCCTTACTTCAAGAGAATTCACTCAGGTGAATTCTCACCAGCGCTAGCTGTCTTCAAATCTTTAATATTCCAAGTCCCTTTGTCATTACCTTTTTCGTCCATCAAAACATATGTCCACGGAGATACCTTTTTCTTAACTAAATAGGGACCAACCCATCGAGGTGCTAGTTTCTTAGTATAGTACCGCGCAGCATCAGAAGAAACAAAATTCTTACGCCAAACCAATTGATGAGGAAGCAATTCCTCCCTACGTCGCCGAAGATTATAAACCCTTTCGTTTTTCTGCGAAGCTTTATCTAGTCGTTCCCTGACGTCCTTAAACAAATCATCAAATGCCTTGTTATTCTCAACATTATTAATACCAATGTCAGCAGAACAATCTCTCAGTTTATCTTTAATTGCAAATTCGCTACCCTTTAAGACCATATTTCTCCCAAAATTAAGATAGTAAGGAGTCTGTTTAGTAGACTCGTTAAAAGAAGTACGTATAGCACAAGTCACTTTTGCTAAGTCAACGTCCCACTTTCGGTGATTATCAGAAACATACATAGCCAACATCGTTTTTAAAGTCCTATTATACCTTTCAGTAGGATTCGCCTGAGGATGATAATGGGCGTTAAACCGTACCGAAACTTCATACTCCTTCATTAATGAAGAGAACGCTCCCGAAGTAAACTGTGGACCATTATCGCAAAGCAACAAACGCGGAATACCAAACAACAAAAATACCCCCTCTTCAATTCGTTTAGCTACTATTGGTGCAGTAGAGGATTTCAAAGGAAAAGTAAGCGTAAACTTGGTGAACAGATCGACAACGACTAAGATGAATCTATTGCCAGCCATGGATCGAGGTAGTGGACCTATCAAGTCAGTAGAAATAATTTCCCAAGGACGAGTAGCTCTGGGTTGGGGTGTCATATGTCCTTTAGGACCACTCTGGTCAACCTTATGCGCTGCACAAACCGAACAATTCCTAACAAACGCAGCCACATCTGACCTAAGTTTGGGCCAATAAAACCTTTCACTAACACGCTTAAAAGTTTTCAACACACCCATGTGTCCAGCTAAAGGCAAATCATGCAACTGTTGCATAATTCCTCGCCTATCCCCTTTAGGAACAACTTCTTTCCAATCGTCAGCAACATCTCCTAAAGTCTTATAATTTGTTCTAATGTGTTTGAATAGCTTACCATCAATGACTCGCCACTGTGAGTACTTTATAGGGTGTTTTAACACCTTATCTATCATACCACTGTACCAACGATCTTTAACAACAGAAACCTCACTAATCTCAACATCCGGTATAGCCCTAGACAAAGTATCCGGCACAACATGATCTTTACCCTTGCGATGAACAATCTTAAAGTCGTATTGTTGGAGTTTGACACTCCATCTGGCTAATCGACCAGCAGGGTCCTTTAGATTTTGTAACCAAACCAGGGAATAATGATCGGTGATTACTGTAAATGAGACACCCTCTAAATACGGTCTAAGTTTCTCTACTGCCCATAGAACAGCCAAACATTCACGCTCCGTAGTGGAATAAACACGTTCCTGCTTAGTCAACGAACGACTCAAATAACTAATTACTCGATCCCCATCTGGATGAATCTGAACGAGTACAGCACCGAGTCCATAACCACTAGCATCACAATGAACTTCAAATGGAAAATTATAATCAGGACAACTTAGCACAGGGGCCTTCACCAAACATTCCTTAATCTTATCAAATGAAACATCACACTCTGGTGTCCAACTAAACTTCCTACCCTTACGCAACAAAGCCGTAATTGGTGAAATCAAAGTGGAAAAATCGGGAATAAACCTGCGGTACCATGAGAAAGTTCCTATCACACCACGAACATCTTTAACACATTTAGGCGTAGGTAACAACAACATAGCCTTGACCTTGTCAGGATCCACATGAAGTCCAGTCCCATCTATAACATACCCTAAATACTTCAATTGGGGACGACAAAAATAACACTTATCCCAACTAACAGTCAAATTGGCTTCCCTAATACGCCTAAAAACTTCCTCTAAAATAACCAAATGTTCCTCGAAGGTCTGAGTAACAATTACTACATCGTCTAGATAGGTGAAAACGTTAGGTTTCAGCTCGGGTCCAAGAACTTGATCAATAAGGCGTTGCCACGTCGCAGGGGCATTATGGAGTCCAAAGGGCATTCGGTTAAACTGAAATAACCCACGTCCAGGGACAGTAAAAGCTGTAAAAGGCCTTGAAGACTCAGCCACCTTTACCTGCCAATATGCAGATTTGATATCCAATGTGGATAAATAATGGGCATTACGAAGTTTGTCCAAAGTATTGGTAATATAAGGAAGAGGGTAACTATCCCTTTCAGTTACAGCATTCAACTTGCGATAATCCACGCAAAAGCGAAAAGTACCATCCTTCTTCTTCACCAGTAAAATCGGCGAACTCCACGGGCTGTTAGATTTCTCAATAACACCAAGACGAAGCATTTCTTCCAACTCCTTATCAATATGTTCCTGCATCACTGGATAAACTGGGTAATATCTTTGTTTAATGGGTGGAGAATGACAAACAATTGTGTGTTCAGCAACATTAGAACACCCTAAACTAGTTCCCATTAAAACTTTATTATGCTCAATTACAGCATCCAAACGAGCTTTCTGCAAATCACTAAGCGTAAAACTGCTCCTAAGATGATCTACTGTGGCAATACCAACGGAAGACTCTGAAAAATGCCACTCATTATGTCTAAGATCAGGTACAACCCCCATTATTCTCCAAAAATCAGCACCCAAAATAAGAACATGTGGAACATCTAACACTACTAAAACAGGAATAATCTTCACTTGATCTCGAAGGGCAAATGGAACCAAACACTCACCAATACACTCACACATCTGTCCATTCGCAACCCTACAACTAGTTTTCTTTGAAGTATCAACTTCTAAACCTAAAGTCTGCAAAAGTTTCCAACCAGTACTACCTACAATAGTCTTCGACGCACCCGAATCCAAAAGACCTAATAACTCAACACCAAATACGTTTACCTTAAGGTAGGGCCTTTCATCATCCCTAGCATGATCCAAAATATAGTCAAGAATGGGTTGAACTTTAGTCGAGCGTTGTACAGCACTACTCTTTCGACCAGTTAAGAGCGCCTGACTTCGTTTCCCTGGTTACACCTTGGACAAGTCCTCACTGTATAACCTTCACGCTGACATTTAAAACATTTCAGCTGCTTGGGAAGAAGACAACCAATTGCTCGATGCCCAGGTTTCTTACACCGATAACATACAACTGACGACTCTTTACCAATCGACATACTATCTACCTCCAAACGATCTACATCCAAACGATCTACTTGACGTGTGTCAACATCGACGAAAGCCAAATCTCTTTCTAACACATTACCTCTTCGACTGTTAGGCTCAACATAGCTATTAATAGCATCGCGTCTATCCTCCATACGACGACATACTTGTCTCAACTCCTCTACAGTACTAGGGAGTGGACCTCTCAATCTATCTTGATAAAAAGGGTGTAAATTCTTAATAATAATTGACATTTTTGCATTTTCAGGCACAAAACATCCCAACCTACTAAAGTAACTAGACATAACAGCAAGATAAACTCCTATAGACTCAGACGAATGTTGTGTCCTTTTTCTGAGTTCATCAAACAAATCATCAGTATGATGTGCAGTTAAATACTCTCGTTTGAACTCATCTTTTAATTCACACCAACTGTGAGCACGAAGCCTGACATCCTTGTAGAATTGATAAGCTTTGTCGGAAAACAAATCAACACCTGAATCTAACAATATTTCTGACGGAACATGGCGAGCGATACGAAGTTCTTCTACTCGTTCGAGAAAAGCTGTAATGGACAAAGACCTAGATGATCCAGAAAACTTTTCTAATCCCCACTTATGTGGCGGTACCATTTTAGAATTCAGGCTATGAGATATATTAGCCTGCGAAATATTAGTTTGTGAAATATTAGCCTGAGAAGAAGCATGTGGAATACTAACAACAGGAGACGAAGTAGCAGCATTTTGCACACCATTCAAAAATTGTCCATCTAGATTACTGGTCACGACACTCAATGCAGCTGGTACAATAGCATCTTTACTAGGAGGTGGTCGCGATTTCGCCTGAAACTCATCATGCAAACTAATCAATTTGGTCAATATTTCTGTTCTTTTGCCTTCAAGTGTCACATCTCCAGCAGTATCCATTTGATCAAACCTATTCCATGTGTGTGACAACTTACTCTGCAGTTTCTGAGTCTCGCTGACATTATTACTCCCACTATAACTACTTAACAAAGCATCTAACTCCACACACTTCCTGGAAAGAGCAGCCTCATCATCAGCAAACTTAAAAGGATAACTAGGGTACTTAAAACTATCACCAGCTTTTTCCATACGCAGAGCCATAGAAAGTTGAGTTCGCATCTCTTCTGCGGTGCCAACATTGAGACCTCTAAAGCGAAGTTCCCACTCAAGCTCCTCCTTCTCCAAACGATTAATAAACATTTTACGAGCCATCTTAATATCAAAACTCATAAACTCGATATAAATATAAGTTCCAAAATATACTATAGTGCAAAAATAATAATAAAGTCAAAATTTCAACTATAATACACAATTAGTTGACCTTTTTTTAAATACTCAAAATTCAAATAGTAAAAATCATTTAAAAAGGTGAATCAATGAATCAAATTGGTACACTATTCAGTTCTTACAACAAATGGTAAATGCATATACATATACTCAATTCTATCAGCATGAAAATTATCTAAGACTTATATTCATCAAAAAGCCAAGGTAATTACTCAAAATATAATATTTTAAACACGACGGCCCCACGTTGGGCGCCAAAAATGTAACCTACAAAATGAACTTGGTGATTCCACCAAAATTTTTTAAACAAAAAAAAAAAATTATTAAAGTATTAACTACAATTAAAAATGTTGTCTACTACGGTTACACAAGTTTCGGTTGTTCCGGTGTCAACCTTCGGGCCTTCGACGTCGCTCAGACGGCAGCTAGGGGGTGGATAGCTTACAAAAATTCCGGAAATAGTAGACAAATAAATAGGCGCCAACTGGGTCTATATAGTGGCCAAACTATGATCCTATTTCCCCAAAAACCCAGTAAATGAGGAAAGAAATAAAAGACAAACCTCAACTTATGTTCCTTTATAAAGAAAAAAAAAAAATATTTAGTAAATATACAAACTAATTACCTGATGGCTTAGATAATAAAAAAAAAAGTTGGAGGAAATTAAAAGGAAAAAACTTACACAGTGTATGTATATGCATAACCCAAAAAAATTAATAAATGTATCAAAGTATGGAACGGTTCGTCGTTAGCTTGGTACCAGGCATGACGCTTGCGCAAAACATTAATTTCCACCTTACATAAAAAAAATATAATATAATAGTTAACTTAAATATTGTGCATCACCGTACCTATACTACTTCATATATTATAAAAATAGTAAACTTATAATCTTCATAATCTTATAACCCTCTCCAAATTGGAAGGCGATATCTGTTTAACTTTTGGTTAAGACCAAACTACCCAAAAGAAAATTATTAAACCATGAAATTTTATAATTAAGTATAATTCATAGAACTAAATAAAAATATCAAAAAAAATAATAAAAATACAACATATAAAAGACTTTAGACAGAGGTTATTTAATTAAACTCCCAGATTGGAAGAGGTTACTTAATCTCTGCCCCCACACGGGTCTTCTGAGATTGCTTAACTTATAGTTAAGTCTTATCATAAAAAGAAAAATAAACAAAATGTAAAAGTGAAGAATAAGGTTAAATTTGACTGTAGTTCTTAATAACCGAAGATTTACAACTTATGCGTAGAAGCAGCCCAGATGTTCTGCAACTAGAAGAATCACTACTCCAGCATTAAGTACTTATTTAAATAAAAAAATAATAATAATAATAATAAATGAAAGATACACAAAGGACTTCAGACACAGAGGTTATTTACTTAAACTCCCAGATTGGAAGAGGTTACTTAATCTCTGCCCCCACACGGGTCTTCTGAGATTGCTTAACTTATAGTTAAGTCTTGACCATTTAATAATGAATAAATTGAAAAAAAGTAAAATTATGGCAGTAGCCCTTAATAACTGAAGAATTACAACTTAAACGTGGAAGCAGTCCAAGTGTTCTGCGACCCGAAGGATTACTACATCAGCATTAAGTGCTTAAATTAAGTAAAAGCTTTGAAATATTAATCAATTAAACGATGTAACATTTGATAATACTTAAGTTATGTGTGAAAGAACCCTAGAACATTCTGTGCTCAAAAGTATAAATAATGTTGAGAATACCTTGACAACATTCGGTTGAAAGTGAATGTATAGTTTAACAATGCACACATGAAACCTTCAATATAACATATAAGAAAAACCTGATAGTAGGGTGTCTTCTTTCACAGCATTCCCATCTTCCTATCCAGAACAAGAAACATTCTTGTAAATCTAGCTACAAGTAAACTAGGTGGCTAGCATACCAATGTTCTGTGTCCCCTCGATGAGTCCACGATGAAACCGTTGAACTCCGGACGATATAACCCTCTGTGTACAACTGCCGAAATCCTGGGTCAACAATCCCTTGGGTCAAACTGTCGTCGAATCCTGGGCTAACAACCCCCTGGGTTAAACCCTTAAAATATTACAAAGAAAAATGTCAATACACATTGACTCAAGTATCCCGAACTATAGGATTACCCAAAAATGTACATAAACTAGAAAATATTCAGTATCTAGGATAAAGAAAAACTACATTGGCTCAACAGTGAGTCATAAACAGTATTATGAGCTCAAATAATTAAAATTCTGTTACACATGGTTGGTAACATAACCTAATATATACAAAACATACCTTTTTCGTAAAGGGTTAACTTGGTAGCCTTCCAAGGATGAGAAACACGTGAGATGATTCACAGCACAACAATATTCCACACTCCAAATGCTGTGAACTCCCGATTATTGCGTTAAAATCCTATATTAGATATGGGCTGGACCAATGACCATGGGAATTTACCAATTCACTAAAATTCCCCTCAAAATACGAAATGTCCATTTACCCACAATTAACCATGAAATAGAATCTAAAATCCCCTTTAATTAGGGTAAGCCGATGGGGCTAAATATTAAGAAAATTCTATTTCGACACAAAAATCGTCTCTCGTGACTTAATACCCACTGACAGAAAAAAACAATCCGTCAGCCGTCCAAAATGGCCGAAATCCCTTTCCGATAAATGTCAAGTGGGTTCAGAAATTCATCCTCAAGAATTCCCCACTATAAAACTTAACAGACCATTTACGAAAGGCACCCCAAAAACTATATTTATATACAGTACAACTACATTTGGGAAACTGTTCCCGACAAAAAATCAACACAACAGCGATCGCAAAACAAAATCCCTCACGACTTAAAATCGCTCATTGTGAAACTACCTTACCTCGGGTTCTGAGCCCGATATTGGAACGTCCTACAAACATGACACTTGTCGGTGTTCTGTCGTCAAATGACGTTTATGTCATTCACTGTCATACTTAAAAAACATTAACCTAACCTGACATCTATAACAAAAATAAACAAAGTCAAATCTTAAAGAATGGTTTCGTAAATAATTAATTAAACAAAGGTGAGACTATAATACATAATATATATAAATTTACAACGAAACTTGGTCTATTTTTAGGAGAGTCTGACAAATTAAAACAGTGAACACTATACCGCAAATATGACCAATGTAAAAAGTCTTATACTAGTGGTGAGATGGAATAAATTGTAATAATGATGACCAAAAGTTAGAATACAGGTGAAATTAGTTAATGACCAAAATAATAGTGATATCAATCATACGATTTTACCCTTTTTTTTTTCGTATGATTAACCAGGTAAGCCAAAACAATTTTATTAATTCGTGGGGCCAAAAATGAACGTTACATTAGATCTTCCCAGTTTTGCGCTGTATATAGTATAATGGTATCATCTGCGAAACTACTTACTGTCCCAGTACTATTGAAGGTGAGTATTTCGTTTATATACAGTATAAATAATATGGGACCCAATACCGTTCCTTGAGGTACACCGTATGTCATTATTTTTTCAGAACTTTTTCTTTCACTTATAGTTACGTACTGTTTTCTTTCTTCTAGGTAACTTACCATTAGTTTGTATGGGATGCTTTGGAAACCAATGTCTTCTAAAGTCTTCAACAACTGTGTGTGACTCACAGTGTCGAAAGCCTTTGCAAGGTATAAAAATATACATAGGGAATGTTCTCCATTGTCAAGATTTTTATAAAGTTCGGATGTTAAAAAAGTGATAGCATCTTGGGTAGATTGTCCTTCCCGAAATCCAAATTGACGTTTTGAAAGAATGGTATGTTTTTTTATATAATGTATAATTCTGGTCTTTAGAATTTTTTCAAAAATTTTAGCAAAGTTTGTTATCAAGCATATAGGTCGGTAATTAGTTACAATTTGTTTATCGCCGCTTTTGTACATGGGTTTTATAATGCCAATTTTAAATACCGAAGGGCAATGACCTTTTTCAAAAATTGCATTAATTAGGTGTACCAGCGGTAGTGATATTTCTTCCTTGACTTTTTTCAGAAGTTCACCTTTTATTAAATCATAACCGGGGGCTTTATGAGGTTTTAGGGATTCTATAGTTTCAATAATCTCATTTTTATTTGTAGGTGAAAGGAAGATTGAAGAAGAAATTGTTTTTGATTTAAGAGGACAATTTTTCGGGACTTTAATTTCATTTGCTAATTTGCTTCCTATTGTAGCGTAATGTTCATTAAAAATTTCAGCTATTTCAGTTTTGTTTTGTGTTATTGTTCCATCTGTTTTTAAAATTTTACTAATATTGTTTTGATTATTACCTCTAAAAATTTCATTAACACAGTTCCATAAATTTTTTGTATCCCTATTTTGATTGATTTTCTGTTTGTAGTAATTATTTTTTGTGGTTTTTATTAAATTATTTAACGAATTTCTGTATGCAATATACTCCCTTTTTAAATTTTCGTTTTCTAGATTAATTTTATAACGTTTGTATAATTTATCCCGAATTCCTATTGATTTCATTAAACCGTTTGTAATCCAACTTTTTCGCATTACTTGTTTGTGTTTTAATTTAATTTTTTTTGTGTTTTTATTAATAATGTCAATAAATATATTTGTGAAATATGTTGAGCAGATTTCTGGATCAATAATGGAATAGAATTGCGTCCAGTTAAAATTTCGTAACTCAGATATTATTGAATTATAATCATGGTAATATTGAAATTTTTCTTCACCTGGGTTACTACTTGTTACTTCAATATCTACAGCAGCTAAAGTCATATAGTGATCAGTTATTGTTGTTTTTATTACAAATGCTACATTGTATGGTATTTGTGGTATTGATTTTAGTAATATATGGTCCAAGCAAGTATTGCTATCTGGCCTTGTGACACTGTTTATGGTAGAATGAAAACCGTGTTCATATACATCATTTAAATATTCACTGGAATTTATATCTTCCTCTAGAACGTTGATATTAAAATCACCTGCAATTATGTTATATGTTCTTTGTAAAGAAATTTCTTGTAAATACTGTTTAAAATCAATAATAAAATCTTTTATTTCTCTATCGTGAGACCTATATAGTGCTGTTAAAAGTATTATGTTTTCCTGAAAAAATATTTTAATTTGTATAACCTTGCATCGACCAATATTAACTATTTCATATGAATAATTTAAATAATTTCTTAAATACACTACAACTCCATCACATATATTAATATCTCCTTCATTATATATTATATCATATCCAGGAATGTTAAAATCATTTTTATTAGTAATTTTCCTTGTTTCGGTTAAGATAATACATTGTATTTCCTGATAAAACTTTGACAGATATATTTTAAATTGGTCTATATTTTTTCCTATGCTTCTTATATTTTGTTGTAACACAATAAACTTTGATTTACAATTTTTATTTTGACTGTTATATTGTTCTACAGAATCTAGCTCTATAGTTTGTAATGGAGTATAATTATAATCTCTAATATACGGGTTCATAATTTAATTACTATAAGTTTATATTACGCAAAAAATTTCAGACAAACCTATTAATTATTTAATTCAAAAACATCCAAAACACATTTAGTTACAATTATTTTTTTTTATTTTAATATACTACCTAGTTACTTTAAATTTTATTTAGGCTTTTTATTATATGCATCAGTATATTTTTATCGACAGAAGTTACTATGGCTTTTTGGGCTCGTGCATCTTTTCTTTTAAAATCAGTTTTTTCATTTTCTTTGGTTATTTGCTCCAACTTCTTCTCGCCATTGACGATTTTGTACAATCCATGTGCCTTAAATATTACGGTGATTTGAAATTTCCACAAAACAAAACTTTCTGAGTCAGTTAGTTTCTCAGTTTGGTTAATTTCTCCTTCAGCTGCCATTTTACTGTTTTAAACTTTTACCATTACCCTTTTTACTTTATTCCGCAGTGACTGACCTGACAGACGCCAAAAAATTAAGAATTTTTTTATTTTTTTATTTTTTTTTTCTTCAGTTCGTGTTTTTTTTACTTGGCAGTTTTTATTTGAAATCATCGCTGCTGGGCCCATAACCTGTTGTGATTGTACTTTAATTTCCTTTTAATTGAAACTATAGATTCTATATGAGTTTTATTAAAGGAAAAATATTCTAACTGTCTTAATTAAAAACACAATACATCAAAGTCATAAAAAAACTATTTCCTAGTAACATAAGAACACATTAAATTAAAACCGTAGTCTGAGGGGTTGATATAAATAAATATTAGAAAAATATTTTAATAAATATTTTTCAACAGTCATAAGTAAAGGTACGAGTAAATAAAGAAGATAGAATAGTCCAGAAATCTCTCGAAATGTCATTCGTTGTCAAAAAAAAATCCGGATTATTCGAGAAGGTTCTAGAAGGTCGAGGCAAGCTATATAAGTCGACGACCTGACGTCAGAGTTTTCAGTTTTATGATAAACGTTACACGTTAATGTTATCACTTGCATTGTTATTGTTAAAGTTGAGTTGAAATACATTGCGTAACAATATCATAAAAAATACATTCTTAGTATAAATAACGTAAGTTTGTTGCTTTAAGTTTTAAATTAATTAAATAGTTATGGCATTTAAAACACATTCTTAGTATAAAGAATGTAACTTTTAAATAAAACTTTGAATCTGATTTAATTCGTTGCATTTTTCTTTTTTGTTTTATCTTAATTTTAAAGATCATGATGGTTTTATGGGTCCAAAACATAATATACTATTATATCTATTTAATTTAATGAGTTTTTCCATAGAAACTTTAAACCCCCGTTTCCCTCCCTTAAAATGTGAAAATCCAAACACCCTGAAACAGGTCATTATTTATTTATGCTCAGTAGCTGTATTTCAAATTTTCTTGTTTCACCACCACTATGCAAAAAGTTATGTCTGTAAAAGTATGGAAAATTTGGATTCAGAACCTAAAAATAGGAGCGATTGAAAATTATAAAATTAATAAAAAACAACAGGAAAATGTTTAAATGGTTTAAGAAGTGACGATTTTGTTATGAATTTAGCAGGAATATGAAGTAAAAGCTCGAAGCAAATCCTATTTTATTACATTTTCAACCTGATCCGTGTTCAGAAGACAAATAAGTTATAATTTTATTTATTATCTAACACAAATTAATCTTACATTACCAAACTTTAGGGATTAAAAAAAAGAGAAATGCTATAATACATCATCCCAAAGTAAAAACAATCTTAGTGCTTACTGGAAAGAAAGCTTTTTCTGAACACGTGTTCTACTCCAAAAAGTTTCTTGTACCTTCTGAAAATTAGCACTGAGAATGGAAAAAGTCGAAAGTGCTTTACTGAGCTAAATTTAGGAAAATTAATTTGATATAATTTATAGAAGATTGTTTTTTCATGTCTAAGTATTAAAAACTTTTAAGTAGAATACATTATTAATATTTTTTTATTCTTTTTAATGAAAAATTTAGGGACTATTTAGTGTAGTAAAGGCTTAGATAAAAGAGACCAGAGATATAACATACACCGGTGTTTAACCTGCGCAAATGTTGCCAATTTCTAAAGAAAGGTTAACAGAGTGGGGGAACTGGGCAGGGACTCGAACTCTGTGACAGGAACCGGATTTTGTTTATTAGCATCATAATGAACTATTAGATTTATTTAAAATATACGTTTAATGGAATTTTGTATTATGAAATAAATTTAACGTGATTTTTGAATATCAAACAGATGCCACGACATTTATGTAAAGAAAAGACCTTTTATAGAATATTTCGTTAGCTATTATTTACTATGGACTTTTCTGTACGAGACTACAGTAAAATGTTGAAATAAAATATTGTTAATCGAGTAAGAAATGGTACTCATTGTCTAAGAATATTATAAAAAAGCATGTGCGCAGGCGAATACTGTAAATCAAACTTTGTGATTTGAACATTATATTTTTTCTACGACTATCACATAATATTAAAATTTAGTCAAAATGAGAAAAAGCTGTTTTGTATTATAACCTCAGAAAAAGATATATTAAAGCTTGTTTCTTTAGGAATATTAAGTAATATAGAGGATGCGTCACATAAAACTCTAGAAATGTATATATCTGAAACCAGATAACATTTTAAAATTTAAACCTATTAAAAGTCATTTGGTCGCTAGGAGTGGGTGATTATCAAAATAAATTATTGATCATTTATAATAATCGATTATTTTCGATCAATCGATTATTTTCAAACAATCTATTTTTGTTCGTATTTCCTTTAAAATTGACAACTTGATTATCTTTAAAAAATAAAAAAAAAAATAGATTAATTAAAAAGCCAATCAACCGATAAATCAGTGTTTACAAAAAATAATAAACGAATTATCGTTTATTTTAAATAATCGATTATTTTTAATTTCTATTTTTTTTTCGTATTTCCATTGAAACAGATTATTCGATAATCTTTGAAAAATCTAAAATAATCGATTTATCAAAAATAATCGATTAATTAAAAAGTCGAATAATCGATAAATCGATTTAAAAAAAAAGAATTATTTCCTTTAAAATCAATTATTCAATCATTTTTGAAACATCGAAAATAATCGATTAACGGAAAATAACCAATTAATTAAGAAGATTCTACGATAAATCGATTTTCCAAAAAAAAAACTGAATAATTATTGATTATTTACAAATAATGCTTTTCTTTTTTTATATTCCTTTTAAAACTGATTATTTAATTTTCTTTGAAAAATAAAAAAAAAATTGATTAATAAAAAGCTGATTTACCGATAAATCAATAATTCTAAAAAATAACCGAAATATCGATTATATAATATAACCGATTATATTCGATCAATCGATTATTTTTATATAATCTATTTTTTGTATTTTAAAACAAATTATTCGAATACCTTTGAAAACTCGAAAATAATCGATTAATTTAAAAAGTCTATTAAACAATAAATCGATTATTCTAAAAAATCGATTATTTTCCCTAAATCGAATATTTTGAATAAATCTACTCTCTTTTTGTAATTCCTTTATAATCGATTATTCCATTACCTAAAAAAACGAAAAAAAATTATTAAAAATGTTCGATCAATCAAAAATAATCTATTAAAGATAATCGATTAATTATAACGGATAAATCGATTTTCATGAAAACGATAAATCGATTGTTTCTGTAACCCCTATCGGTCGCATGCTTTTATCAGAGCATTTAGCTCCAAAATTTAGAGATTCGGATTTATTGATCCTGTTATCTTTGAAACCGCATTCGATTGTATAATAAATATTGCTAGAATTTAGATTTTTTTAGTAAACGAAGATATTTTTCGAGTTGTTTAGGGGTTTATAATGTAACATTTTACTAATAATATGACTAATTTCCGTAACTTTAGTATTTTTTGCTTATACTAGATCATATTGCGCGTTTTACTTTGTTTTAAGATACAAATGTCACTTCCGATTTAACCGCAAATAAAATAATTGAAATTTTAAGTAGGTGAACGTGTATTTCATCTAATATTCTTGTAAAAATATCTAATAAAGGGCCAAAAACCACTTTTAGTAAATATTCTTATAAAACTACTTTTTAAAAACAAAATTTCGTTAGTAACAATGCCTATTTACTTCTTATTTAGATTAAATATTTATTGAAACCCCTTAATGCGGATCTGAAGTATTCAGCTCAAAGAATCATGGCGACTTTATGTCAAAACGTCAACAAATATTTACCGCTGAAAAAGAATATATTTCTTATTTTTCATAACATTGACACATATTATTTGTATATACATTTTTTCACCATACATCGTGGCATTTTCAACTTGAAATTGAATAACTAAAACACTTTAAATTGCTAATAACACCAACAAATAATTCAAAAACGGCGGTCCATAAATGATTTACTCACGCGGAGACAAGCAAAGAATAGAAATTTCGGAGCAATTCGGGTGGCGTCGTGAACACAATGATTTTTAATTGGTGGGTTACTTAGGTTTGGAATAGACAACATGCGCAATGTGCAATGTTACAACTCTGGTCTCTTTTATCTAAGAGTAAAGGACAAAGTATTTTATATATTCTTATTTCAAACAAGTCACCCTAAACAAAAAGGTAATTCTCATTAACTATTATAATATACTTTGTACATACATTGACAAAAGTATCAATTACTATTTATTACTTTGAAGTTCATTTAATATTTATGCACATAAAAATATTACAATTATAAAAATAACGAAACAAAATATAGCTTCCAAGTTTGGTACAAGAATTGTACATTTCATTTAGAACTCTGTAGATTTGTAAGCCATTGTTTTATATCCCCGCTTTATAAAAAATAAAAACACATATAAGTGGAACAACCGATATAGATAAAGTAAAATTACTTATATAAGTTAGATAGGTAAGTTAAAGTTAGAACGGATACTGTGACGAAGTCACTAAATGTTTATTTCAATTAATTTCCGCCTAAAGACATGTAGAAGTTCCCCCGTATTTATGTTTCCCAGGAATTACCGTTTTTTAACAATTGCGAGTACCCTCGTAGATTAAAACATTCCTATATTTGCCGAAATCCGAATGGGCATTTTGTAGAGTTGATTTCGTACCAATTATCTACTTTTATTTTTCAAGGTACTAAAAGGACATTTTTTATATTTCTAAAGTGTAAACAGTCGGCTGTAGTGGTGGTAGCCCCCACTCGGGCTTACCGGTCTTCCATCTTGTCACAGCGAAAAAGCTTAAATTCGATGACATCTGGGAATTACCCTTCTTGATTGCCGACCACCGTAAGCTCTACTCTCTTGATTGCTGACAGCCGAAAACTATTCGTCCTTCTATACTGCCTAGTAAATACTCCGTGAGTGACCGTAATATCGAGAGAATTATTGAACAACCCTGTTTATTTTTCTAAAGATAGGAAACCGCTTATTATTTTTTTATTTACAATTTATTTTAACTGACCACTCCTACATATTTTTCGACGAAAAATGTGAAGAAATTACTCCGGATGAATACTTGTGTAAGCAGAACAGTCTAGTTACAATTACAGAAGAAACTCCATGCGAAATTCAAATGCTCCGCTATTTCAACAACGTCACGTCTTGTGAACAGGTACCAGTCCAGATGCCCAAATTAAGAATCCAAAAACTGGAAAAGAACCATTGGATCATCACAACCACGAAAGAAACTGTAGCTATCCAAAAGTGTGGAATCAATAAAGACAGCATTCCCCTACGAGGAACCTTTGCTTTAGAACTTAGTGCGGACTGTGACGTAAATATAAGCGGTGCCCAAATTCGTAATTACCAAAATTATCAAAAAGACTTTAAATTAATTAATCTTCCAAACTCAAACATTTAAAATAAATTTATAATAGACTCAAATTATCTCAAACCGACTGAAAGCCAAAGACGTCATTTAAAAAAATATTTTCTACATATTTAATTTAATAAAGCTTTTACTGAATTATACATTTTTCATTTTACCCTTCCTAATAAAAAACATTTGTAAAAATTTGAAGTGTCCAACACATGACTTTCCTATCTAGTTATTATAGGCTTTTTCTGGTTATTTTGTGCACCTCTATAAATGTTTAGAGGCTAAACTAAATATATACATTTTCCTCATACATCTACATAGAAACATTTTTCTATAGATATTCATTGAAATCGAAAATACTGAAAAATTAAAATTTAGCACTTTTCCTACAATTATTCCATAAAATCAGAATTTTGCACATTTTGTCAAATTTCTCGAATACGGACTATTTCAGAAAATTTTGACATGAAACAAAAATTATAGATAATAATATTAGAAGTAACTTTTATTTGAACAATTTTCTTCTCCAAACATAAATAACAGATATATTCCATAAAATATAAAAACGGCCTCCCATAAAGTACCCCCCCAGATGTTCCGACTTTGTTCAAAATCTAATCATTTCACGTCAGGCCGAAATAAACCTTAAGTTTAAAATTTAATGTTTTTTCCTTTATCCGTTTTTGAGTTTTCTTCAAATTTCGAAATTTACACATTTTCTCAAATATCTCGAATACGGTCCATTTTAGAGAAATTATGTATAGGACAAAAATTATAGAAAATTATATTACAAACAACTTTTATTTGAACAATTTTTATAAAAAATTATTTTTTTACATTTTGTCAAATTTCTCGAATACGGACCATTTTAGGAAAATTTTGCATAAAACAAAAATTATAGATAATTATATTAGAAGTAACTTTTATTTGAAGAATTTTCTTCTCCAAACGTAAATAACAGATATATTCCATAAAATATAAAAATGACCACCTATAAAGTACCCCCCAGATGTTCCGACTCTGCCCAAAATCTAATCAGCTCATTGGACGCTGAAACAAAGCTTAAGTTTAAAATTTGGTGTTTTTCTGTGTATCGGTTCATGAGTTATGCGTTATACAGACACACACACACACACACACAGACACACACACACACAGACATCATCGCGAAAATAGTCAAAACGGATTCAGGGGACCTCAAAACGTAAAAATCCGTCGAAAACTCGAGGTCGAAAAAAATCATGATTCCTATACTTTCCTTATATCTGTATACAGATAGGAAAGTAAAAAGCAAATGAAAGATTTACGAGTGTTTTTTTATCTGATTTTTTTTTAAACCATGAACTCAAAATATTTTCTAAAGAACCAAAAAGATATGGATGTCACTGGTAACCTTAAAAATATATTATTACGTCACTGGTCTTCAAAGTGGGAACACTTATTTCCCTCTTTATAATTCATATATTAATTGCAAAACAAGATCGTGTCAATTTTGTCGAATTCGCACTTTATTTACAGCATACTTACATCCTTAACCAATTTTTTTACAAATCTTTTCAAACTCATTTTAAATGAGTATTTTGTGACTTCATATAAGTGTATTCAATTAGCAAAATATAAATAAGGGCACTTTACTCTTAAGTGCATTTGTTATTTCCCCCTCGTATAAGGGCATTTAGTTTACATTTAATTTGATATATGATATTTGATTTTAGACAAAGCACCAAATTTAATTAATAGTCCAGGGAAGTTAGGAAAGATAGCGGAACTTTGCTAATACACCAAATATCGAGATGCGGTTTTCTGCATTGTGTTCAGGAAGGTCCAGGAAAAAAAGTTTACATGGTCTGGTTTGGCGCGTTTTTGGAAAAATGCCTTCTGGGCCGATTTTCGGGGCTGCCGAAATCGATTCTGGTATAAGAATTACCCAGGGGTGGCTTTGTGGGGGTGCGCGGCTGTGAATTGGGGAGAAATGCCAGCGTGCATAAAAATCTTCTAAACTCGTTACTCGAGGGGTTTTCGGGGATGCCAAATTCAATTTTGGCCTCGGAATTACCCCGGGGCGCTCAGGGGCGGGTCTACGGGAGTATCTGGGGTCATTCTGGGGGGGGGATTGCATAGTCTATCGGAAGCGCTCCAAACTCGTTACTCAGGGATTTTTGGGGATGCCAAATTCAATTCTAGTATTAGATTTCCCAGGGGGCACTCGGTGGTAACTCTGTGAGGTCGCGAGTGAGCTCGTCCAAAGCTATCAAGCAAAAATGTATGCTGATGCCACCAATAATAAAAAAAATCGATCTTGCACGCACAAATCCGACTGCCAATTCGTTAACCGAGCATATCAAGCGTGTCTATTTTCAAAAACAGGCTTGGTATGGTTCACAAGGTCAAGACGAGACCTTATATCCGTTGGAATGGCAGTGGGAATTGTCACCATGATCCAGAAAGCCGGTCCCGGGAAAATTTTGAGCAAAATTTCTTGTTCTTGTCAAATCGACTGTAGCGCGAGGTGTGGGTGCCGCCGAAAGGGGTTAGAGTGCTCACTTGCATGCAAGCATTGCGATGGCAATTGCTCAAACCAAAAAGGCACTTCCAACGGGGCCGAGGATACTGACGAGGAAGAAGATGAGGAAAAGAGAGAAGATAAAGAACAAGATGTTTAGTTTAAAATAACCAAAAAAGTTGACAGCTGTGTGCACGTAGTTTAGATTCAAAAGGAAAGACTTGTATTTCGTGCAAAACTTTTTAATTAATAAATGCAAAGCGCTTTCGGCTTATTTACCTTTTGAAGATGTTTAGTATTTAAGCTAAAAATTGAAGTTGATAATGAATAATTTATCAATAATAGAAACTCCTGTTTATTATTTGAATAAAGTATTATTTTTATAATTTATGATTTTTTACTTTCTCCTTTACCATTTCCCACAGCGGGACCCCAGAGCGCCCCGGGAAAATCTAATGCTGGAAATGAATTTGGCATTCCCGAAAACCTCCGGGTAAGGATTTTCGAGCCATTTCCATGGACTTTGCAATTTCTCCCCCGAATCAGCCCCCGGGCACCCCGATAGAGCCACCTCGAACACCCCCGGGTAATTCCAATGCCGGAATTAAATCAGGCATCCCCAAAAATCCCCGAGTAACGAGTTTAGAGCGACTTTCATGCACGCTGCCATTTGTCCCCCAATTCACCCCCCGCGCACCCCCACAGAGCCACCACCGTGCACCCCCGGGTAATTCCAATGCCAGAATTGAATTAGGCAGCCCCGAAAACCCCCAAGTAACGAGTTTGGAGCGACTTTTATGCACGCTGCCATTTTTCCCCCAATTCACCTCCTGCGCACCCCCACAGAGCCATCCCAGTGCACCCCCGGGTAATTCAAATGCCAGAATCGAGTTTGGCAGCCCCGAAAACCCCTGAATAATGATTTCCGAGCGATTTTTCCGAGTTTCCAGTCGTTCCTATAATGGTGCAAGTTATAATGCAATTGGAAAATGCATTTTCCGACCCAGAAGGCATTTTCCAAAGAACGCGCCAAACCAGACCATGTAAACTTTTTTTCCAGGACCTTCCTGAACACAATGCAGAAAACCGCATCTCGATATCTGGTGTATGAGCAAAGTTCCGCTATTCGGGTGATTTTGATCTAAATGCCATGGACTATAAAAATTCTTATTAATATAAAAACGTTAAAAATGAGCATCTTTGTATATAATTTATATTTGTGTGAATTGTAAAGATGCATAATAATATAGTTTCCTCTAAATTCAAGACGATTTTAAGATATGGCAACACGACGTCGAAACTTCTGCTACTTCTGCTCCATCCGACACCTATAACTTAGGTTTTGAACTAAAATTCAACATTTTTTTATAGTATTTAACAATTAGCAGGACAAATAAAATTGTCTCATTGCAATTATTAAACCTTTTTTATAAGCTGCCTAAGTTTCACTAAAAACTATCCAGTAAAAGATAAGTTCTGTAAATAATAATAAACCTCTGTTTTGAATATGTAAAATTTACTGAAAGAGGTGCAGTTTAATTAATACTCAAAAGGCTATTTTTTTTAAAATATAGTAATTAGTTTTTCTATTTAAAATAATCTTTAAACTACAATCATGTTATTTTTTAAAGCTAAAAAGTACCCTTATTAAAACAAATGGACTAATTTGTAGAAAAAACTTTTTTGTAGTGATTTTTTTATACTTTTCCGAATATTTTTAATTATTTAATTTTTGTTTTCTGCTATAATTTTTTAATAGTAGAACCTTATTATTCGCGGCGTAAGAAGTGAAAAAATAAAACTATACCATATAGCAATACATTTCAATTAAAAATTGATTACCCAGAATATTTTTGTCAAGTAAAAATGTTTATAATATTATTCATCTTCTGTACATGTCATATACACCTAACATTTTACAAATTTTCCGCACAGGTAGTCACTCTGGTGTTTTTAATCTTCACCTGTCACCTATGCGGCCTCCATGTCGTCTTTCTGTATTTACACATCAGCACCTTCTTAAAAGCCTGCCTGAAAACTTTATTAAAAATTGTATAAAAAATCGGATTGACCATCGAACTCGCGTAACCCAACCAAGTCACTAATTGCACGATCCAGTTTTCCATGTTCTTTTCACATTCCGAACAAAAAGTCGGAACCAGATTCAGAATAAAAAACGGCGCCCAGAGGATGACGAATGTGAAAAACACCACACCGAGCACTTTCGTGGCTTTTTGTTCCAAGCGGATAATCCGGCCGTGTCTGGAAGAGTTTCTGGATATCACACTCGAATTCCGGCTGTGGTGGGATCTAATACTCCGACCCTGACCAGAACTATTGTAATTATACCTCTGAAGTAGACAAGGTGAAGAGGGGTTCTTCTTGTTGGCCAAGCTGCTACCGGAACTGTGCCCGTTCTGTCGCAATGTTGCAGAGCGACGCAGTAGTAACGGCGTTCTTTGGGTACTAAGCAGCGATGTTTTGGTAGTCCCAAAGCTCGAACCTGGAATAAAAATTTTGAAAATTTATTTAGGTTATTTTGTTTATTATAGTTCGGTAAAAAATTTAAAATTATAGCATTTTAAATTTTAAGGTATATTATTTAATTCAAGAAAATTAGAATTTTCGTCAATTTTGGATTTTAAAAAATACATAACAATTAAAGGGTTGAAGATACGATGATAGGCGTAAAAACATATTTTATTCGAAATATCCTAAAGAATATAAAAAAAATTAGTTCATTTCAAAAAATGCATTTTTTTTGGCTTAATTAATTTTTCGTTGTATAAAATCAACAGATATCGAGGGTCATCTTATACTTTTATAATTAGGAAAGCCTTCCGGCCATTTAAAAAAAAATAAATTACGAATTAAAAGAATTTTGCAAACGAATGCACCAGTATGCTCTGGTCTATAAAGGAAAAGCATTGATTTGAGCTTACTTCTTATGTAAATTAACATGGCAATTTTTGTCGTTTTCAGCTCTTTTGGATAGTGGGTGTTCCAAAACTGTCATAGGTGGACATGACTGGAAAATGCTTGCTACGTTTTGTAACCTTACGGTTAGCAGAACCAAAGATTGCTCACTCGCTAATGGCGCCAAGTGTGTCCAATCCAACTGCAAGAGAAAGTGCGAGTTTTTGAGGTTCTTGTAGTACCGTCACTTCCTCATACTCTAATTCTTAGAATTGATTTTTGGCTAGAGATGGGCATAGTTCCTGACCTCTGTTCAAGTCAATGGTCTTTTTCTTCAGATCAACAACTGCCACCAGAAATTTCAGCCATACAACCACTAGAATATCTGTCCGATGATCAAGAAAAGCAGTTAGACAATCTGATCAATATCACTTTTAATAAAATGGGAAATAAATTAGGGTGTACCCATATGGTTGAAAACGAAATCAGGACAATTCATCCACCGATTAAACAGAAACACTATCCTCTCTCCCCAGCTCTGCAGAAGCAGGTAAACAAAGAATTGGATGAGATGCTTGCTAATGATATCATCCAACCCTCTAATTCCCCATGGGCATCTCCCATTGTGTTAGTCAAGAAACCTCTACAACAGTTTCAAATTCTGTGGTAATTACAAAAGGTTGAACGAGGTAAGTGAACGGGACGCTTATTCTCTACCCTTCGTAAGTACGACACTTGATAAGCTAAGGGATGCACGGTACTTGACTACTTTAGATATTAAATCTGCATATTGGCAGGTACCTGTAGCCAAGTCCTCACAACCTCTAACTGCATTTGTTGTTCCCACTAGAGGGCTGTTTGAATTCAAAAGGATGCCTGTCGGCCTTCCCAACGCCCAAGCTACATGGCAACGTTTTGTTAAGAGAGTTCTCGGTTACGACTTAGAAAATTTCGTTTTTATTTATTTGAATGATGTAATAATTTGCACATCTTCGTTTGAAAAACATGTAGAGGTTTTACAAAAGGTCTTAGATCGAATAACTGTTGCCGGATTAACCCTAAATAGAGACAAATGTAAATTTTGCAAGCCAGTGTTAAAGTATCTAGGGTATGTACTAAACTCTGCTGGTTTATTAGTTGACCCAGACAAAGTTAACGCAATTGTTAATATCCCTGTACCAAAGACTGTAACAGAAGTTCGTCGTTTACTTGGAGTCATTTTATTACTAACCCTAAGTAAATACGTGGTCTGTCCAGGGTGGGTAGTGCTCATCTGCTATCTGTATAGATAAGCATATATCTGCCACTGATACAACACTGGCAATATTGCTCACAGTCCACACAAATGGATATGCAGAGGTAATGACGCACCTGTAAACTGGCCACCACGTTCCCCAGACCTAACACAGATGGATTACTTTTTATGGGGACATCTGAAATCTACAGTTTACAGGGAACCTGTAGAAAATAAGGAACAACTCTGGCAACGTATTCAAGATGCAATAAACAATCTAAGAGGTGATGAAGAAGTTATGGAAAGGATACATTTTAATTTTCTTTGACGTATAAATCTTTGTATGCGTGAAAATGGTGAACATTTTGAACAATTTTTGTAAAATCTCTATTTTGATTATGTTGTAAATAAATATTTTTGTGAAACCTATACACTCTAAATTATTAAAACAGAAATTTAGCGAAAACCATGAGAGTAATCGAGTCTTATCAAGAGTACCTTTTTTTAAAGTAAATGAGTTGCGCAATCTAAATTTCATTCTCAAACTCCTTTTCTTCCATTGGCGTAGAATTTTTAAAGATGCAATTATTTAAAAAATCAAGTTCTACGCCTCTGTTTTATTATTGGACAAAATTTTAATACCTTTTTTTTGCCACATAAAACTCTAACAATATACCAAATTTCAGCAAAATCGCTTATGCCGTTTTAAATTTATATGGGAAAAACGATTTACAAATTGTAACTTCAAGGCCCTCTGGAGCCCAAACGAAGCAACTTTGTACGAAGGTAATTTTACTTAAATTGACTTATTTTGGTCTAAGGAATATGTGGAATGTTTTTGTAAAGACCTTAAAAATGTAAACAGATCTTTATATTTTATACTAACCTGGCTACATCTGGATATTCCATTATCAATTTTCTTAAATATTTAATATCCATTTTAAAAAGATCATAGTTATTCTCAAAAAGTCGATTTCAAAAGCAAGAAAAAATTATTTCTGACATCAATCAACAACCATATTGACTTTAATTTGACAGTGACATTTCGTTTTAGACACACATTTCAGATCACAATAATGTGAAATTTGCTACCGTTGTTTGAGACCAATTAAAAAATTACTTCTATGATATTTATTCGTTTCTTACCCGCTCATTGGCCGTTCACCGACTAAGGCCGATAAAGATAATTATTTCATAAATTTTGAACACGACTATATTTCGAAACTCGCTCTTAGTAACAAATCTAGTTACTTTTTCCTGTGTAAATGCGTCTTTTCAATTCGCTTCTCCTAGTTTAAAAACAGAGTATAGTACTCTCGCTGTCTTCACTTTCTTCCGATGAACCCCGTATTTTTGTTCGTAAAAAAAGTTTGGCAACGCCGAAGTTTGGCTCAAAATAATAAGGGATCCATGTTTACGCGACAGCTTCTGTTCGAATTATATTCTGGACCATGCGGCAGTCGTACAGCGTTGCCAAATTATTAAGCAATTGTATCTCTATATTAGAAAAACGAAAAAAATCGCCAAAACGCCACTGACGCTTAAATGGGATGGACCTGAGAGAGAGGCAAATTATTGCGGCCTTTGTCAGGTATGATGTGTGTGGCTTTTTCTTAGTTGAATCGTACTCTACTTTACAGCCTTTTTGTCTATTTTTAATAGTAATCTTTATTTTTTCAAGTTGGTACTTAAAATCATAAGAAGAAGAAGGGGTTTCTTTCCCGGCTCACTCCATGTTTTTCCTCACACACTCAACTGAGTCCTTTGAAGAAAAGGGGTACGATCTCTACTGTGAAAAACGCTCTCTCTGATTCACTGTAAAACAGATAAATTAATACTGTAAAATAGATAAATTAATACTGTAAAAGTGTAAAACGTAGTGCTGGTGATCGCGAGTGGAATTTATTAAAAAATATAAAATTTCTAAGACTCGTTTTACCTGTCATTTTTTTTGTTAAAGTTTTGTTCGAGCCAATGGCGATTAGTTAAGTTGTTGTAAATAAATGTTGTTGAAAAACTAGAGCGCGTAAGATTTCACTGAAATAAAGAAAATAAACACCGACCTATGGATTTTTAAGATATATAGTCCGCATTATCTCTAATAGTTTATATTTGAGATTGCTTCTCTTAACATTAAATACAAAGAGAGTACAACTACTATTATCGAATGCGTTTTTTTTTTCTGGCAATTATGTGAATTTAAATCTACTGTACTTTATTTAATTGTTTTAGTGAGTTTTATTTCCTGTTTTAATTTTTATTTAAATTGTTTATTTTTAATAAATTAAAAACAGATTGTGCATTTGTTTAAATTCATATCGGTAATAAAATATTCCAAGAATTATAAACTGAGAATTCACCCGTACGCATAATTAATTTTACATGTTCCCTTGCAATATTATAAGACATTGAGCATATTCAAAATTATTTATTTCTACCAGCAAGACAATTAAAAATAATATACAATATTAATAGTTTATTAGTATACAAGTTTGCATTCAAAGTGCCTCACATAGTTGATAGTAAATAACATTTGATCCAGTTTTATTTAACAAATTCTCTTTATAAAAATATCGTGTATTTTGTAACATTTGGACTTAAACTAATATACAACTGACCCTCAAATGTTTATATTGGCCTCAGATTTTTTGGAAGGGTCGAATAGGCCCATTAATAGGTAATAAACGGTCGCCCCATTGTTATTTGCAGGTAGTTGGATCTATGCGTGAAATATTCCTTAAGTCGTTACCAGAAAATCATTTAGTAAACATCTATTCATATGTTTGCTTAGATCTACGTGCATGTTAAAACGGTACCAAAAATGTCGATGTGCGTTTGCGTTAATAAAGCCGATAGCTTCTGTTATATTTGTGGCGAAGTTACCGCGAAAGCGTACCAAAAACCGATATCTTCATTAGTAAAAAAGGCTTATGAACTGTACTTTGGATGCAAAGTTGGCGATCAAGATAGGTCCTGGGCCCCAAAAATGTGTTGCAGTTCGTGCTCGAGAACATTGACTGGATGGGTGAAAGGTACTCATAAATCTATGCCATTCGCAGTTGCAATGGTTTGGAGGGAACCTCGTAATCACGTAGATTGTTATCTTTGCATGACGAATATTAAAGGAATTACTAACAAAACCAAGCGTAGCATTCAGTACCCCAATATTCCTTCTGCAATGCGACCAGTGCCCCATAACAACTCATTACCCATTCCCCAGACACCTCAGAGTTACACGCTTAATTCCGAATCAGACTCCGAAAGTATTTCACCAGAAGTTCTCATGATTTGCCTGATACACCCCATTTAATCACTCAAGGTGAATTAAATGACCTTGTTCGTGACTTGGACCTCCCGAAAACAAAAGCTGAACTTCTCGGATCCCGCCTGCAGCAGTGGAAGCTCTTGGAAGGAGCGAAGTTGTCTACAGGAAAAGTCAATCTACTCTCACAAATTTTTTTGTAGTGGAAGGTGATTTAGTATTTTGCCATGACATACCTGGCCTAATGACCGAACTGAACTTACCATATACTCCCGATAAATGGAGACTATTCATAGATTCCATAGATTCTGAGAACCATTAGCTCAGAAAGAAAAGACAAATTTCCACGTATAAGTGAGGCCAAAATTAAAAAAGGAATTTTTGTAGGTCCCCAAATTAGGCCATTGTTCAAAGATGCGAACTTCAGGCAAATTTTAAGTGACAATGAAAATCGGGCATGGAGTGCATTTGAAAGTGTTTGCAACAATTTTCTTAGAAATAATAAATCAGAAAATTATCGTGAACTCGTGGAAGAACTATTCATATTTTAGAATGCAACAAGTCACTAAAACTTCACTTTCTTCATTCTGATTTGGACTTTTTTTCCAGAAAATTTAGGAGTAGTATCAGATGAGCATGGAGAACGATTTCACAAGGATATTGCCTCCATAGAGAAAAGGCATACAGGAAAGTGCAGCCCGAATATGTTAGCCGACTATTGCTGGACCCTAATACGAGACACATCCAGGAGTTCTTATAAGAGAACGACTTATGGAAGTATATAATAAATTTTAAATTATTTATAAATGTTTATACTGTACCTAAGATAACTGTTAATAAAATATATTATAGGTTTTTAATTGTTTAAATTCAATAAATCGGCATTGAAAGGGGTTTTTATTGACTTTTTCTTAATATTAAAGCATATGTCCCTCCCTTATCATTGGAGGCTGATATCGAAAATCTGAGGCCAGATCCGGATTCAGCAGGCCAAAATCTATAAAATCCAGCCAAAATCAATCCAGGGAGGAGAAAAAAGTTTTAAAATGTTCGGCAGTGAATTATTATTATTTTGAGATCTTGAATCTAGGATGAAAATATTAACCATTCCTTATGAAACAGCATATCTATCGCATTTAAATTAACCAAGAAAAATATACCTTTAAAATATTGTTTTGTTACTAACCTCTTCGTTGACTTCTTCGTGACTCCCAAGTAACCATCACATTATTAGGGGACGATTCACCACTGCTTCCTCTACTTCTTGCCAAAGAAGATTTCTTTACAGGCGATACATTTAACAGCTGAATGTTATCGCTATCCAATAATTTCGGTGAAGTTCTCGAAGAATCACTGGGTAATATCTTTAATTCAGCTGGTGTCGGAGATTTTTCGGGTTTATCTCCGAAATATGGACACGTGCAAGGAGGTGGGAGCGGGTACTCGTTTTCTGTTGCTTCGTTTTTGCTTTCTTTAATTGAAAAATTCAGATCGTTTGACTCTTGGTAACTCGCTCTGCGCTTGCGCCATCTCGGTGACGGGTATTCGTCCTTGGTGTCACCTTCATGAAAAGTTGATGCTCTGCGTCTTTTAAACTGCCAAGGTGACAGCTCGGAGCTGAGAAGCGATGAATGGGAGTCTGCTAGGCTTTCTACGCTCCTGTCAGAAGAACTGTAACAATAAAGAAAACAAATACAGTGAAACCTGAGTAAGCCGGAACCTGTGTAACACGGAATCCTGTGTATGACGGAAATTTTGGCGATTACCTACATATTGTAATGTAAAAATTGCTTATAAGCCGGAACCCTGTCTAACGCGAACACGGAATTTCCCTAATCTGTTAAGCCGGAACCTACTTATGTTATTGCTTTGCAGGTGTAAAAGAATTTATAGATGTTTACATAATTAGTTTATGATTTCGAAAAGCCCCATAATAAGGGCGAACTATTATCAATACTTAGAACCATTATCACAGAAATTTAGATACAAAAGCAGTAAATACACAAATAAACCAGTATTGTGTAGGTACGGCAGTTTGAGTTTATCCGTGAAAGTGCAAACATTTCAAAATGGCAAACCGAAAAACGAATGCATTATCGCTAAAATCTAAAATGGACTTAATTAAATATAGTGACCAAAAAAAACTTACTCCAAATCAATTGGTTATTCAATTTAAGTGCGGAAAAACGCAAGTGTATGAAATTTTGAAAAACAAGGAAAAAATTAAAGAAGAGTGGATGCGTGGTGGTAATGGCGATATTAAGAGAAAGCCAAAGGAATCACATCACGACGACGTAAATTCAACAGTTTTGGAATGGTTTATGGATGCAAGGTCTCGCAATCTTCCTGTATCTGGAACAATTATTCAAGAAAAAGCAAGAGAAATTGCAAACCATTTTGGAAAAGTAGATTTTAAAGCTTCGAATGGATGGCTAGAAAGTTTTCGAACACGACATAACATAAGATTTAATCAGATCTGCGGTGAAGCTAAGGACGTCGACATGGAATCTGTGACTGAATGGACATCGCACATTACAGATTTAATTAAAGGATATACCCTAAAAGACATTGCTAATTGTGACGAAACTGGCCTTTTTTATAGAGCGCTGCCGGACAAGACAATGTGCTTTAAAGGTGAAAAATGTCAAGGAGGCAAACAATCTAAAGAAAGGTTAACCGTTTTGTTTTGCGCCTTTGCTGACGGAAAAATAGAAAAACCTCTAGTTATTGGAAAATCCCTCAGACCGCGATGTTTTAACAATACCAATGTGCCTCAGCTACCAGTTTATTGGCGAGCAAATAAAAAAGCATGGATGACATCAGTTCTTATGGAACAGTGGCTAAAAATTTTAAATCCAAAAATGAAATTTGAAAATCGACACATCCTTCTATTTTTGGATAATGCAACGTGTCACCCCAAAATAATACTATCCAATATAAAATTGTGTTTTCTACCACCAAACACCACAAGTCAAACACAGCCTCTCGATCATGGAGTTATACAAAACTTCAAAATGCATTACAGAAAACAAGTGCTGCGGTAAATTATTACGAATATGAGATTTTCTCAATCAGCAGGAGATTTGGCTAAAAAAATATCAGTTTTGGATGCTATCAGATGTATTGATTATTCAGTAAAAAATATTAAACCTGATTGTGTTAAAAAATGTTTTGCGGCATGTGGAATCAAGCAAGATGGAGACGTTGACCTAATCGAAAATGTTGACGAAATTGACGAAAGTACAAAAGAAGTCGAAGAGTTAATTACTGAAATTAATCCCGGTTGTAATGTTCATAATTACATCACATTAGATGAAGCCGTTACAACAAATGCTGGATTTCAGTCCATAGAAGAACTGGTGTTAGAAAAAACTGCCGTGGAAACTACTGTGGCAGACGATAATGATGGGATTGGAATTGGTAAGCGATTTTTCTAATTCTCTAAAAAAATAAACAACTTTTTATTTATTCTTTCCATCTTAATTGGGCATTTGGCCAAGTAGAAATAAAGTTAAAATACATAATAAAAATAAGATAGGAAGATTTCAGTTACCATCACAAAAATAACAGATAGAAAAAATTATTTTCCCATTAGCTTTTCAAAACGATCTGTTCTTAAATTATTATTTTTATCTACAGGAACAGAAGTTGAAGAATCCGATCGGATAAAAAAATTTTCTGAAGCTTTGAGGAGTGTTGCAGCGTTAGAGGATTTTTCCCAAAGAATAGAGAGCGAACCGATGAGAAAGAAGATTTTAGAATTAAGGACATTCATGGAATCATCTTACGTATTACAAAAGAATAAAAACAACTTACATTGATAGAAATGTGGAATAAATAATAATTTATATTGTTTCTAATAATAAATAAAAATATGTAGGTACATAGTAATAATAACAACTATATATTAAATGTACGTATATTAGATTTTTTTTTAATAAAATCATCACTTTTTTAAATCTACTATGTGCAATTTTTTATCTACCCTGTGTAACGCGGAATCCTGTATATGCCGGAAAATCGGTGCACGACCGTGCGATTCCGTTTTACACAGGTTTCACTGTATTAAAAAAGAAGTCAATACGTAACTTTTAAACTTTTAAAAATTGGTTTTAACTACATTATTAGAGTATATTATAAATAAGTTGTCTTCAGCCAGTCTGCATTCGTGGAAAGTTAGTAAGAAATATAAAATATTATACTTTAATGGGTGCCAAAAGGTTCCTGACCTATGCATTGAAAAAATTGAAACAAAAAAAGTCAAACATACACCCTATTTAAAAAACAATGCACGTTACTTAACTGTACATTGAAATAATCTCTTTTATGTTTTTAATAAGATTCTTAATAAAGAAGTTATAAAACCTTGTAGTTTTATTTTTAAAAATCCCCTGATTTTCGTAAACAAAACATCTTGGTGAAGATTTGATAGAATCATCTTTAGTTTAACAAAAAAGAAAATAAGTCGTAAGATTTTAAACATTTTCTTATCTCATCTTGTTTCCGAGATTACCTGCAAAACATTCCAATTGGTGATACCTTAAAGTAGTTCGGTTTTTATTTTCAGTTGTTTTTATTAAACAATGCCGACTATTATTCAATAGAATAAATATTTTTATGAAAATATGTCTGCTAAATGTATGGCTCTGAAGAAAAAGTGCTTGAGTAAATTTTTTGGGAAAATAAGCTAATGTCACCATTCCATTTAAAATTGCACATTATTTTGATGGGTCGAACTGCCTAAGTCGTTTGTTTACTAAATTAAATATATTTTACCCAGAACACAACTGCCTTAGTCATATTATGTCGGGTAGAACATCCTAACAATACTTAAAGAAATATTTAAACAAAAAAGGACGCGGGTAAATGTTCTTCTAGTCACAGGCATTCTGACTGGCCATTGCCAAGTACGAAAGCATCTCCATGTCATGGGGCTGTCAGAATCCGCACTCTGCAGAGGATGCAAACAAGAAGATGAGACCATCGAGCATATTCTTTACGATTGCCCGACTCTCTCATTTATTTGAAGATTTGTGTTCGGCGAGTATCGGCTAACACCGGCCGATATCAGAAAAGCACCTCTTGGCGACGTTGTCAACTACATAAAATCTGTAGGCTGGCTCACGAGCTAGGAGGTGCCTATCATCTTAGGAGGATGCACAATGGGCCTAATGAGGCCTGTTTGATCCCAAATACTTAGTTTTAGTTAATATTTATTGTATTCCCTTATAGACTCCTTACGGTTTACTAGGTTACACTTTATACAGGGTGGCTCACGCTCAACGGGACGGAGCTTTATGGGAAAACGACCAAAGATATAAAAAATTCGTTTGGGAGGAATACGTAGGTTACAGACGGCTACAATTTAAAATTTGTTAGATGTATACAGGATGTCCCACATAAGAAAAAAAAATTAGTTCATTAAAAATTATTTAAACAAGAGTAAACAATTAATTTCTGGGAGACTTTTTTCCTTAAAAATTCAAATAAATCGAAAACTAATAATAATAGTAATAGGGAACCTTTAGTTAACTGACATTATTTTTGATGTAGTTTTAATTCTAAAATAAAAAACAGGGTGTTCCATTAAAAATAATATAACTTTGTATATTTTCTCTTATGTGGGACATCCTGTATACATCTAACAAATTTTAAATTGTAGCCGTCTGTAACCTACTTATTCCTCCCAAATTTTTTATCTCTTTTATATCTTTGGTCGTTTTCCCATGAAGCTCCGTCCCGTTGAGCGTGAGCCACCCTGTATAATAAAAAAAACATAGTAGGAAAAAAGATGTCAAAAAAAGTCATTGAAACATAACATCTAGTAAAAAGTAATTTCACGCACTCCATTGCATTTTTAAGCATATGTATTAAACTCTCAAGTTCTGTTGATTTGTTCACGTTTGTAAATATATCTTTGGAAGAAATCCTAGTCCTTCGTTTTTTTATTAAGAAACAACTAACTCAACTTATGCTACTGTCGCTAAACCCCAAGTATGCGAGGAAAGGCGAGTGCCACCCGTTCATTTGGTCCTAGTTCGAGTCCGGATATGAAGTTTGTACCAGCAGGAGAAAAAGCCCCCTTCTGAAAATTTTGCCCCGAATGAAAGCGCAATCCCACTTCAAGTGAATAATCCCGTCTCATATTGAAGATCCCTCTTTTAAATGAGAAATAAGTAAAAACCGTGGATATAAGGTCAGATCTTGTAACTTTAAATTCAATATTCCCGAAGATTCTAAATAGACTGTAAATATTTTGATTATTTAGGTTTATAGTATTTCTTTAGCAACATGGAAGGTTTGGTTAAGCAAAGGTCAACGTGTAAAGCCACGCTCACGCGAATTGAAAATTGGTTTAATTTTAATAAAGATATTATAAATAATATAAAAGAATTTAAAGTTAGAGACGAACTATTAACCAAAACTATCAACTCTTTAGCAAAAATTGAAACTATCGATTTAGATCAACTTTCTGATAGAGATGCAATGGAATGCAAATATTTCACAATTTTGGCACGATTCAAAGAAAGAATAGATTCCCTTACAACTATTTCTAGTAGTTCTACTCAGCAGCCAATTCTTGTGGCTAGAAACTTAGTTGGCGTTAAATTACCCGATCTCAATATTCCTCAATTTTCAGGAGATTTAACACAGTTTAAACCTTTCATTGAAATATTTACAACCCAAGTTAACAGAAATACAAAAGTTAATTTATTTTAAAAGCTCTTTGAAGAACGAACCCTTTAATTTAATCAGTAATTTATTTTTGGCACCTGGAAATCTGAATATAGCTCTTAAAACTCTTCATGAGAGATATGACGATGAAACGTCAATAATATTCGCTCATATTAAATATATTTTGAATATTCCTTCTTTAGATAAATGCAGCGCTCCAAATTTAAGGGAGTTTATAGCTACTATTATGCAAAACATCGAGGCATTAAAAAACTTAAATGGATACATGGAACTTGATATTAGTTTTCATCTTGTCACAAAAGTTGGACTTTAACACAAAACGTTACTACGAATCAGAAACTTGTAATAATATAAGTACTTTTATATATTATCATACTGTATATAATTTTTGTAGTTGTTATAGTTTTTTGAACTTGGATATAATTAGGTTAAGGAATGTATTTTATTATTTAATATTATATTTTATAATGTGTTGATTCGACACTTATTTCGACGACGTAACAATTGTGTAGGTTCGTTGAAATAAGTGATCGAAGAATAAAGGATTCAATAAATAACTTTTGTATAATCTAGTTGATTTTTATTTGCTATTAATAATACATGGTGACGTAAAACATCCAAAGACTAGTACCATCACAAACTGATCCGAGTATAACACCTACATTGAAAAGCTTTCTGAATTGCTTGGAGAACAAATGTTTACGACTAGAACGAGGTAACATTCCTGACTTATCAGAATTCGGATATACCAGGATATTTAAAATGTTTATATTGTAACTTAACAAATCACAAAATTTATAAATGCGCAAAATTTAGTGCTTTATCCCATAGCGATAAAACTCATTTTATTAAATGCAAAAAATTATGTTTTAACTGTTTAGGATCGAAGCACATGATAAGTGAGTGTAATTCTCGAGGTTGCTATATTTGTCAGAAACGTCATCATTCAGTTCTGCATATAGACACATCAAGAAGAAACACTTCTTTCTCACAAAATGTTCAGAACGCTCAACAAAATACTAATTCTCATTCTCACTCTCAGGATAACTCTCATTCCCTCTCTTTTGTCAACTCTTATTCCACCTCTCTGGCTAACTCTCATTTCCCCTCGCACTCTACTTTTGCCAACATCCCAAAGAATTATTTAATTATTGGACTTGCTTGTTGAACGTTCGGGGGGTTGTCCTGCTTAGGCACAAATGGCACATTTTGAGCTTCTAACCATTCGCATGTGGCTCTAGCATAATGAGCCGACGCCAAGTCCGGCCAAAACATGACATTGTCGTTGGCATGATGTTCTCTAATAAAATTTACCAATTTTGGAAGACAATTTTGAATGTAAGTATTTTGATCCACTGCAGGGCCTCTAACACGTCCTACATAGGGCCTGGACAAACCATTTTCCGATAATGCTATCCAGACTAACAGTTTCTCCGCAAACTTGGTTTGTATTTTTCATTTTCGGTGGTATTTTCAATGTTATATGTATAAAAACCTAAGTTTTGTGGTAGGTCGGCATGCGAAAATGTAAAATATTTTTCGTCATCCAGTATAATCTTCGGGAAAGTTTTCGAGTTGACACTCCAATGGTATCCTTTGCAAGCTCGACCATCCTGTTCACCATGACATCGGTATGCGTTGCCGGTCTGCCACTTTTCGGCAAGTTGAGACAAGGTATTCCTTGTTCGCATTTTTGAATTGTTCGATAAATGGTTGTTTTAGATATATTTTGATTCCGGAAAATATTAACGATATCTTTTTTTGGCATTCTGCCAACAAAGTTATAAATAGATTTTCGAATCTTAATTTTGTACGCCATTATGCCTACAGACAGATAGCAACTGGGCTGTCAAGCAAGTAAACAAAACCCGGGCACGGCGTACTATAAAGGTGTTTCAACTCCCTGAAAACACATATCAAAACCGGTCGTACTTAGGGCAAAAATCCACTAGGTTCGGTAGTGTGGTTACGGCGGAAAATTGCGGCAATCTTTTTATCTGTCAAAAAAAGTGCAATCATAAAAATAGTTCTTCTATGGCGAAAATTCGAGTTTATATGAAATGAAAAATGACAAAACTATCAGAAGAAGTACAGATGAAAAAATTAATGGTCAACAAATAAGTGTATTGTTATTGATGGTTGCTTATAAGTGTTTTTTTAAACAAGCTACACTGATGTGTGCGTTTACACGATCAAAAAAAATGTTCAAGATTTAATAAATATGCTCCAATTAAGTTACAAGTGGCTGCCAGAGACTTGCTACTAAATAAGTGAAATGGGGGTGTTTATAAAAAACAGCTGCTTTTGTTTTGTGTTCAAATATTACCTTTGGCTTTGGAAAAAACAGCAATACAGTTGGTTACTGATTATAAAATGAAGAAGTGGACCTTAACTATGGTACTCAAATTGAAGCCTATTATTTTTAAAGTGAGTTTTATGATTTTCATTGCCCAGATTAAAGATATTCAATAAACATTTAGTTTTATACCTACTATAATCAAATCCATACATAGTGATTGGAATTACAAACATTTCTGTGAAATAGCATTATACTAGAATAATGGTCTCACTGGACTGGAGTATATATGTTTCCAAAGATCAGTAAGTACCTATATCAATTATTATTATTTTTATTAATAAGTTTGAGTAATAAATACATCTCAAAGAACAAGGTTGTAACTGTACTTTTTGGAAAAAATGAGATTGGTAGAATATATTAATTAATTTGTTTTTGTGACCAATATGTTCATCTGTTAATTATCAATGTTGTGTTATCGAAGCCTTAAAGTTATTCACATGGTTCTATCTGCATAAACATAAAACTTATACAGTTTTTAGCAAGTGTCATTATAGTAGTCAGATCTTCGTTATTCCCTAATCCCCAGCAAATTTAGTCTCCATCCTCCACAATTATATTAAGATTAAAGGCCAAGTTTTTACCTTTGAATACAGTTGAAAGTAACTACTTGCTGATTAGGCTATAGATTATACTTACGCCTAACTTTACTCAGAGGTTAAAAAATCTGCCATTAAAAGAACAGTGAGTTTTAGAGCATAAACCTTATTAAATAGAGAGTTATTGCAAGTTCACTTAAGGTCAGTCACAATTAGTGCCGCTCTTATTTTGACATCTGAGCATGCGCAGATCACTAACTTTAATAAAGATTGTGCCTATCCTGAATAGAGAGATATTGCAAATTTCTATAAAGCCAGCCACTAATAGTGACATCGTAATTAGAGTCAAATAAATTCTATAATAGTACCTAATATTAAAGAGGCATTATAAATTATAATTTTAGAAGGTTTAAATGACGAGCGCATCCGAAAGCTATAAAGTCGCCACTACCTGCTGCCCTTAAACATCCTTAATAATGTCAGTTTTAGAACATAAACATCTGCGCATGGTTAGATGTCAAAATAAGAGCGGCACTAATAGTGAGTGACCCTAAGTAAACTTGCAATAACTGTCTTTTAAGGACAGGCACAATCTTTGTTAAAGTTAGTGATCTACGCATGCTCAGATGTCAAAATAAGAGCGGCACTAATAGTGACTGACCTTAAGTGAACTTGCAATAACTCTCTAATATAATGGGTATTTTTTTATTAAACTTTTTGTTTTTAAACAGTTTTGATTGAAAATTATAAAAAAATGATATAAGATACCTACAAAGATTTATAATATAAAACAACATTTAAAAATTCTGAATTAACAAAAGTATTTTCTGTTCCAAGCGTTGTCTCTGTTACCTAAACTAAATACTAGAAATAAAGTTTTAACTGGCAGTTACTACTATGCTTTATCAAATATTCTAAAAAATGCTGCAATGCTAGATGAAATCTTTAATTAGGCATCAAATTTGTAAAATGTTAGAGATAGTATGTAGGTATATAGGGAAAATAGAAAACATAATTATAATGAAGAGTAAGAACTTTTAAATTTTAATATAACTAGAACAAAATATTCAGTAATTAAACATTTTGATAGGAATTAAAAATTATGCTTGATTATAAATGTTGTGCATGTTTTTAAGTGGTTTCGATTTACTTTAGGTTTGTTCCAACAATGCTCAGAAATGAGTTACTGACATCAGAATTCTGCACAGTAGTTTATTGAGACTGCAAAATTGTGTACTACCCAGTGGTTTGTTCCTGATCATTATTGGAACAGACCTTTTATTCAATACATAATCGAACAAGTTAAACGTGTATTTGGAATTTTTTTAATTTTACAAATGATGCACTTTTTGTAGTTTTTAATATTGCTTATTTTTTTTTTTTAGTTTCTTGTTCATTTAATAAAGATGCTTTTTTGTATATGGGGTGATAATTTTTAAGCAGAGGCGTGCAGCACCCACAAGATTACTGCTAGAATTAAAGCAAATGGGTAATCTAGAAATATGGAGTAGGTTCCCTGCACAAGATTTTCAAGAACTTGTAAATACAATGTTTTAATGAATTATTGCCATTATCAAAGTTAAAGGTGATGAAACACTCATGAACATTTGTAAATATTTAACCCTTTTAGTGTATTTGTCCCTCCAGAGGGACACTGTCTTAATTAACCCTGAAGTATACATCTGTTAATTTTGGTAGAAATTTTTTCTTTTTGGTTTATTTACTTTATTTGCATTACTTTTAAGGATTAATATTATAAAATAATTATTTACATAGTAAATTTTTGTGTTTGTAATGTCCCTGAACAGGGACGTTATGTCCTGGAGTAATAAAAAATACTATGAAAATATTTTAATTTACTTAAAATAAACAATCTACTACGATGGTGTTTTTTTAATTAAAGTGGAAGTGAAAGGGTTAAAAAAATAAAAGAAATTATCAGATTTATGTATGATTTGTTCTTGTAGTAACAGTCACTATAAATTTGAGAAGTGTGCTAATTGAAACGGGACAGGGCTCATAAAGTTTTATTTAAAAAATAAACCTTGTCATTAATTAAATATAAATGATGATAATATTACATTATTGAAATATATAATGTAAAACAAATTGTTGTAATGTTTTTCTAAAATCGGAAGTGTTGTCAGGTTTGTTACTGTCTGCTGCTAACTGTGATGTTTACAAGCGAACATAAACCTACTTATTGAGTACATTAATATAAAAAACTCATAATAAATCTGGAAACTATACATTTGAAATTTTCCTACTTATTTTTTTATTACTTCTATTATCTAATAGAACAATTCCTATGCTTTTATTTAATATTTAATTTTCCACAAATAAATATAAAAAAATAATTAGTAAAATTATAAAATGAGTTCCAATTAAATAATAAACTATATTATTAATTTAAATTGTTAATATAAGAAATGAATAAATTAATTAAGTAAAAGTATAATAATGGGAAATGTGTAAATTGTATTTATTTCTAATTTTAAATAATTGTGTGTGTATTGTTAATTTTCTTTCTAATGTAAAATTAATAAATTAATAATTTTAACAAAAATTTAATGATATGTTTTATTTGTGTTAGAATCCGAATACAATAAGAAGAACAATGCTGTCATAATGATTACTTCGAATTTCAAAAACCAGGTATCTATAACTTATCAATAAATGAATATTAAGTTGTTAGGTATAAAAAAATATTTCCTATATTCCTAAAAGATTAACACTTCACCCCCAGTGGATAACTTCAGTAACTGTATCAGCGCAATACCTTCCACATTCTCGTCTCCTTTGAGAAGTAGTCCCATCGTAAGTAATAAAAGCAGAAACAGCATTTTTTATGTAGTTTTTTTTTATATTTGCGCTGCACATTAAATAATGGTAATCTTATAATTGAAGGGTCTAGAAATGCACCTATCTGCACCATAACCAACATATAGTTGCAAGGTTATATTTAATTATTTGGAACCAGGGAATAAGCATATTGAAATAACTTTTACTTTTTATCATGTATTTACCAATTTTTACATGGATTAAAAATTAAAAAAATCTGTAGATTTTCAAGTAATAGGATCGTTATTTTTAACTTCAAATTTGTGCCAAATTCTAGACTTCAGTGCGGAATGGTGTGAATATGCGGATTTCTAGACTCTTCAACTACAAGATAACTTTAAATAATTATTAGGTAGATCAGAAAAAACATTGTTTAAATTATTAACCAGTGTATATACAAATTATTCAATACACAAATTACCAACATCTTCGACCCCGAACTACATTTATTTACTTAAAGGGATGAACTCCTATAAAAATACAGAATTGAAAAATATTAAATATTTCTTACAAGTTAAATTTTTATTAATTTAAAATCAGTACTTCTATAAACACCTAGTAAATACATTTAAAGAACTGGAACAAAACACATTCGGGGATGATTATTATTAAACAAATGTATATTTAAACACTTAAAAATAAAAAGGCTACAAGTAAAATACATTTATCATAGTACCTATCTATTTGATTCATATAATCATATACAACTTTCTAGCATTATAATCAGGCTAAAAGGAATAAGTCAAAGATTTTATTTATTCGCAGGACCAGAAAAATATCAAAAGAAATACCTATGTAGGTATATGAAATTTATATCATAAACACATTCAAATAGGGTCCAAGTCATAACATTATTAGTACCAAGGAGACAGGATAAATAATACGAAATATTTATGTAGTAAAACTTTATACTAATAATACTTTTTATTACAGAAAAGACAAAGTTGAATAACCTATTTACATAACCTACAATCATTTAAAACGTAGACATTAAACATATTTACTTGGAAAATAACGTTTCCTAGAAGATTTCTTAGCACTTTTTCACGGATAACATAATTTGCATTAAAATGTTTTTCACAAATGGAACTTTTGGGTTTAATATTTATTTTCATACCACCAATAAATAATTTGCACCATATTCTGTATAACTGTTTTTTGACATTATAAAACTGCTATTAATATGTTGAAGACTCTCTTCCATAATCACAATTAAAAACAGCACAACGATCCACCATGATTTATATATTTTAAGATTTTAAAAAATATTTATCTGTCAACACTTCAAATTGCAGCTCCAACTTTTATCTTTTATTTACTTTCTCGCCGGATAGACACTAGCGAACCTAGCGGATTTTGGCTAGGAAGTACGATTGGTTTTATCGCCGTTTTCATTTGTTTTTAAATAGGAGTTGATGCACCTTATAGTTCACCGTGACCCAGGGCAACGTTTATTACCACGGCTAACTAGATAAATTTGATTTAATACTCCGCAGCGCACAGACAAACTTTTTTCCAAAACTTTTGGGACACCCGTTAGTTTTATATGAGCTCTTATAAGGGTACTAGTTATTTTTATGACAAAAAGGTATCGTAAAAATATTTTTTGTACTGTTTCAATATGATCAATATGTGTGGCTTTTAAGGGTGTCCATATTTGTAAAACGTACTCAAGATATGATCTTACTAAGGCATTATATAATCTGATTTTGGTAGTAATCCTAAAATTTTTTGTATTTCTGATTTAAAAACCCAAAGCTTTTTTGCTATTTTAATTATGTATAAGAAATGATTATTGAACTTCAAATAAGACTAAAAGGCAACTCTCAAATCCTTTACCTTATATTAACGATTTAATGAGACATCACAGGTCTTGTGCCTAATGTAAAAAATTAAGAGGCTATGGATCCTTACAACTTAAAATATGCATATGTTAAATAGACGGATAAAATTTGTTGATTTTCGTTTAGATAAGGCCCCACTAAAAAGATTAAGAGCAATAGAACATATTTCAACAAATTTCTATAGTTACACATATTTTTGATACCTGATTATCAAGAAACAATATATTTTTTGGGTGGCAACAGGTTTATTAATACACAACCATTACAAATATTTATAATTAACATAATAGTTGATATAGGTCCTTAAAAAATAATATATTTTGATTTATTATTTGAATTGAAGCGCTCGGGGCAACAAGGGACATAAGCCACATATTACAGAAAATTAGGATTACTTCATTTTTTCATTCTACAAGAAGGTCGCAAGCCACTAGTGAAATATTTTAAAGAAAAACTATACCTTAAAGCCTTTGTTGCCTACGCAGAATAATGTAGTTATTTGCAATCAAAAACGACACAAGTCACAACATTGCGGACGGACTGCGTGTGCCTCTCAAGAGAAATGCATCTGAAAGTGACATAAGCAGTAGTGAAAATGATGGTGATTTCAGTGCTGACGATAGTACAGCAGATAGAGATTATCGTCCAACTATTAGTGGACTTTTTTGGTTTATTTTTTGGTGGGCATGTGCCATTATCTACTTTTTTTTTGTATGTTTATTTTGTATGTTTATTCATAAAATTTGTTTTTCAGATGGGCTTAAATGATAAAATAGTGTTAATTAATTAAATTTTCGTTATTAAATTGCGGGATTTATTTATTTTTACTAGAAAAATTTCGGATAATTCTCTTTGCGGCTTAAGACCCTTTTGAGTTTAATTGTGGCTGATGACCTCTTTGGTTCCAAAATTAGAACAGACATTATTTTCTTGCAGATCTCTGGAGAAGAGTCGTCAGATGAAAATTTTGAGGAACCAGTCCAAAACGTAACACAACAAGCTGGAACATCACGGGGTGTTCTGGTAACGCCGGATAAAAGCAATCCTTCTCGATGACGGACGACGAATATAGAACCGAGAGAGAAAAAAAAGCGCGAAATCAAACAAAATCTTGGATGCAAGTATATGAAAATAGTAGGAGAAAATCGGTTTTGGATAGAAAAATTGGCCCGTCTTGTAACAGCAAGAAGAAGTGTAGAGACTGACATTTTCTATTAATTTTGAAACTTAGGTACCTATAAGGCCCAAAACACTTACCTGTTCTGATCCATAAAAGCTGTACCAAAGAAGCGTTCCTATAAAAAGAAAATAAAAAGAAGAGAATCGTCTCGAAAAGTCACTTATCAATATTTTGTCAAAATAAATGGAATTGACATACAGCTGTGCAAGCAAGAATTTTTAGCCAGTCATGGTCTGCAAAAGTCTTCTAAGCGAGTTAGGCTTATTTGCAATCAGATCTCAGACGGGCGAAGTGTTCTACAAGATGTCAAGAGAGGAAAACACTCAGCAATCGGCCAAATAGAACATCATTTTAACAAGTACAGTCTGTTCATGACCATATACACGCGTTGCCAAAATATGTCAGCAATTACAACAGAAAAAAAAATCCAAGCAAAGTTTACCTCGACCATGACATTAGTATCTCTGACTTTACAAGGATTTTTATATTGACTGGTGTAGGGAAAAAAATATAACCCCAGTCAAAGAAGACAAGTATCAAAGAATATTTTGCATAGAATGTAACATAGGCTTCAAATTGCCGAAAAGCGATACGTGTCTAACATGTGATTCAATGAAAATTGCTATCCAACAGCAACTGCGAACAAGAATGAAGAAGACAAAAAAATACTAAAACTTGAGCTTGAGTTACATCATAGGAGAGCAGAAGCCATGTCGAATAATATGAAAGAGGAAGTAAAATCAGTTAAACAAACCAATAGAAAAGTATTAGTTATTGCATTTGACTTGCAGCAAACTCTTTCAACAACTAGTCTTACAGTTGGACCGGCATTCTACTTGCGTAAAGTTTGGACTTACAACCTTGGTATTCACGATTGCATATCTGGACAAGCAAGCATGTTTATGTGGACAGAGGCTACAGCCAAGAGAGGAAGTGAGGATATAGCAAGTATTTTATTGAATTACTTCTCATCTAGAGAAACAAATGAACAATGGGAACTTGTTGTTTTCACTAACAGAACAAAAACTGGCTAATTATGGCATTATGGCTACAAATTGTCAGGGAAAAAAATTCAAAAGTATTAAACATAGGTTTTTGGTATCAGGGCATACCTTTTTGCCTTGCGATAGGGATTTCGCCCAAATTAAAAAACACAAGAGGTATTTGAGACAAATTTATTGCCCAGAGGACTGGTACGTAGCCGTTAGAAAAATTAAAAGGTTCAATCCATTCGAAGTTATTGTTATGGAACAGAAAGATTTTCTATCGTTTCAAAAAGTTCTTATGGTGAAACAAAAAACATAACTGAAGATAAAGAGCCTGTTAATTTTACAAAAGCACGCTGCTTCCGATTTGAATCGGGTGAACCCAATACGATGTTTATAAAACATGAACTAAATGGAAATTTTAAGTTAATGTTGGAAAGCGTGGAAATAGGTTAGTTCTTCAGTCAGACGATATTCTTGACAACTTAGACTGCAACTACAATGAACCTGTAAAACTGAACAGCAAGAAAGTTGAAGACTTAAAAAAACTTTTTCGATACATACCACCTATCAATCAAAACTTTTATGTTACTATTTTCGAGCAGTGTGCTGGAGAGCACATTGACGAAACTAAAGTACAAAATATTGCTGAAGATTTGGATGGAGAAGAAGACTAGCGGAAAGCTGCTTAATATTTTTTACCGGTACTAAAAATTTTTTTATTGTAACCAAAGAATTTATAAGATTTATGTTGAGATAAGAGCTACTTATTTTATTTTTTTAAGTTTGTGAAATTTAGAAAATGTTGTTTTATTTTGATATAAGAAAGGCACATGCCACACTTTAGAAAAAAATCCAATAAATTCGAAAAAAATAAACTTTTTTGAATTTTGTTTTATTTACGGAGAAAAACTCAACTCACTGAAACCATATGATCCAAAACTCACAAATTTGCAAAACAAACCCGATTTACAGATTTGACTAGAATTTTCCAAGTCGTTTTTTTCAATAATGTTTCAATGTGGCTTATGCACTTTGTTGCCCCGAGCCCTTCAATTTATACATAAGCAAATTTTCTTGTAGCATTGTTTACATTTTGCAGTAAACTATTGAGTTCTGTTTTTAGCTGATAAATTATGTTCATGTAAATGGTTTGAATGTAGACAATGGTAATGTTCTTGCTACTACTGCTGGCTGGGAATGCTGGGCTGGGACACAAACAAAAAAAACAAGGCAGCACAAAGCACCAGATCAGTTTCTTACAAATTATAACCTTTTAAGTAACTGGCACGTTGGAAATACTTTACGAAAACATATTAAACATAAATCAGTTGAATGCAATTTATTTTTTTTATAACACACCTTTTTAGCTTGATTACTTCTAGTACTCTATTTATTTCAATGTCCTCACATAAAATGAGCAATAATACGTAACAATAACGATAAAATACACACTGAAGTTTATTTGTGGTATTTTTTATATAAATCCACTATCCAAATAACAAATTCTCCGTTTTTAAGCTGTGAATGTATTACAAAAACTACTTCGATAAAATGTAAACAAAAGTTTGTATTTGTGTACGAAATACGGGTTGCCTGTGCATGGTAGCAAATTATTAACCGAATTTATGACAAGTGTTAGATTATATTCCAAAAACGCCAGAGCAATAACAACTGCGCGTCTTTTTCCCGCCCAGGGAGTGTCATTACTGCTAGAATATTTATACTGGGGTCAAATAATTTTCCAATAAACTTGCATCTAATTCAAATAAAATTTCTACCGATTAAGGCTTGGCCTCTAAACGATCGATGGTTCGCGTTGGAATCAATCAAATTTCTAATGGATGAGTGATGACTTGCTTCTTTTTTCAATACCTTAGAGGTAAATGAACTCTGATAATGTATTATATATTTTGGAATATCAAGTCATTCGTTTCATTTTACTTTTAAATTTTTAAACGTTTTCTAATTTATTAACAGAATTTTTCTTCCTCCATACTTCTTAAAAAGTTGGATAAAATCAGTAAGGTATTAGGACATAAAAAAGTAATTTTAAATATTAGAGGTATTGTTTATGCAATCTCATTTGATGACTAATTATTACTATATTTGTGTTTTATTTTTTGTCAACTTGATATGAAGTCGTTGTCATTATTTTAATTAATTTGACTAAAATATGTTTAGCTACAAAATTAACACATTTGATATAGTCGCGCAAATTTATTTTTTCTCGTTTTTTACCTTTTCAAAAAAGATCAGTTTTGATAGTAAAATTCAAATTTTAGTTAGATTTTCTAAAAAAATATTTATAATTTAACATATTTAAAATTATTTTGATTTAAATTTTTGTTTCTATGATGTAATGCCAAGAAAACAAAAATATTATAATAAATAATATTATCTGGGTATCTGCAACAGGTTATGGTCCCACATACGAAAAACGGATTACATTTTTTGAAAAATGGCCAGTAAATGCTTCTTTCACTACAGCAGTCTTTTCTAAATTTCATACCAAATACCAACAATTTGGTGAGCAAGACTATGAAGTTTAGCTTATCGTTAAAGGGCTTATGGGATAGAGAATCTACTAAATATTCAAATTCTTTGATTAAAGAAAAGTATAACAAAGTACTGCAAAACTATCTTAATGTAATAAACCAAAATGTTATGTTCAGGTTTATAAAGCTTCTACATCCCAAGGAGTATATCAGTGATATTATGTCAACAGTTTTCAAACTAATAGATATAAGTGTGACTGTCGAAGATGACTTTGTTGCATTTGTAATTTGAAACGGTTTAAATACCAAACATTAAGCTTTAGTTAGGACAATGACTCCTAATAATAATAAACTTTCATCGGATGACGTGAAAACTAAATTCATTGAAGAGAATGTAAGACTTAAATCATCACATGGACAAAAAAAAACAAAATTAAAAAGTAGCCTCGTAATAAAAAAAAAAAAAAGCATGGCACTCGGGGACTGCCGCGGTAAAGCTATTACATTATCAACTTATGCAATTATAATTATTTATTTTATTTATGCAGAATTTTATTTTCTTTGATATTAATTCAAGTTTTTTCTTTGATATTAATTCAAGTTACACTTTTTGAGCGTGGTGACCGACGAGTAAAACACTATACTTTTTCTACGAACTCTATTATGTCATGTAGGTACCTACTAAAATGAAAAAAAAAAAACAAACGTTAGCAAATGCTTTATTTTGTGTTAGGAATAACAAAAAATTAACCAACAATTAAATATTTCAGAAATATTATTTATTATTTAAATATTGATTTATTGTTATATTTGAACAATTGTTCAAAATTATGGGGGTATCGCACTCAAGCTTTTTATTTATTGAGGTAGATGTCGACATATTTGTTCTACTGTTAAATGTCATTTCAGATGATGATGCGCCATAATCGGATGAACTAGTAGTTTCCTTATTTTGTACAGATTGTAAAATTTTGGTTTGTATTTGGTTTTTACTGTTCGTGGATTCATCAACATATCCTTCCGCAACACTACTAGATTTTAACCACCGTGCTTTTTTAACAGAAGCTAGTCACCTCCTGCATCCACTAGTAGCGTTGCGGATGTTCTGCGGAAACAGTGCTCAGTGTAATCTTGAGGATTCGGAAGCGTTAAAACTGAGCAATTTCGTTAGGAAATTTACTGATTTTATTAATTCCAACAACCTGTCTGCTACACTTTCCATTCTGATAGTTAATAAAGAATCTTGAATTAATTTGATCCATGTTTGCGGGACGTAGGCTCATATATTTTTTAGAAATATCATAAAAGGGTCCAGAAATATGAAAAGAACGCGGAACTTTTGTTTTTGTATTACGGATTTTAACTAACAGAATACTTCCAGTATCCTTTACATCGCTTATTGTTAAATCTTTTAGTTCGTGGCAACGACAAGCGCCAGATAATCCAAAAACTAATGCTACCTACAAATATTAGTAGTTATGTATTAAGTATTTGTTAAAATAAAAATAATAATTCCGTTACCTTTGTTAATAAATATTTATAGTCAGGTGCATTCTTTAGGAAAAACTTTATGTCGTCAGGCGAAAAAATTTTGGATTTTTGGCTTTTAAAACCATCAGATTTTCTTTTCAAAAGCGAACGTAACTTTGGATATTTACTAATATCGACATCATTTTTAACAGAGAGTGTAGTTCTTAGCATCGAATAAATGGACCATAACGTCGACGGTTTAAAATTTGAACATATTTCTCCAAAGTATGCTAGTAGTACAGTTTCCGAAAATGATTTCACTTTATTTTTTCTCTCCAGTCCAAAAATTTGATATAAATTTCTTCATATCTCTTTTTTGATTTGGCCGGTTATAAATCTGAAGAGGTTTCTTCAGCTTTAAAAATAATTTCTGGGGGAGTACAATCGCTTTCTGACTCCGACATTATAAAAATGTGTTAAATTTAGGACGAACTAAAACTGACAGTTGTTCTCAAAAGTGATAAAACTTCAAATAAACAAATGAAAACCAAGAAACCAGATGTAGATTGGTTTAATTTTTATACATTTTTATTTTATCTTTAATTCATTAAAGTTTAGGTAAAAACGAATATAGAATTTAATGAGCATCTTTTTATTTCATTATTAATAATTATAAGCTGCCAAAATATTATACGAGGCGACTGATATATGAAAATATGTATCAACTTACTTTCGTCACTAGAGACGAAAGTAAACGTTATGGGATTTTTTCTCACTAGTGACGGAAATCAAGTTATTGCTGAAAGTATCCTGTGGCAAAAGATGTCTTTTTGTAAGAGTTCGTAGAAAAACAATTTTTTTTCTTTTATTGATTAAATATTGTTTAAAATATTTTATTATTTTACAATACATGTAGGTTATTCAGGAATATTTATCATTGAAACTATAGTTTTATGGTAACTGAAATAAGAAACATAAGTTTGAGACTTGATCCTCTAAATATCTGAAAATACCGCGTCAGTGGTGGTCCCATATTTTGTTGTGGATTCTTTTGGACCATTATTTATTTTCAAATTTAATTTTTCTGAAATTGTGTCTAAAAGAGATAGAATCAGTTATGAGCAGTTAGCAGCTAGTCTACACGCATACGTCTAGTTGCACGCACACAAACACCATGCCGAAGTGAAACGACGTTAGACGATGCACGGCTTTCAACGCCGCACCGCTGTGCCAGTCGGAGTGGGCGTGTTAAGTTTATTTTTGTTACGGAATTTCTTTTTCGATTTTTTTATTTTTCGATGTCACCATCCCATTTAAAATAAATGGAGACGACCGCGAGGCTTTCTGTGTGATAATTTATTTGACAGACAATGATCCATCGGGTTGTGAATTGGCTATTCTGCATAACCTCTAGATCCTGGTTTAAAACCAAAATTGCTGTTTGTGGATTATGGTCCTTTTCATATGCTGACTTATACTGCGAGAATCCAGGAATATAATACTTGCCGTTTGTAAACAAATTATTGAGACGTTTCTTTTTTCTGCCAAAGGTCTTATTTCATTTGTTTCCAGTCGTCCGTTTCCTAAATTTGCCCAGCCTCTTATATTGAATTTACTGACCATAGTCAATATTTGAAACTAATTCTCTTGTCCTTTTAATATATGTTGGACACTTATTTGTTCTGGCATCATGTTTGTCCTCTTATATACCAGCAGTTATAGCACTTTACGACCAGACTGACAATTCCTTGTATCGTGGTTCTTGGCACATTTGGCACAGTTGAAATCTCCTCGGCAGTGCTGTTGTAGGTGTCCGTATTTAAGGCACTTAAAGCACCTTAGTACCCTGATATGGTCTTTAACAACGCAGAAAGACCATTTTATGTAAACTCTACCTTCTTTAACCAACAGCTTTCTTGCCCCCGTTAGGGGCACCTCAAAAGCGGCCTTTAGGTCCTCACTACTGACTTCGCTGGGAACCCCGTATACCGCGATTCTTGGCGATAGTTTGCCTTGTATTTCGCATTTAAGACCTATTGATTTTAACAGTTTTTTATTTATTTTTGATTCGTCAAACTCTTTTGCTTCGATTCTCGCCCCATTTTTCCCTGATTTTAGCACCCTGTCGGGTTTCATTCCCAGATCACAAGGTTTCATTCTAGTGAGTAGTAGTTTTTTCGTGTCATCGCACGTAAGATCCGACGTGTCATCTATTGGGACCATCTTCAGTATCTTCCTGCGAACCGGCATTACTGATTTGCCTGTCGGAATTTGCACTTTATCTGTTTTGGCTGCTAACGCGTAAGTTTGTGCTTTACTTACTTTCTCGTCTATCTTATCCTCGAGTTCACTTAATTTAGACAGTATTTCACTATCGTCCAATCTATGGCAATGCAGCGTGGCCAGTCGGAAGAAGGAAACTAAAAGATTTTCCAATAGGCTAGTTATTTCCTGCTTTTTCGAGAGGCTAACTTTTAAACCTGTAATTGCTTGATTGGCAGCCAAGCGATTAGTTGGGAATTCTTGCATATCATCCTGTAGGGCCTGACTAGCAAAGTCCCCTATTCTCGCTAGCAGCTCAGATGCCACAGGGTCGTCAGAACCAGATCCTTTAGAGCTGGAAGGCATTGTAATGCTAAAATTACTAATACAAAAAGCTTTATAACATATATTTTATCGAGTAACACTTATTTCACGAAAGCTGGTCCTTCCTAGCGTACTGTTCTTTCCCCCCTCGCAGTGGGAAAATGCCTTCTTAGCCGTAGGCTAGGACTTATACTCGCGTGGTCTTATTAGCAGTGTACAAATCCTTTTAAATCGCGTACAATGCGAGATTTTACTGCCTGCTAGTCGTTTCCACCTTCACCACGAAGAGGCGGGGCCCCAGACTTCCGTAGAGCACGACCAGCTAGTTTTCTTGACTAACGTCACTTTGTGTTCGCTTTTATTATAGTCACTTATTGTCACGTATCACTTAATTTAAACACTATTTGCTGGTCGAAGGCGGAAGATTTATTCGCTATGAAGAGACATGGACCTAGTTAACAAAGAAAAGATAGCTTTTACCACCATATCTGGGTTGTGGAAGTTTATTGGCTTGCCATTTGGACTATGTGGTGCCCCCGCGACATTTGAAATACTTATGTTAAACGTATTGAGAGGGTTATCTTGGAAAACATGCCTGATGTATTTAGAGGACAAGACCACAATATAGAAATGGGGAAGACATTTGATAAACATCTAAAGAACTTAGAAGACGTTTTTAAAATAATCCAAGCTGCTCTATTGACGCTAAACCACAGAATACTTTTACAGAAGCGAAGGCACGTCAATTTTTGGGGTCCAAAATTTTTTGCGCATGATCAGGGCCGCCATTTTATAACCGGCAAAACTGTCATGTCACGAGTGTTGTTTTGATGTGTGAGGATCAGTCATTTATAATTTATGATTTTTTTTTTATCGAATTTAAGTGTATTTTAGTGTTTTCCTTTGTATATTTTTTAACAATTATTGAGTATATCTGTGTTTAGTGCTTTCTTTTGTCTATTTTATGAACATTGTTCAGTAAACATGTTTTTAATCGAAGTCTTTTTGTGGTATGTGCTGAGCTATTTACATATTTTTATTTATTTTATTAAAGCAAAATAATTTTTTAGTGAACTGATGGAATCTAAAAGAAAGAGATGTGTTTATCGCCCATGTCTACCTCGAACGGATTCGAATACTAGTTATTTTTCATTTCCCAAAGTTTCAGAAAGGTATGCAAAATAAATTATGCAATTTAAATGACTATGGAGCAGATCCCATCGAGAACGGCTTCGAGTAAAATGAGTAAAACGAAGTACTTTTCAAATGCAGCAGTGTTAACTGTATGTTATTTATTTGGCTATTTAATCAAAACAATTATTTTATTATCATTTTTAAATCAAATTATATTTATGTACCTATGACAATGTATTTTGTATTTTTTTTAGGTTTCCCATGTTGTTAAGAGCCTGTAGTCGAGAAGACTTGATTAATATAACCAGTGAATAATTACACAAAAGCTACCAGTTGTGTAAAAAACATTTCCAGCTCAGTAGGTTTTCATTTGGATCAACTCGGAAATGTTTATTTGAAAATGTACTTTTGACAATATTCTGACACACACCCACAACAAATGAAATAATTGATCATTCTGAATGAATCTGTACCCTACTAAATCCCACGACGATTTTCTCAGTACACCAGGTATTAAAAATAATATAAAAGTGTTGTTTTTATGTATTTTTTTAATTTAAATATTTTTTTTTAGGTCCCAGCAAAAGAATGACTAACTTTGAAGATTGAAGAGATATTGTTGTTTCTATTTTGATAATGCATCTGCCAGTCCCAAAAATATCCTTCGGTTGGGCCACAATTTTTAAACCAACCATTTGCAGATTAGTTAAATCTCAAGCGGAATTTAAAAACAAAACGCCTCTAGCTAGAAGACATTCCAATGAATACAAGCAGTTTACGCTTACCTTGTATTTTTTAGGACCTAGGGCATATTCCTTTGTCTAAAATTTTGTGCCTTTTGATGTGTAGCTATTTTTCATATTGATATTTTTATTAATCTGATTTTTGTAATATGTGTTTTTCGCATTTTGGTTTATTAAAATTAATAGTCAGTATGGGTACGTGTTTTATTTATAACAACCTTTTTCCTACAGTACTTTTCTTCAAATCTCAATTTAATTCATAGTTCTAATAATTATGCATCTAAAAATGCCAATTTATGTATACAACAAATTCATATGATTTATAAACAAATCCTAAGTCGTCTGGATTTATGAAATACAGCTACGAGGATGTGCCATAATATAGGTTTTCCAAAATAAAGTCCTAAGATGTATCATTGATGCACCCTGGCTCTATCTAAATGATTATCTTCATACAGACAAATAAGAAAAAGAGGTTACTGCAAAACATGAGGGTCGACTCCACTCCCACGTTAATGAAGTGCTGCAATTACTGGACAGCTGTGCACAAAAGACTCGAAAGAAAAGCCATTTGAGCTGGTGCTAGTGTAAAACAGTGTAATAAATCGATACGCCATTTATGGGTGATGCTTTTCTACCAACGAATACTAGATTAATTTTGTTTACAAAAATGGAATTGTAAAAAATCGCAGATTTATCCACCGAGTTGTCAAATTATTATAAGAGTATGGCGAAAGTCTTAATACGAGGATTGTTTATGGTATTATTGACATATAATAAGGTTCTAAAATACATAAAAGGCTTTCAAAATAACAGTTCGGAAGTATTTGCATTTTTAATGCCAGTTATTATCAGTTTAATCTATTTTTCTAGATCCAACTATCATAGTTGAAGGTGTTTTTCAGGAAAGTATACAATTAGTTAATACATTAATAATTTGTAATAGAATCCCTCTGTTAAAGAGTCAATGTTATCTAAAAAAAACTGATGAATTAAGTACAACGAGAATTCGGTCTGGTTCCTCAAGTAAAAACTCTTTTTTAGTATAGCGATCAGTAAAATTTACTTCAAAATAAATTATTGTGAAGCCTTATTTTTTCTAATTATATCACTAACCTTCAATTCAGAGAAGAAATAGTGGATGTTGCTAAATAAGTTTGTTACATACATTTAAATCCTTTTCTCAGTGTATTATCCGAATTTATAAGAATCTTGGTAATTTTTACCAGTGTAACAACCGGCAAGAACGTCAACTGTCAGCGAGTGTCACTTTAAATTTTGCCTACCCCGACATCAAACGTGCCGACGCAAGCCTTCATTTCTGTAATAGTGGTTATTCTGTGGCTAAATTCTAAGAAACTTCAAAATTTCAAAACAAAGTTAATAACCTGGGTTATGTAGTAAGCAAGGAAGGATGATATGGCTGCAGACAAGGAGAAAGTGGCTTATATCAAACAATGGCCACAACCAACTGGTAAACATCAAATAAAATTTTTCTTGGACTTTGCATATACTACCGAAGATTCATAAAGAAGTTCGCAGAAATTACTAAGCCATAAACATGACTCACAGAAGAAGGAAGAGAATTCTGCTGGGAAAAAGACTGCTTTTGAAATATTCGGGAAGCATTTAACAATAGCGCCAATACTAGGCTACCAGGAGGGAGAATTTAGTTTGGATACTGATGCTAGCAATGTGGGAATTAAAGGAATGCTTTCACAGATTCAGGAAGCGAAAGAAAGGGTACGTACTGGGATATTTTAATAAAGTGCTCTCGATTTATCATGCAGCTCTTAAGTGGCTTATGCAGTTCAAGAACCCGGGGAACTCAATCGCCATATGGATTGAACGACTTAAAGAATACGACTTTAAGATAGAACATAGAGCCGAAATAAGCCACATAAATTTTGATTATTTTTCTAGAAGACCGTGTCCAGCAGAGTGCTCTCACTGCAATAGAGCAGACTACTAAGAACAACTGTAGTCAATGTTGAGTGGAACTCTACCAAACTTACGGTAGAACAAAAGAACGATCCCGTTTTAAAGAAAATGCGACAATAGAAAGAGAAAAATCGTCGACTTACTTGACAAGAAGTACCAAATCTTTCTCCAGTATTTAAGTCATATTTGGCTCAGTGGGATTTTTTTATGCTAAAAGAAAGCCTATTAAAACAAATACTACAGAAAGATGATGGTTCCGAAAACAGAGGACATCTCGGTGTTAAGAAAACTCTTCAGAGAGTTTGTTACAGGTTGATTTTAGTTTTAACATAATTTAATGATTTTCGCACATAAAACACATTCTTAGTATAAAGAAGGTAACATGTTGGATCTATTTTTAAAATAATTAAATGATTATCGCATTTAAAACATATTCTTAGTATAAAGAATGTAACCTGTTGGTTCTATTTCTAAAATAATTAAATAATTATGGCATTTCAAACACATTCTTAGTATAACGAATGTAATTCTTACTAAACATTGCTTTGTATTGATTAAAACTTTGGTTAATTTAAATAATTATAGTATTTAAAACATATTCCTAATTAAAGAAATAATGCATTCAATACAGGTTTGTTTTGCTTTGAATACAACTCGGTTAGATTTAATTGGTAACACTTTTTTTGTTGTCTTACCTTTCGTATAAAGATCCTGCTGTATTTTAGAACTATATTCTATTAATTTCAATAAGTTTTCATTCCTCGCATCTAGTTATTCCATTATTTTCAGTGGTTTTCATTAAAATTGTACCTTTTGTTTTGATACTGTCTAATAATTATCGATTGTCGAATTTTGGTTATGAATCTTCTTCTTTTTAGTAAATTGTCGTGTCTACTTGTGTAGTTCAATAGTCAATTCTGTTCCGTGATAGAAATGTGGCTGAATAGTCGGCTAGAAATAATGAGGGAATATTTGGTGTGCTGTTATTTGGTATCGATACTTTTGATTGTCTATGACGTCATGTTGTGTTGAGGTGAATTTCTTGGAATATTATGCTGCCTATTTAATTATGGTTATTACAAAAGTACTATTATGAGGTATGCATTCATTTGGGATCAAGTTGGGCTTAGTTTGGAATGTTTTAAGGGAAATTGTTATAATCACCGGAAGTGTGGTTGAAAAAGTATGCATGTCATATCCTCCTGGTCAACGCCATTTTGTCTTCCGGAAAAATTGGTTTATATACGGGCCTAAAAATGTGGTACCGGCAATTCAAGTACGATTTTTGGGAGTATCCCAGACTTTTTATAAAGTACCGTGAGTGCGGTAGTTTTCCGTTGTCGTTAGGTCTTGTGGACCGAGGTTCGTGCAACAAATTTTTAATACGACCTGGAGGAAGTCCTCCAAATTCGTTACCGAAACCAGTCGGGATTTTTAAATTGTTGCTGAGTTGTGTTGGGGTTGGTGCCCTAGATCCAAATAATTTGGGAGAAAGCTTGCGACCAAGGCGAGCAAAGCCCACTGCAACGAATACCGTAATCCAGTCTGCCAGTGTCACTCAGGGGCATAGTGGAGTATCTCCACATTTTATCCGCTGATCCAGACGTTCCCAGGTGATGCCGATGTCCATGTAGTTAGTCAGTTGAATTTGGTTATTATTTTTGAGTCCCACGTTGATGTCCTGCAAGTTGAGATATAATGGCCCCGATTCCTGTCTGAGGTATCCGCAGTTCGACACCGGTAGTGAGGAGCGCTACCGCTAGATGGATTTCCGCCGAAATCAGGTATCTAAGGATCTATAAATTAAGGTACAGGAGACCTTTATTCTGATAAACTTTTGGCACTAGTAATTTAATGAAACATACCATTTATTTTAAAGATATACTTGTAAGAATCTTTTGTAACTGTTATATTGCTGCTTAAGCTCAAATTGCTGTAAGCCTTCGTGATCACTTGGGTATATTAATAATTTTTCACTCTAGTAATTTCATATACAGAGATTTTCTCCTAAATTAAGGATTTACTCGTAGTATCCTGCTTTATTAATAGTAATAAAAGCTCTATTGAGATTCTATTGTTTGGAGTCTCCTAAATTTATAAATTTAATCCTTTTAATAAGTACTCTAGGTGATTGTGTACTGTTTTACTTATACAGTGTAATTTATCATATTTACCTAAAATTTAGTAAATGCCATAATATTGACTCTTGCCTTTTATTTGCCTGATTTTTAACAGTATTAAGTTCTACTAACTTCTTTGAAAACCCATCCCTTTTGTCTCGACTGCTAGCCGAAGTGGGCTTCTTTACTACACTCTAGGAGAACACTATAACCTTTTTTATAACAGTTTTTCAGATCCAAAATAACACCATCAAATTTTGGAGGTGACCAACTAAAGCCATCCCCTTGAGTTAAAGGAATAAATCCCGTTATAAGTTTGTGAAAGGTTTTATTGGATGAACAGTTTCGATGATGAAAAGGACTGGTATAGAAAAAGTACTACCTGTGCTATAAATAAAGGAACCCAACGAAAAAGGAAGGCCCCCGTGAAGCAGTACAACGTTGGTTGTCCAATTCAGAGGATTGCCTTAGATGTTGCTGGACCATTCCCCATAACCGAGAATGGTAATAAATACATGATGGTGGTTATGGATTATTTATCGAAGTGAGTGGAAATCTACGCCATTCCAAATTAAGAGGCCACAACTGTTGCAAACGTGTTAAAAAAATAATTCATTAGTAGATTTGGAGTGCCTTTGGAAAAAGATAATTAATGTCGTTTACGGTATAAGTAAGATCCCGAACGATAAACCGAAGTTAGTTTACCAAAACGGACTGGTGCCATTTAAGGGTAATCATGAAGACTAAGAAGAAGTAAACCAGCTCCAAGAATCACCTGACCTTGTCTTTAAAGAATTTATGTGTGCATATGTAGGTACCAGAAGCATATTTACACATCCTCCTATATGACGGCACCGGAGTGCTGAAATCTGTTCGCCTTTGTAACCTGCAAGTACCCTACAAAAGCTCATTGATTTAGGCACCAATCCATAAGGCCTCTCTTATTGCTGGAATCAGTAAGCAAGCTTATCTACATTCTATGAAACAATGGCTGTACTTAAACTGCCGTTAAACGGTCGTGTACTAAAATGCCGTTAATAGACATGATATCATTCAAATGACGCATCTGAAGTCTTTTGGGATTAAAAAAAAATATATACAAGAAGAAAACGAAGCAACGACTTCTCGTTGTGTGGCGGCTTCGCGGCCACCAAAAATTTTTAACCCATACCTGACCACGCCTACCGGCATAGACGCCAACGGCCTGGACACAGCTAAAATTAAAAAGTAAAATCTCACATAACATAAAATTTGTATGGGTGTCTAAATCAATGAGCTTTTGTAGCGTACTTGTAGGCTACAAAGGCGAACAGGTTTTAGCACTCCGGTGCCGTCATATAGGAGGATGTGTAAATATGCGTACCGGAAAAGCAAGATACAGTGTTACAACCAAGAAACAGCAAGATCTAGTTGCGGTTTCTAAAGACTACTCACTGGCCCATAGCACCTTCGTCAACAACAACGACGCTCGAGGTCTGGCATTTGTGGTCAATTGCCAGAACTTTAAGATCAGTTACCAGCCCCTGGAAAAGCATTAAAACTTCAATATGGATCGAGTTACCTTTTCTATAAGTAAAATTAGAACCAGAAAACTGCCCTGCTTTACCTTGTATTTTATTGACTATTGATAACTTTTCTCTCCACTCACTTTTACAGACTGATATCTACTGGTAAAGTAGTTTTCAAATAGACCTAAAGTATAGCATTAAAGTTTAGGTGAAAGACCTCTTTTACAGAGATAATAGAAAATAATTTCCGAAAATATGCAACGTTTCTCTTATTTATCATGTAAAATGACTGTAAAAAAGTTTTAAATGAATTAACGTTTTTTTTTATGCCATTCTTTACACCGCTCTTAAAGAAACATTTCATTTTATCCTCCACCGGTTATTGTATAATTACAAGAATGATATACGTATATTTCCCAGATAAAAACACGAAGCTTTCCCTTGTTTCGAAGTAAAAAGCATCTTAGCCTAATTTTATTTCTCCGGAAATAATTTGAATACTTTCTTCCGCGTAGCTCCTTCGGAAACAACGGCGCCTCTATTGCTTTTAGAGCACGCAAGAACCCTATAAAAAGTTTTCTTTAATTAGTATCTGATTCGGTATTCGGTTTATAAAGTTTAGGTGGTAATATAACGGCCACGTGGGAGTCGTTTAGCGCCGAACTTAAACTGACTGAGGATGTAGTGTAGAGCAATTGAGCCGTTATGAGTTGCGTAAAGCGGATTTAATGAATGTATTTGCATGGCTCTATATTATATGTATAAGATGATAAATTTCTCACCAAGGGCAGGACTTTTTCTAATTAATTTGATGGATTAAAACCTAATTCTAATAGATAGGTTAGATTTCACATTAGACCACAGATATGGATAGAGAAGGTATTTCTTTTTTATGAGAATTGGCATCTAAACGTAGTTTTTCTTGTCACAGACTTTTGTAAACCGAATAATTATTTATTTATATTTTCTTTAATTAAAAATAATTAAGTTGTATATTTTCTCATCAAATGCACTTAATAAAATAGAAATACTTGATGAAAAAAGGATATTTAGGGAAGATAGTTTTTTAAGAAAATCTAAACTATGAGAATTATGGTGGCTACAAGAAAAAATGAGGTGGTTGATATCAGCAAAAGAAGAGTTGTCGCACTGACAGAAAGGTGATATATTAATACCAATTCTGGAAAGGTGAGATGAAAAACCCTCATGATTTATTTTTATCCTTGTTAAAGTCGTACAAGAATACCTACACATTTTAAAATTTGTAATATGGGGGAAAATGTTGGAAGAACAGGGTAAATAAACGTATAAAGGTTATTTGAATAAGAACGAAGTTTCTCCCAGCTTGATCTAACATTTTATTTCATTGCATGAATAATATCCTGTAGAGAATGAAAATTACTAATAGTTGGAAAAATAATGGATTCTTTGACAGCTAAATCGACTTTTTCATTTCCAACTATCCCTTTATGACTTATAACTCAGAACGATCTTGATTTTAGAATTATGAAGAGTAAGGAGAGACTCAATAATTTCTCTTATAATAGGATTTTTGTTATTATTGCAGGAATAGTTAGAAATTGAAACTAAAACAGATTTTAAGTCTGAAAGAACAACCGATTTGCTTTCTCCATAGCTTTTTATCCAAATGAGTCCTTGTAAAATTGCAAAAGCCTCCGCTGTATAAACAGATGAATAATTTGGTAAATGAAATTGAAAAATAAAGTTTTTATTTTCCACATAAAAAGCGCATCCTGTACCTTGTTTTCCTTTAGACTTATTGCAAAAAACAGTATTAACTATATCTAGCGTTCCCACTACTGATTTTATGATTATATTATTAATTTTAGGGGAAGAAGTAAAGTCAGGGAATAAGATTGTTGGCTTGAACAATAAGGAGAAAAAATTAAACTGGTATATAGGAAGAATATCGTAATTTTATTTAAAAACTAGTTTAAAGATACACAGGCTTCAGCCAAAGGTGGACTATTTTTAAATTTCCAATATTTGTTGGTTAGGTTTTCAATATTCGGGATAAAGGAAGAATTCAGAATTTTTTCCGCAAACATTGTAAATGTTACTAACTTTTTAAATGCTAGAAAATGTCTTCGTTTGTGAAGAGGAGGCTCTTGTGCTTCCGCAAGAATCGCTGGAGTAAGGGAAGATTTAAAAGCACCGAGACATATTTTGACTGCTTTAACTTGCATACAATCTAATAACTTAAGGCTTGAGTTCGCAGCTGATCCATCCATATAATATGCACCCATGTCGATGATTGATGAGATGTAAGATCTATAAAACATTAACGACGTTGTGGTGTCTGCACCACATTTAAATTTTGTGACACATTTAACAATATTAATGCCTCTTTCACATTTGGATAAAGTATAATCAATATGTTTTTAAGCTATTGCATAGCTTTTATCGCGGGCTTTAAGCGTCGCGACCGAATCAAGAAATTCCGTAATTCCGTAACGAAAATAAAGCTAACACCCTCCACTCCGACCGGCACAGCGGGGCTGCGTTTTGAATGCCGTGAAAGGTTTTATCCGACCCTATTCGTATAAGTATGAATCGGAGTTAAATATACGTCTGCGGACTGGAACGTTTATGCAATACAAGAACTAGAAGAGCTTTCTCTGGCTTCTAATAAATTGGTATCACAAATATTCCCGGCTGGCGTAAATATTAGATATTAATTTTTTTTTTGCCAGATTTATAATAGTATATTATGCAACGATCATGTAATGATGGTTATTAATACACGAGCATTAACCAGGATACCAAACGAGTCAAAGGCGAGTTTTGTATGGTTAATGCGAGTGTTTTAATAATCATTACATGAGAGTTGCATACGCTATTTTTTCTACACCCGATAAATAATCAAGACCTATAAATATTATATTTATATTGGTATTGAACACAATAACAGTAATTAGTCGTATTTCTATAAAAAATTCTACAAAATTGTAATTAATGGTATTACTTCGGGTATTGGTATTTCCCTAGATTTTGCGGCAAAATATGTTGTATTGTATTTTCTGCTTTCTCCGATATGTGTGGAGGAGTCTTCTATATCGCTGATATCAGACATTTTAATATTATAATTATCGAAGTTTAGCTATCTACGAAAATTTAAAACATTTTGACAACTAAAACAATTATTAATATATAGGAACCTAGGACAAACATCAAACAGCATGCTTGATTGACAAATTGTAGGTTTCTATTGATTCTATATCGTAATGAAAAATCTGTATCATTATGAAACGGATTATGGGCATATAAGTGCATTATTATAATACAGGTGTAGAAAAAATAATAATTTTTATTTTATCAGTGTTAACTATTTCATTATTAAGCTATAGCACAGATTTCATCGCGGGCTTTAAGCGCGGCGACCGAATTAGGAAATTCCGTAACGAAAATAAACCTAACCCCTCGAAAAATCGAAAAATCCAAAAATAAAATCGAAAAATCGAAAAATCAAAAAATTGAAAAATAGAAAAATAGAAAAATCGAAAAATTGAAAAATTAAAAAATCGAAAAATCGAAAAATCGAAAAATCGAAAAATCGAAAAATCGAAAAATCGAAAAATCGAAAAATCGAAAAATCAAAAAATCGAAAAATCGAAAAATCGAAAATTGGAAAATCGAAAAATCGAAAAATCGAAAAATCGAAAAATCGAAAAATCGAAAAATCGAAAAATCGAAAAATCGAAAAATCGAAAAATCGAAAAATCGAAAAATCGAAAAATCGAAAAATCGAAAAATCGAAAAATCGAAAAATCGAAAAATCGAAAAATCGAAAAATCGAAAAATCGAAAAATCGAAAAATCGAAAAATCAAAAAATCAAAAAATCAAAAAATCGAAAAATCGAAAAATCGAAAAATCGAAAAATCGAAAAATCGAAAAATCAAAAAATCGAAAAATCGAAAAATCGAAAAATCGAAAAATCGAAAAATCGAAAAATCGAAAAATCGAAAAATCGAAAAATCGAAAAATCGAAAAATCGAAAAATCAAAAAATCGAAAAATCGAAAAATCAAAAATCGAAAAATCGAAAAATCGAAAAATCGAAAAATCGAAAAATCGAAAAATCGAAAAATCGTCAAATCGAAAAATCGAAATATCGAAAATTGGAAAATCGAAAAATCGAAAAATCGAAAAATCGAAAAATCGAAAAATCGAAAAATCGAAAAATCGAAAAATCGAAAAATCGAAAAATCGAAAAATCGAAAAATCGAAAAATCGAAAAATCGAAAAATCGAAAAATCGAAAAATCGAAAATTCGAAAAATCGAAAAATCGAAAAATCGAAAAATCGAAAAATCGAAAAATCGAAAAATCGAAAAATCGAAAAATCGAAAAATCGAAAAATCGAAAAATCGAAAAATCGAAAAATCGAAAAATCGAAAAATCGAAAAATCGAAAAATCGAAAAATCGAAAAATCGAAAAATCGAAAAATCGAAAAATCGAAAAATCGAAAAATCGAAAAATCGAAAAATCGAAAAATCGAAAAATCGAAAAATCGAAAAATCGAAAAATCGAAAAATCGAAAAATCGAAAAATCGAAAAATCGAAAAATCGAAAAATCGAAAAATCGAAAAATCGAAAAATCGAAAAATCGAAAAATCGAAAAATCGAAAAATCGAAAAATCGAAAAATCGAAAAATCGAAAAATCGAAAAATCGAAAAATCGAAAAATCGAAAAATCGAAAAATCGAAAAATCGAAAAATCGAAAAATCGAAAAATCGAAAAATCGAAAAATCGAAAAATCGAAAAATCGAAAAATCGAAAAATCGAAAAATCGAAAAATCGAAAAATCGAAAAATCGAAAAATCGAAAAATCGAAAAATCGAAAAATCGAAAAATCGAAAAATCGAAAAATCGAAAAATCGAAAAATCGAAAAATCGAAAAATCGAAAAATCGAAAAATCGAAAAATCGAAAAATCGAAAAATCGAAAAATCGAAAAATCGAAAAATCGAAAAATCGAAAAATCGAAAAATCGAAAAATCGAAAAATCGAAAAATCGAAAAATCGAAAAATCGAAAAATCAAAAAATCGAAAAATCGAAAAATCGAACAATCGAAAAATCGAAAAATCGAAAAATCGAAAAATCGAAAAATCGAAAAATCGAAAAATCGAAAAATCAAAAAATCAAAAAATCAAAAAATCGAAAAATCGAAAAATCGAAAAATCGAAAAATCGAAAAATCGAAAAATCGAAAAATCGAAAAATCAAAAAATCGAAAAATCGAAAAATCGAAAAATCGAAAAATCGAAAAATCGAAAAATCGAAAAATCGAAAAATCGAAAAATCGAAAAATCGAAAAATCGAAAAATCGAAAAATCGAAAAATCAAAAAATCGAAAAATCGAAAAATCAAAAATCGAAAAATCGAAAAATCGTCAAATCGAAAAATCGTCAAATCGAAAAATCGAAATATCGAAAATTGGAAAATCGAAAAATCGAAAAATCGAAAAATCGAAAAATCGAAAAATCGAAAAATCGAAAAATCGAAAAATCGAAAAATCGAAAAATCGAAAAATCGAAAAATCGAAAAATCGAAAAATCGAAAAATCGAAAAATCGAAAAATCGAAAAATCGAAAAATCGAAAAATCGAAAAATCGAAAAATCGAAAAATCGAAAAATCGAAAAATCGAAAAATCGAAAAATCGAAAAATCGAAAAATCGAAAAATCGAAAAATCGAAAAATCGAAAAATCGAAAAATCGAAAAATCGAAAAATCGAAAAATCGAAAAATCGAAAAATCGAAAAATCGAAAAATCGAAAAATCGAAAAATCGAAAAATCGAAAAATCGAAAAATCGAAAAATCGAAAAATCGAAAAATCTAAAAATCGAAAAATCGAAAAATCGAAAAATCGAAAAATCGAAAAATCGAAAAATCGAAAAATCGAAAAATCGAAAAATCGAAAAATCGAAAAATCGAAAAATCGAAAAATCGAAAGATCGAAAAATCGAAAAATCTAAAAATCTAAAAATCTAAAAATCTAAAAATCTAAAAATCGAAAAATCGAAAAATCGACAAATCGAAAAATCGAAAAATCGAAAAATCGAAAAATCGAAAAATCGAAAAATCGAAAAATCGAAAAATCGAAAAATCGAAAAATCGAAAAATCGAAAAATCGAAAAATCGAAAAATCGAAAAATCGAAAAATCGAAAAATCGAAAAATCGAAAAATCGAAAAATCGAAAAATCGAAAAATCGAAAAATCGAAAAATCGAAAAATCGAAAAATCGAAAAATCGAAAAATCGAAAAATCGAAAAATCGAAAAATCGAAAAATCGAAAAATCGAAAAATCGAAAAATCGAAAAATCGAAAAATCGAAAAATCGAAAAATCGAAAAATCGAAAAATCGAAAAATCGAAAAATCGAAAAATCGAAAAATCGAAAAATCAAAAAATCAAAAAATCAAAAAATCGAAAAATCGAAAAATCGAAAAATCGAAAAATCGAAAAATCGAAAAATCGAAAAATCGAAAAATCAAAAAATCGAAAAATCGAAAAATCGAAAAATCGAAAAATCGAAAAATCGAAAAATCGAAAAATCGAAAAATCGAAAAATCGAAAAATCGAAAAATCGAAAAATCGAAAAATCGAAAAATCGAAAAATCGAAAAATCGAAAAATCGAAAAATCGAAAAATCAAAAAATCGAAAAATCGAAAAATCAAAAATCGAAAAATCGAAAAATCGAAAAATCGAAAAATCGTCAAATCGAAAAATCGAAAAATCGAAAAATCGAAGAATCGAAAAATCCAAAAATCCAAAAATCAAAAAATCCAAAAATCCAAAAATTCGAAAACTTGAATTAATATCAAAGAAAAAACTTGAATTAATGTCAAAGAAAGAAAAATACTATGCAATAGCTTTACCGCGGCAGTCTCCGAGTGTCACACGTATTTTTTTTATGTAAGCTTATTGTCTAAGACAATTTCTAAGTATTTAAAGGAACTTACTATTGGAACAGACATTAAATTAAACTTAATGACTTCTCCTGTTATCAGCCTGTGACGGGTATAAACCATCACAGCTAATTTATTTGCAGCCAAAGAGAAACCATGATCAACCGGTTTCGAGCCAAGAGAAAGCCTTACCTGCATACAAAATTTGAAGTTTCTTTCCTAAGCCGTTTTTGAGCTACCGCACCAACAGACAGACGGCAGACAACAGACGGTGGAAAGACCGGCGGAATAGGGAAAACATGTTTTTCATAATCTAGGGACCAGAAAACGTGAAAATCTAAACTTTAAAGATTACAATACTTCCCTTTTATCAAGAGAAGTAAAAATAAAATAAGTATACTCAATCTATTAAATGCTCCTCTACTAATTTAAAGGTGATGTATCAGTCTACTTATTTTTTTTATATATGTTGCCGACTGGCTTTAAATCTTTAATGTCACACTATATCTCTTGCTCGTACTATCCCAAAAATTGGGTAAAATGAGTTACATGTGCCAATGAACTAAAATACTTCTAAGCTTTTACTACAAACACTTGTGTTAAGTAAAATTTAAAAAATTCACCTGGAGACGCCATCTGAAAATTGGAAAAGGTAACTTTGCAAAAAAGAATAATAATAATAATTCATATGTGCCAAGTGCATTTAACACATTTGTTCTACGAAACAAATTTATTCGTACCGGTTTAATTAACTACTTAACACATCTGCATGTTTGTCAGTGTGAGGTTACTTTGATTGCTTTTGTTATTTAAGATGTTTTATGTCGTCTTCAATTGGTGAAATTTTGCAATAAAAATGTCTTTTAGAGGACATTAGCTAGTGCAGTTGGATTTAATAAATTGTAAAGGTAAGTTAAGTCTTTTAGGGTTAATATTTCACCAAATAATTTATTTGTTTTTTAAATAGCACTCATGATCAGAGTATTGAAGGTCAGAAGGCAAAAATAAACATTATATCTCGGCACATTCTTGTAAAAGAGCATCAACTTTGCAAAATACTGAATGTAATTCTGAAGAATTGGCGGCTTGTGGTAATTTAAAATGGGTGTTTACTTTTTCCAATAATTTTATCACATGTAAGTTCGGATCAAAACTTTGTACAAGAGTCAATATCGCTGTTTTTTTTATTACTTGAGTTTGTATTAAGTGTAGTTATTATTATCAACATTATACTGTTTTCAAGCACTACAACTATTAATAAATATTTTAGTTAGTCGGATATTTGTTTTGTTTTTAATACGTTGAAAACCATCTATAACATTATTAGTTTGTAAACTGACTTTTCTTCATAATTTGAAATTATTTTTAAATATATATCAGGTTATGTAGAAAACTTGACATTGATTTTTGTGTAAAAAATTTTATATGAAATTTTACCTACCATTTTTTTGTTTTTATTGTAAGTTTAATCATTTTCACAATTTGTCACAGATGTCAAATAAAAAATATATTTTTTTAAAGGTTGGCAAATAAAATAAGAACTAAAATGTTTTAAATGTTTATTTTATAAGATCAGTCCCATTACAATACATAATTTTACACAGACACAAACTAGAATAAAGATATACACCGTGTCCCACGTAAGGCGGGCATTACAACTTTATGGAGAATAAATTAATTTGTATTTTCGCCATACATAATCGCGTATACATAATCGAATATGCTCTTTTGAATTAAAATAAAATGAACTCTGGCAACTTCCGGTTATACCGGAAGTGACCACTAACTTCGTTATTTTAAAGGGAATACCCCATATTTTTTTTTAATTTTAGATTCAGCATGAAATTCTGTAAACTACGACACTCCATTTGCCTATTCTAGTTATGGCGGATTTTGCGTTATTCAATTTTTTTCTACATTTTTAGTCGCCGGTAGACATTTTCTTAAAGTCGTCTATCTCAGGTACTATATCTATCAGATACTTAAAATTTTAACCAGAGGTAGTAGATGGGATGTACTTCTTGAGAATATTTAGTTATTCATTATTTGTTGTACGGGGTGTTTGCAAATTATTTTTAAAAATGAAATTTTTTAAACATAAAAAACTTTTTTATTTTAAATTGAACACCCTATATATTTTTTAAATTTTAGATTCAGCATGAAATTCTGTAAACAATGATAGTCCATTCGCCTATTCTAATTATAGTGTATTTGGCGTTATTCAGTTTTTTATAAACTTTTATATGCCGGCAGACATTTGCTTTTTTAAATTTACTTGTACATCGTTTGTTCGACTGTGTGTTTGGAAATTATTTTAAAAAATAAATATTTTAAACATGAAAATTTTTTTTATTTTAAATGGAAAATCCTGTATATTTTTATTTCATTTTGTTCAGAAAATTATTCTTCATTGATCTTCATTTGCACTATTAATTCCCTATAATTATCTCTCGCCAATTTTAAGAAAATTTTAATTTAAATTTTACGCATGCACCTACATAATATAGTATAGTTTTACATTAAAAAATTTTATCTTAGTATGCCGTGGAAATATGCTAAACAACAATCTGTCAACAAACTGAATTGTCATATTTCTATGTATTTAAGTTGTGTATTTTTTGCGTTCAAAATATGGAAAATATGGAAAATATTGAAGAATATACCAACCAAGATATTCTTAATTTATTTTACATTCATGGAGAATGTAATCGAATCAAAAGTAGAACCTGCCGCATGTTTAATGAATGATACCCTCATTTCCCACCAATGAACAGACAGAAATTTGATAGAATCGAAGCTAATTTTTTGAATAATTTTAAACAAAACCCGGGAAGAAACCGTCAACATTATGTCCGAGATGAAGAAGTTAATCTAATTAACGTATAAGCGTATTTTACTGCGTATCCTCATGCCTCCATTAGAATGGCTCAAGATAATTTAAATATTAGTCGAGGGTCAATACAACGAATTTTAGCACTAAATAAATGGCATCCCTATGCACAAAGAAAAGTTCATGAGTTGCGAGATGGTGATCAAATAAGACGAACTGAATTATGCGAATGGTTATTGGTACGAATTCAAGAAGATCCCGAGATTTTAAACAAAATTTTGTGGTCAGACGAGTCGAAATTTACACGTAAAGGGATCATCAATCGCAAGGAATGTCATTTCTGGGCAAACGAAAATCCACATTTTTATCGTGAAGCACAATTTCAGTACGAATTTAGTTTTAATGTATTTGCAGTGATCGGTTTTGGAAGAGCTTTTTATTACATTTATAATGAAAGACTGACCTCAGAAAGATACATTAGAATTCTTAGAGAAGTAGTTGCCGACATTTTAAACCAGCTACCAAATAATAATTTTTGGTACCAGTTGGATGGTGCCCCAGCACATTCAACATACTGTGTAAATCAAGAAATTACAGCACTCTTTGAAGACCGATGGATAGGTCCAAATGGTCCTTGGCTTTGGCCTGCAAGATCGCCAGATCTAACTCCTGTTGATTTTTTTATGGGGTCATATTAAAAATTTAGTGTACTCTACTCAAATTAATACTAAAGAAGAATTAGAGCAAAGAGTTCGGAATGCCTTTAACGAGTTAGATGGTGAAATGATTCGTAAAGCAACAACTAATCATGTTGAAAAAAGATTGTTAAAATGTTTACAAGCTAACGGGGGGCATTTTGAACATTTGATAAAATAATTTTTTTAAACCATGTGCTTTTAATAAAAATTGTTTTTAGTTAGTATGTACCTTATCATTAAAAAAATTTAAACTTTTTTAAACGACATATTTTGTTGCAGAAAACTGTAAATGTTTTTAAAATTACATCCCATCTACTATTTCTGGCTAAAATTTCAAGTATCCAACAGAAATAGTACCTGAGACAGTCGACTTTAAGAAAATGCCTACCGGCGCGACGACTAAAAATTAAAAAAAAATTAATAACGCCAAATCCGCTATAATTAGAATAGGCAAATATGGTATAATTGTTTACAGAATTTCATGCTGAATCCTAAATTTAAAAAATATATAGGGTGTTCCCTTTAAAATAAAAAAGTTTTTTATGTTTAAAAAATTTCATTTTAAAAAATAATTTGCAAACAGCAAATAATGAATAACTAAATATTCTCAAAAAGTACATCCCATCTACTACCTCTGGTTAAAATTTTAAGTATCTGATAGATATAGTACCTGAGATAGACGACGTTAAGAAAATGTCTACCGGCGACTAAAAATGTAGAAAAAAATTGAATAACGCCAAATTCGCTATAACTAGAATAGGCAAATGGGGTATCGTTGTTTACAGAATTTCATGCTGAATCTAAAATTAAAAAAAAATATGGGATATTCCCTTTAAAATAACGAAGTTAGTGGTCACTTCCGGTATAACCGGAAGTTGCACAGAGTTCATTTTATTTTAATTCAAAAGAGCATATTCGATTATGTATACGCGATTATGTATGGCGAAAATACAAATTAATTTATTCTTCATAAAGTTGTAATGCCCGCCTTACGTGGGACACGGTGTATATATATATCTCTAAGAATCCAGATTTCCCGTCAAGGAAAAAATTTCTCCAAATTTTAGGCAAGCAATTAGCTATACCCAACATGCAACGGAGACTGGCAGATACAAAGAGAAATCCTGGCATTTATAGAGCAATAGTTGCATGCGGGATAAATATTCCAGAACAAGAAACTGGAGTCGCACCATAAACCAAAAGAAACGGGGAAGGTGTGTCCTCGTTCACTTGTTAAAAAAGTAAACTCTAAATGTGATGTCTGCAAAAAATTTATCTGTTCAAACCATAAAAATAGTTAAAGGAAAGTAAAAAGCTCAAAGTCTGTCGACCACATAAATTTATTAGGTTGCAAGCGCTTTCGACCTAAAAAATGGCACAGACTGCCTCCCTCATTCGAGGTTGAATCCAGTTCTAGTTTGAATTTCGCCTGCCTTCATCTGATGAAGGTGGTTTCGAATGAAATAAATTTTGAAGTTCCGCACCATATGGAAAGTGTTACTTTTGGGAAATGTGAAATATAGCTAAAAGTAACACTTTCCACATGGTGCCTTAAACACACGTGTGGAACTTCAAAATTTATTTCATTCGAAACCACCTTTATCAGATGGAGGCAGGCGAAATTCAAACTAGAACTGGATCCAACCTCGAATGAGGGAGGCAGTCTGTGCATTTTTTACAATTTTTACAATTTACTTAAATTTTACATTTTAATTTAACATACTTATTTTTCTGTGGACACATAGTGGTAAGACACCTAGCATTTCTATAAAAAACGTTTTGTTATACCTTAAATTATTATTGCAGATTGTACCTACTCACTTACAAAAAAAATATTTGCCTGATGATGACCTTTTAAGTCGAAAGCGCTTGCAACCTAATAAATTTATGTGGTCGACAGACTTTGAGCTTTTTACTTCCCTTTAATCCACTTCGGACCACTTTAAAATATGGATAATATTTGGAATTTTCATAAAAATAGTATCATACATATCAAGTGTAATCCGAATTGTACTAAAAGCAATTAATTGTCCTGTTTTCATCTTTTGTTTTTTGTTTGTTTTACTGTTTTTGTTTTAATAAAGTTCCCTAATGTATGTAAACAAGTTTTTTATTCATTCGTTTCCTAAAACATAAATTTACCTAATAAAAACTACAAGTTTCACTAAAAAAATTATGGGGTCCATAACGAACACCACGTAGTACTTTACGTAATAAAATTAAACGTCGTTGTTTAAGGGTTAAAATCATTTTGTCCTCAATTCAGGTACATTAGTTTTTGGAATGACTGGAATTAAATAAACTAAATCAAACTCTGGAAAGTCTTTAGAAAAACAGAACAGTTTGAGTAAGCATTCCTCGCTTTTCCATCTGAAATTTAAATAATCTTATTATTACGCATTTTGATCAGGAATAACAACGCGGCAACGAACGTTACTATGCATTGTTTGAAAACTCAAACTCATCCGTCTGTCTGTCCTTTAATTAATTCTAACATACTTCGGCGTCATCAGGGTAATAGATTTTCTCGTATAAATTCAATAATAATTACATTTATTTATGTTCGCGTTCGGTATCATCTGTGAACATTTGTTCAAAGCCGCATTGTCACTTCATCGCCAACAGTGGCGTAGATCAGATGAGAAATTCATCAGATTTGAGCCTATAAAAATTAACGAAATCAAGGCATTTTTTTATGGGAGAAGGGATAACATTTTATTAAGGCGGCGGACAGTGGATTTTCTTGAACAAAAAAACAAAAAACAATCAATTTGCATAAAAAACATGGATTATTTTAAAGTAAACACAATAGTTGATAATCTGGCCATGGAAACAAAAAATTGTTGCTTGTTGTTTTGTTATAGTGAATCGTCAAACAAACAGTTTTTTGGTTGTATTTAACTGGACATATTAATTCAGTTAAAATTCTGAAGAATTGTTAATTATTTTTGTTGGTGAAGGTGTGCAAGAACTAACAGTTTTTGGTTATGGATATCGTCGCCCAATTTACAAAAGGGCATAACTCGTTTTTTGCAACTTTTCAGGAGAGCGATTTTAAGATTTTAAAAATGAGGTGGTCTCAGTTTATTAATTATAGTATAAAAATGTAACTCCCGATTTACTTAATTTTTTGAACATGTGTAGCTAAAGAATGTAATTTGTATTGCCTTATGCTATTTATGAGTTATTCTGAACAGTTACCTAAAAAATCAGGTTTACTTGAGATATGCCCTTTTAAGACGAGACTTCTCCAAAAAATCCTTGAGTTAGGTCCGACGACATGCAATATTAAAACACATTACAAATTGATTTGAATGCATTTTTTTGTTAACATACATGATATTTTTAATTTTTGTTTCTTGTAACATTATTGAGGAATATAATTGGCTTTAAGAAATATTTCTTTTTAAACAAAATAATTTTTATTAAAAAATGTGAAACTCACAAGCTATTACAAAAAAAAAACTTAAAAATAAAGATTTATTTATATTATATTGTAAGTACTTAGTCTTTGGTCGCAGGGAAAACTAATTATTCGTGGGATAGGTAAGTGTAAAAATGCCTGTGGTCCTCCGACCTTATAACACTATTCTCTCCTTGATCTAGAGATCACAAGTCTCTTTATTTAATGTTCGGTATCTTGATTGATTTAATTTAGGAACTGGATTTTTAAGAGGGTAATTAGACTCTATATTTCATTTAAGAGAAATGCTGCTGTATGATGAGCAGCTGAGTTTAGTTTTGAACTGAATTGTATTTGGCTTTAGTTTCGTAACTAGCAGCTTAGATACATTTGTCTGTGTCACTGGAATTGTCACATTTTCAAATGGTTAGGTTTGGTAGATTTTTAGCTAGAAACTTTTTAGGATTCATCTCTTCTACATTGTAAGGGTGTTTGCGTCTAGCCAGTCTTATTATACTTGTTAATTGTGAGGGTATAAAAATATCTCCTGCTCCTTTATCGGCATATCCTATATCACTATGTGCACTATCCGCTTCACTTTGTCCGTGGTGGGGCCCAAAAAACGTGATACGAATCTTATCTAATGTAGTGCTATTATTTATACAATAAAGCATCATTGTGCGTAAAATTGTATTTTTGTTTTGGCCAGCACAGCCATCGCATTATAAGTGAATAACACTTTTGTTTTGGGATTCTAGTTTTTTTATAGTGTAAACGCAAGTGGCAACCTCAGATGATCCTCTTTTGCTAAAAACCTCGTGCCACAAATAGCAATCACAGTCTCTAGATGCTATATATTATACAGTAAAGTTGTAAACTGACAACCTTCTTTTGTAGAATACAGCACTCTCCTTTGATATCGGAAGTGAAAAAACTTGTTGCAAGTCGAAAACAGCACAAGCATACTTTGAGTTCGAATGCTGAGCCATTTGTTTACTTTCATCTTTTATTTTTCTAACGTTATTTTTTCTAACGATGTGTGATTCATATTCTAGTGATAACTTTTTTTGTTTCTTCATCATCATTAATAAATGACATACAAAGGCTGCATTGATCCATTTTGGATCGATGAAACGATAGGTTCATAGATTTAAATACTTTGCGGCACTCAGAATAAGCTTTTTTCATTAGAGGTCCAGATTCTTCTGCTAGATACATGGAAAACATCTTTAGTAGACTAAGATTTCCATGTAAATATTCACGAGTTGAATTTTGACGGCAATAATGAGATTCAACTCTTCCAAATTTATTTATGTGTTCGGTAATTCTATTAATTAATTGAAGGTCGACTTGTGACACACTTTTCTCCTCTCCGATCTTTTTCTATAATTCTAGTTGTACTTTTCTTCGATAATGTTGTACTTATAGTCTTTGCTGTCGTTGCCAGAGTATTAATAAAAGATGTTTTACAAACTGGTAGTTTGTCGCCGTCTAATGGAAGAAAGTAATAATTGCTATTATTTCTTCCAGATACCTCTTTTTGTGTAGTTTTTTGTTTGGTTTCTTCCTTTTTGATGTACCTTGCAATGTACTCTCTTTGTAACTGCAAGGATCCCATTGAATAAAAATCTTGCATAATCTCTTGTCTTTTACCATCACTGAAGAGACTACATTTCTTATTACTAGAGAGAGGAATATATGCAAAACGCCATATTTTGCATGTTTTTTTTTTCTCCTGGGCTCGTTTGACTATGTGTCTCCGAATAACACTGAACCCTATTGGCTTATTGTGTTTTTTGCATATGTTGCATATATATACAATTTTTGATTTTGAATGGATATATTGACATTTTGTTAATTTTTGGCATATATCTGACGAACTAATTGGCTGGACATATTAAAATTATGAGTTTTGGACCAAAATAATATTTTGTGAAATGCCTTTACAGGCCGATTTCCTAAAATTTTGAAGGATTAACTTTTCCTATAATAAATTACGGTTAATGGTGTAGGTACTTGAGAGGATAAAACACCCTTCTTTAACCAGCAAATTTTGCTCAATATCCTTTCAGGTAGTTCTATTAATATCTTCAAATTTCTAAATGACTCAGTTTACTTTCAACTTTATTTCAGTCTTTATTGTTGTGTTGTGTTAACCAGTGGGAAAAATGGCAAAATTAATTGAGTCATGGGTAAAATCTTATTCAGATTTTATTGTAGAAGGTGATAACCAGGTGTTTTGTAAAACATTTTTTAAAATTGTAAGTACTTTTTTATTTTATATTTTATTTTGACCTTTCACAATGGTAAATCAAACGACAGTAATATATTATTTCAACTCACAGTTAAAAAAAAGTAGGGCAACTTTACAACGTACACATTTATTTAATTTAATTAAAACTTCAACATCTACAGGAATTTATTTGTTTTAGTTTCCATGTGAAAAAAAGTTTTAAATCGACAAACACGCAAAAACACCCACACATATAGCAAAGCAGAATTCTAAGGACACTCGCAGACAAAGTCAACTTCCCTTGAAACAATATTTAGAATCTGGATCGTCTAGAAGTGAACAAGCTATTTTTAATGAAGATTTATGCAAAGCTTTAGTGACTTCGAATATCCCTTTAATACGATTAAATAATCCAAATCTCCGATCATTTTTGCAAAAATACTGTAAATTTAATATTCCAGAGCAAAGTATATTACGCAAACGTGGTGTTGACAGTTTATACATTGAGACTCGTGAAAAAATTCGTGAGACTACCGTTGGAAACTATTTCTACATTATTGTGGATGAAACAACAGACTCTTGTGGTCGATATATAGCCCATTTAATGATAATTTCATTACGCGAAGAAATGCAAATTGGTCCATATCTAATCGCTTCAAAGCAATTAGATAAAACAAATAACTTTACAATAACTCGTTTTATCCAGACAGAATTGTCTTCCTTTTTTCTTCCGGAAGCCGTTCCAACAGAAAAATGTTTATTGCTGTTATCCAATGCTACCCCGTACATGGTAAAAGCCGCACAAAATTTAAAAATGTTTTATGAAAACTTAATCCATGTTACATGTTTGGCTCATGGCCTTAACAGAGTTGCAGAAGAAATTAGGTCTAACTTTCCTATAATAAATGATTTAATTAGTAATGTAAAAAAATATTTCTCAAAGCTCCTCTAAGAACTCAATTGTACAAAGAAAAATTTCCTGAATTACAGATGCCACCGGAACCCGAGATTACTCGGTGGGGTACCTGGCTAAAAGCTGCCTTTTTTACGCAGATAATTATGATAAAATTAAAGAAATCATATTTGATTTTGATGATTCGTCCAAGGGAATATCTAATACAAAGAAGTTATTTCAAAATCACATATTACCAAAGCTATTAGTGTTTTTAAAAAATTATGCATTTGTACCCAAAATTATATTAGATTTAAAACAAAAAAAAATACCTTATGGTGACTTCCGTAAATTTAATTAAGACGTTTGAATTAGAGTGTAAAAATGTCCAGGGCGATATTGGAAAGACGATTTTTCATAAATTTTCAAATGTAATTTTAAAAAATGAAGGATTTATTGTTTTAAGAAAATTTGCTAATATTTATTCTGGTAACTTTGAAGATATTAATACTATTCATCCAGATATTTCAGGAAAATTTAAGTTTGCACCTATTACTTCTGTAGATGTCGAAAGGAGTTTTTTTTTTGTACAAGTACATAATTACTGATAGCAGACAATCATTTAATACAGATAAGTAAGAAAAACATCTAATTGTTCATTAGTTTTATTATAATGTTGATTTGTATATAAAATCAGTTAATAATTAAATAATTATTAAGTATTATATTAGGTATTGTAAAATAAAACAAATAATAAATATTAATAAACTATTTCGATCAAATAACAAATTACTCTTATTGAATATGCTCTGCATATTTTTTCATTTTTTACGCATATATTGAAGTATTTTGCGGCATATATATGCGCATATTTAAATACTTTTTGGGTGCATATATTCCTAGGTCTACTTATTACGTTTTGAACATGATTCCCCATTGCATCGGGCTTCTTTTATTTATCTTTCTAGACTTTTTTTCTAATTATTTATTTGCACAACTTTCTAGACTATAAGTGACGCCGACATAGATCATGAATATTACAAACAACTTATTTGCAAAACAATGCACTACACTTGTTAATGCCTTTGTTTCTAAATTTTTTCGCAGTACATTTATAAACAACAAAATCAGGGTCTTCATCACTGTAATCTCCAAATAGTGAGTCCTCACTTTCATTATTGGATTGAGTATACTTTCGTTTTTTAGCTTCTCTTGTTATAGGCCGTCTCAAAAGTGTGTTTGGTACATCAACTTTATTCTTGTTTTTTTTTAACAATGGGAGGAATATTATCATCAGAGCCACATTCGCTTAAAGGAGATTTTGATAAGCCAACTTCCTCCTGGCTATTATCATTAGAGCTGTTGTACTGTACGTCACTATCATCATCATTTTCTGTAACAACTATTATTCCAAAGTAGAATTTTCCACCATAGTCCATTTTTACTTTTTTATTTTTTTTTTCGAAACGGTTTGATCCATCAATAAGAGACAATTCTTTAATTGCAACAACATTTTCTGTTCCATCTTCCCATTTAATGAAAACATCCATGAATATTAATTAGTTATTTAAAACAAATAATAATTACAGGTACCTACCTACATAATACATAAATATTTTTTTCTCCTTGATGAGTGCTCCGCTAAATAGTATATTGTATTCCTAGGCAGTAAAGTGCTTTTTCAGGCCTCAAGAAGTGGCCAGGCTCGGCGCAGTGGTTAACACATAATTTTTTATCATACATAATAATTGTTCTCAAAAACTATAAACGTCTAATCTCCGTTGGACTTGTATTATGAATAAAAAATGGCGTCGTAAAACAAACATCAAACATGTCAGCTTATTATTTTAATCATTCGATATACATCTAATTTCCTTGAAGCCAGTAAAATTCAACTTTCTCATAGTGAAGAATAAAAATTAAATTACATTCAGCCCTGTATAACTGGGCCAAAATTAACCTACAGTAGATTAGGTGCTGTTGGGACAAATATGTCACGCATTGCTTACGCTTATTTTTCGATGAAAATAACTGTTAATCTTAATATAAATTCCAACATACATAATTAGTAATACATACCTAGTTATTTTATAAAGAATCTTCAATAAAAATACAATATTATAGCACTTAAATCTTCAAAGAGTTACCACACAATGTGCTCGCTAGAGACAATAACACACAAACTGTGAGGTTATGTTATTTTGTCGCGCAAACGAATCTCGTCTTTATGAATTTGAATGTGTGGTTTCCCTATAGGGACCGTGCGTGAAATATAGAGGCAGCACTACTGCCGAACTTAGCCCTCTCTAGTGTTTAATTTTAGAATTAAATGGGGTAAACATTGCAAGTAAATAATGAAGGGTATTTTTTTAAATATTAAATATAGATAAAAATAGATACCGGCCCGTACCAAACAATCGTGTACATGGTCAAAATGACGTAAAATGTGAAACAATATTAAAATCTGGACATGCATATACATTTTAAGCAAAAAGATTTAAATGGCTAAGTGACAATAAATTGTAAAGTTGTACCTTAAACAAGTGTATCTAATGTTAAAATATAGGTATTTAGTAACACTGAATTTAAAAGTATTACAATAACATTTAAAAAATGTAAATTAATAAAAAAGATTGATAATAATAATTATAAATCTTTTTAGCTTTATGTTAATCGAAATGTCATTCATCCACTGGCGTTTATGAGATGTTCAATGATACATATATTATAGATTGCTCACCCAACTATAAAAAAATTATGAAAAGCTGGTTGCAATGTGCCTTTCCTAGTGCTCACTAAATAGAGCCGTTCTAGCCCAAATGTGTTAAAATAAAATTTCAGCATTTTAATCTTTAGAAAAAGATAATAATTAAAGTTTTACTTCAAGACATGTCATTATGTATTTCGAAAGTTGAGTTTTCATCTAGTTAAATAATATTAAGAGATCTAAACAATTTTTATAACAGATGGATATAAATAATTTTAGACTACTATTTCAGAAACAATTCTACATAAAATACATAATTGCAATATGTAATACAATTTTGAAAAGGTAATGTAAACAATTTTGATATGAGGTATGAACAACTTTGGTAAGAGTTGTAATTGGACACTTATCTATTATTCTGAATAATGTTTAATGGTAATGTCACTAAAAAAATTTACAAAAAATCACTGGATTTTTAATATTTTAAAGTTTGTTACAATCTCTTTTGACAGTAATTGCAATGTATTATTTATGATTTGTTTATTTTAATAATAAATGAGAAATAGTTAATAAATTGTAAAGAGGGCCGTGATATTTTTGTCAAATTGGATATTCTTATTTCATAACATTCTACATTAGTTTTAATCAACAGAATAAACCATTATCTGTAAAATTATATTTATATAAAATGGTCATTTAAATATGTAAAAATCTTAATGACAAGAAAACACTAAAGATTCTAATTTTTCTGTAAATGATTTCTTTACAACTAAGTGCTCAAAATTGATACAAGCTAGATAAAAAGAAAACTTTGCCCAGTGAAATACGCTTTTCGTCGTCTGATTTACATATGGATAAGCAATATTTGTAATTATGTATATCATTGGGTGTGAGGCATAATTGTGTTCTGTGGAAATTTATAAAATTTCTTTACTATCGAATGAAATCCAGGTTTCTAAAGTGATGTGTTTGTACATCCACGGATGCAACAAGTTTTTTCGATATTGATATTACGAAAATAATTCGACTTCATTTTATTAATAATTATTAAACAATAAATGGCGTATAAAACATTAATAAATACCCCCCAAAAAGTTCACATTTTTGTCACCAGTTAGCGTTAAAGTCATGACGCACGGTCCCTATACCTACCTACAGTAGTTTTAAATTGTCCCGTGAAGATAAATCAATTTATACATGTCTCACTAAGTTCCTATCATCAATTAACCTACTAATATAATTTGGTTTTAATAATCATTTTAATAAAGTTTATGTATATATATTCCTCATTTTGTGGCAAACAGACTTAGTCTAATGCCATTCTCTCTCTCATTTAATTAATATAAATCCCACCTCAGGTGCTTAGGCACAGCAAGTAGGTAGCAATGTACCGGCTCCCACGATATAACTAACAAAGATAAGATATTGCGCCTGAATGGGAGGAGCCTAAGCGGCTGGCCTACGTCACTCGCAGCGTCTTTTCACCATTGTTATTAGTTTTTAACGTGATTTACTTTGCAATAGACGAGTTTGTGAATGTTTTTTGACTATTTATTATCTAAAACAATGCGTTGTGCAGTTTACGGATGCCATTCTGACAATGAATCGAAAAAAAATCCGTGTCCCAACGTAAAATTTTTCCGATTTCCGAAAATAGGAGAATTGTGCAAAAAGTGGATTCATGCTACGGGAAGAAAAGACAAGTTCAACGTTAAAACGTCTTATGTTTGTTCCAAGCACTTTGCTGAAAGTGACTTTAAGATAAATTTGCGACATAAGTTATTGAACTATACCCCAAAATGTTATCGTCCGCTAGAAGATCATGCAGTGCCGAACTTAAAACTACCCTATGGGGTACATGCAAAGCCTGCTGAAGCTGCTTCAGGACGTGATGCAAGTATTAAAAAAAGGCAGAGAAAGCAATTGGTTGACGAACTATTGAACACGTAAGTACACATAAAATTTCTAACCTTAAAAACCAATATTCTTAACTTTGTGTAAAATTGGGCATTGTCATAATTTTGGTAATTTTTATATTAGTAGGTCTGGTGATGGTACTGGTGGTAAAAATAATGATAGTACGTTAAGTAGTTCGGGCAGTAGTCTGGTACATAATTTTGATGGTGCTTGCATGAGTGATATTCCTTCGACATCATCTAATGATAATAAGTGGTAATTTAAGTAGTTTTGAATGTACCTATTTCTGCATCTAATTTGCTACTTAATTATTTGTTATTAACATATGTTTTACATTTTAGGGTGCAAACTGACGTGACTGCCACCACAATTGATTCTGTGACAAACTCACTAAATGAAAAAACCAGAGAAGTAGCAGAATTAAAAGAAACACTGTCTGCCGTCGAAAAGGTTTTTTCCAAAAATCAAATTTCAAAACTAAAGCACCAGAAGCGCATTCAATGGTCTACTACCGAAATTGCAAATTCCATTGTATTATATGCCGCTGGACCCAGAGCATACAGGCTTATGTTAAAAAAAGGGTTTCCATACCCTGCAGTCTCCACACTAAGAGCTTGGCTAAAAAAGATTAAAATTCAACCAGGGATTCTTAAAAACATCTTTAAACTTGTAGAATTTTCTGATTTTAATAATAACGATAGAGTTTGCATTATAATGTTTGATGAAATTAAAATCAGGAAAGAATATATCTATGATCGGTTAGAAGATGAAATTCTGAAGCCTTTTGCTTATGCACAAGTAGTCATGATGAGGGGGCTATTTAAGTCATGGAAACAACCAATCTTTTATGATTATGACTTTAAAATGACAGCTAAAACTTTGTTTGAGATCATCAATTTTTTGGAAAGTTCAGGTATGTCTAAAAATTCATCAGAAGTTTTAAATTTTAATAAATATTATTTTGCAGGTTTTCCAGTAGTGGCCATGGTTTCTGATTTAGGAGGTGGAAATAGAGGACTTCATATTGAGCTGGAAATTTCAAAATCAAAACCTCACTTCTTGAATCCTTGCAATGGGGAAAAAATATATGTCTTTGCTGATGTGCCCCATCTTTTGAAGTTATTCAGAAATCATTTTGTGGATCAAGGTTTTATTCATAATAATGGAAAAGAAATCAACAAATCTATTGTAGAATCCACATTAGATGCTACAGCCGTTTCTGATCTCAAAATTACGCACAAAATTTCGAAAGAGACACTTAATGTAGTTGGGGCACAAAGGCAAAAAGTTAAATTTGCAGCTAAGCTCTTTTCCCATACGATTTCAAAAGCCATTAGTAGATGTGGAACACTTGGATATCTTCCTGGTGATATGAATTGGACCGAATGTGCAGACTTTTTTAAAACTGTAAGAATTTCATTGCAATACATTTTGTTTTTATTAATTTATTATTTTGTAGGTAAACGATTGGTTTGACGTTTTTAACGTCAGTGTACCTTTTAGTGACACAAGAGCCAGGAACCGAGGTTATGGCCTGGAAGTTGAGCAGCAAAATGAAGTAATCGATCGAATGTCTGAAGAAGTTTTAAATATCAGAGTAAAAGGAAGAAAAAGTTTACTTCCATTTCAGGATGGTAAATAATTTGAATAAATTAGTTTTGTTTTTAATAATTTGTGAAAATTTAACTAGGTATTCTGATGTTCAACAATGCCTTGAAACTTTTGCTTGAAGATTTAAAAAGAAGGTTTGATACGCAATACATTCTTACTCGGCGTTTAAATCAAGACATTTTGGAGAATTTTTTTGGTATAATTAGAGCAAAGGAAGGGGTTCCATGACCATCCCAATGCCCTAGAATTCAAATACCGGTTACGCTCATATATTATGGGAAAAAATGAAGGTGCATATTCAGATTTCTCCAATGTAGAGGCAGACGATACTCCAGACTTGCCCATGAGTGGCCAAATGATAGATAAATTGGATACTAGTAATAATCCCCTCCTAATCGTAAATGATCCACTAATTGTTGTTAATGCCAATGAACAAGATGAAGTTATATCCCATGAACTCCACGAATTGGAATATGATGGCTTAGAAAATTTAGCAGGGTACATTTATTTCAAATTAGGTTATTCCAGAATTGAATACACAAACAAACCATTTTATACTTGGCTTGATCACGTGGATGAAGGAGGTTTATGCAAACCATCGGATGAATTTCTTTTAAAAATGGAGGAACTGGAAAATATTTTTACTAGTGTAAATGGAGATACTCTACTGGTTTGCAAAAATTACATCAAAAACTTGGTGTCGAAAAGTGTTCATGTTGATTGCTCAGACTCAGCAAAAAATTTATTTTTTAGATCACGTATGTATTTTCGTCTCAAAGAATTAAACAAATCGCTAAGAAAACCAATTGTAGGCAAAAGAAAGATGAAAAAAATTGCCACATAACTGTTCTAATATCTTATTTTTTCTAAGACGTTTTTAGCCCATAAATATAATTTATGTATTTTTTTATTAATAAATTTTGTTTAAATATAGATTATTTATTTTATTTTAAATTAATTCACCTTTCAATCCTAAAGCAAGATCACAAGTGTTTTTTGACACAAACAATATACATACCGGGTGTCTGCGCGGATACAAAATTGTTACATAATCCCAAGTGTGACCTCATATTAAAGCTAATTTTATTAGGAATTTAAGGCAACACAAAAAACTATCCTAAATGTATCCATATTACACCGGTCACAAATGTTAATGAATAATATTTTTAATTATTTAATTAATTTTTAATTTAGATAAAATAATATGAAGTTAATTGAATATAAAATCTATATATAAAATCACATTCCAAAAAAATCCACTTTCTCAACTTAAAACCATCAGAAATAAAGTAATCCAAAGTTTTCGCGCGGACACCCGGTATAAATTATATTATTACAAATAAATTTCCCTCTAATTTACAAATTAATTTACCCTTCAACACTAAAGCAACACAAAATATATTATATAAATTTTAAAATATGGGCAAATATTTTAAAATTTTTATTTTATTTAATGTCTTTATTTTTATATCTTTAAGCATGTGTACACTATTTAATTTTGTGCTGTTACGGACATTTTTTCTAAAGATACACAAAATCCAAACATCTAAATACAAAGACAAACAGAGTAAATACGCTTTAACCGTACATGCGAATTTGAATAATACGCTGCGTGTGACGTATTGCGCACCACGAACGAGTTTTGGCCACGGGAATAGCATGCCCTGACCGGCTCCCAATCGCCGAGGAGGTCGTATTAAACTACCACCTTAATAATTTATTCTGTAAATCAAGAACAAGTAGTATACCAATATCTGACAGTTGTTTTGTTTGTTTCAGGAAGCTGGCCATTCGGATTTGTATGGTGTAACGTGTACGTCACCTGTGATGTCTTAGCATGTTCAGCATCCATCATGCATATGTGTTTTATCAGTCTTGGACGATACCTGGGAATCAGAAATCCACTAAAAACGAGGCATAGTACTACTACTAAAACAGTAGTATTTAAAATAGCCTTGGTATGGTTACTCTCCATGTTGGTGTCCAGCTCAATTACCGTATTAGGTAAGATTTCTTTTATTAAGTTGTACTTGGAATTCTGATTTAAGTGTAATTTTAAGTGAAAAAATTACTTTTTATATAAAGTTTTGCTTGGTCTAAAAGCCAAAGTGAAATTATCGGATATTAAAGTTTATTAATGAAAGTTAAAAACTAAAACAAATTAAATATGCACTAATGTCTATTATTAAATCTATATTTCTGTTATACAGTATTATGCAAATAAAAGTAATATATTTATTATTTCGTAACGTCAGTTTTTATTTTCAAAAGCGTGGTTTGACAGATATTATACCATTTACGTTTTTGTTTTTGTTTTTGTTTTACTGGTAATTAGAATATTTACAATCTATGAGCCAATGTGATGGCTTGTAGATAACAAGAAAAATAAATTTGTAAACAGGTTAATATCTTGTGCTGTTACCCCAATACTCTTTTAGGTCTATTGTTTAAATTATTTTGAAACTTCTGTTGTCAATCAATTGTTGTAGTGGCTGCAGGAACAGATTGGATACTCTTTTAGTTTGTAAGGTGTAAGGTGGTTACAGCACTTAGCCCTATATACAGTATGGTTCAAATGAAAGGAATAAATTCATTATAATGGAAGTAGTTAGTTTTTCGAAAAAATGCTCGGACAGGTCAATTTTGTTTACTCAAAGAGCAATTTTTTAAATAGAATTCAATTTTCCCCCACTTCCCATTTTTGGGCGGTGACGTCATTGACAGTTTTTTTAAATAGTAACCCCAATTTTTTTTTCTTGATTTTGATAGATTTTGCAATTTCCTACTCGGAAACATAATATTTGAAATATCTTACGTAACAATTTTTTTTGAATAAAAGTCATTTAAAGATCAGACACATAAATTTTATTTTATTTTTAGAACACAATAAATGAATAAAAGATAATTATTTGTAATTAAGTGCTTAATCTAACAAAATAATAACAATAATAATAATAATAAAGAATTTGTGAAATTGTCTCTAAATTCTTTTTATTATCATTATTATTATTATTTTTTTAGATGAAGCACTTAATTACAAAAAATCTTTTATTCATTTATTATGTTTCAAACTAAAATAAAATTTATGTATCTGATCTTTAAATGATTTTTATTCAAAAAAAAATTTATGTCAGATATTTCAAATATTATGTTTCCGAGTAGGAAATTGCAAGATCTTGCAAAATCAAAAAAAAAAAATTGGAGTTACTATTTAAAAAAATTGCCAATGACGTCACTGCCCAAAAACAGGAAGTGGGGGAAAATTGAATTCTATTTAAAAAATTGCGCTTTGAGCAAACAAAATTGACCTGTCCGAGATTTTTTTCGAAAAACCAACTACTTCCATTATAATGAATTTATTCCTTTAATTTGAACCATACTGTATACGGTAACTTATCAATGTCCACCAAACGAAGAAACTAAATATTTCACCACTGAAACTTATTTGATAGCAATTGCAGAAGGATGGAAATTTACCACACAAGTGGAAACCATAAGTAACCAGAAATTATCTACAACTTTTTGGCCAACCAGTGCTAGTCCTTGATTTAGATATTTACACAAAAACAATCCACTCCAAGTAGTTTTAATCTTCATTTAGAAAATATTGAATTAGATGATCCCCTTAAGCTCTTAAGTCGCAAATTACTCAAAATCAACCTAAGTTATCTTTTGGAAATGTAGTGAGAGCCCCCGGCTTATGTACCTAATAATTTACGGGACTCTTATTTCTCTATTAATATTCTTCGTGTACAAGGAGCTGATGCCCAAAATATGCAGTCCTAAAAAGTTAACCCAGTCTCCAATAGATCGACCACTGTTCAACTTTCTTCGTCTTAATATCGGAAGTTAAATATCAGAGGGGAGGAATTATGTCAACTCCTATAAATGACCTTGAGGAAGAATGCTGAATATACGAAACTCACCGTTCTCTTATTATTTTATTCTATTCTACTTAATTTTATCCTTATGTTAGCTTTTTATTTGTTTGAGATTTATATTTCATAGACAGGTCAGTCAGTTGGAATATTTGATACTATTAAAATATACAGTGAGCATCATAAGTCTTACGCCTCCTGTCTAACTCGTTACTGGAGTCTTGTTAGGAAAATCGCCGAGACCCGTCGATTTTTGATTTCTACAATGTACATTTTTATATGAATAGTTTACCCTTAATTTCATCCCTAACTGGAGGAGAGCAACCTTTTCGAAAAATTTAAAAGGCATGGTGTGGTAAAAGATAGCTCATTTTAAAGGGGGTTTCATTCTCTATTCTACCGTGCAAAAAATTTTGAAATTTGCTTGATTAATTCTCGACTAATTATTGTTTCACAATAACGAAAATTAACATAGCGCACTTATCCTTAGAATTAAAATTCGGCCCTACATGATATCGGTTTTGATTCAGACGTGAAGTAAGACTTTTTGCCATTAGATAAGGTCACTGTTAGTTTAGTAGCTTTTCTGTTTGTGATGTTCTATTATTTTTAAACATTAATAAATCAACACGTAATTAAGCAAATTTCAAAATTTTTTGCACGGTTGAATAGTAGGGTGGAGCGTCGCTATAGGGCAATTTTTTTTTTCTAAAAATTGAAAACGCTTGTACGCAGAAAAGTGGCGTTTAAGTAAGCTAATTATACTGTATCTTTTTTAATGTGTTTTTTTACCCCTTCCACCCCCCAAAAGGTTTAAAAATTATTTTTTATTTTTTTACAAATAATGAAACGCCTGTCCTTATATAATGTTGACATTAAAGAGAAAAAAGTGCTGTAAATTTTTTATTTTTTTTCAGTAACCAGATCCACCTCCCCAACCCCCTTAAAAATATTTAGCTTTCCATTAGCATTCAATAAGTCACATAAATTCCGTCTATATGCAGAAAAGTTGATTGATAGGGAGCGTGACCGTATTCCACGATATATAATTCACTGCGCCTGCGTAATTACGCAGGCAGATGTGTGGGAGCGATGGTCCGGCTAGACACTTGTGTCTGTTTGGAATCACAAGTCCAGTCTTGTCTTGAACACGGCACGCGCTCTATGCAAATTATAAATATTGTGTTTTTTGTCTAGTTCGCTGATTGTAATAGTACTTAAACAGATCTAAGTTAAAATGTCCCTAAAAAGTAGAAGTGATGTTAATTGCCCAATTTTTGGAGCTCCGAAAGAAATAAGTGAAGTTACGTTACCCACATTTCATGATGTCATTTAGGGTTTCTTGTTTACAAGAAATTATCTTGAAGGTATTTCAGTAAATATAAATCGGTTAGTGGTAGAAGTAGCAGGCATTATCGCTAAAAAGATTGAATCTATATGGAAAAAGGCTGGTATTCCTACAGTGAGTCATCAAAGAATTGTTGAAATTATTAAAAAGTATCAGCTGAAACATCAAAATTTACTAAAACCATATAAAGAGAGAAAACATATTGCCACTTACAAGCTAAAACTGGACGCCTTTAAGGCAGATGGACAACGTTTGTTTGATGTAGCATTTTGCAAATGTACCAACTTTGAAACGTGTGTTTGTGACAAGCTACATAAGGTAAAACATTTTTGTATAAATCTATTTATATAACATAATTATATAATACTTTACTCTAAAAAAAATTACACAAACAAAAAAATGCATTTTATTTACAGGTTCCGCTGAAAGAGCAGTCCTTTCTGTTAGATCAACGAACTAATCGAAATATGGTAATAAGTCATGTCGACAAAAAATATTTAATTTTACAGAGAAAGAGAGAAAAGAATACCCAAGTATAAGAATAAGCAGTTTCAACTTAGTTTAAGTGTTAATACCTCCATTGAGGAAAGTAATGTTAGATCTAAATATAAAGAAAAAAATGTGACTCCAAAATTTTTAGAAAATGAACTTGATGTAAGTCAACCGAGTACATCAGCAATATCCGAAGTACCTCTTCGAAATTTAAAAACTCTTCCGGTGTTAGCAAAAACCCTAGATCGCTACGGTGTATCAGATAGAGCAGGGGCAGCAATAGCGTCAGCTGTATTACAAGATTACGGTGTAATTAAAAATAAAAACAAAATGTTATTGATCGCCACAAAGTAAGAAGAGAAGAAAAGCTTCAAAAGTTACAGAGCGATGCGATAGTTTTAAACGGTCTTTATTTTGATAGTAGAAAGGATAAGACCCTGTTTTTTTCTGACAAACGAAAACAAACTAGCACTGAGGAACATATAGTCTTACTACAAGAACCTGATTCCATTTATCTTGGCACTTTTCTCCTGTCAGTGGGTCTGCACAAAATATTGTGAAAAGTATGCTGGAGTTTTTTAATTTTTCATCTATTTCGACTGATAATTTGCAAGTTATAGGTACTAAATTAAATACGGGACATAAAGGTGAAGTCATAACATTATTGGGACATTGAGTTAAAAGACCATTGCAATGGTTAATATGCGAGCTTCATGCTAACGAATTACCGTTACGCCACTTAGTTCAACATTTAGTTGGTAATACATCTGGTCCTCGTGATTTTCAAGGGCCCATTGGACAAGCTCTTAATGAGTGTGAGAAGCTTTCCATAGCTAAATTTCAAGTTATTGGCAGTACACTTCCCAATATTTCCTTTGATGATTTGGGAACCGATCTAAAATATTTATTTGACATTTGCCAGGCAATTATAAATGGCACATGTTCTGAAAACCTATCTAAACGAAATCCAGGAATGCTTAATCACTCTCTTTGGTTGACAACGGCAAATATAATTCTTCGCTTATATGTTTCTAGTGAAAATCCCTCAGAAGAATTACTAATACCACAGCTTATACAATACAGCTAAAACACTCTCTTGGCGGCAACGGTTTGCGTCGATTTCGTCGCGCATCGCTTAAGCTCCGCCTTCGAAGGGAAAAGACGGTTTTGGCGTTCAGAATCGTACTTAGGTAAGTTGTTGATTGTATAATTTCGTGGAGCCTTTAATTTCGTTGATTTTGTTTGAGTTAAAGGTACTGTTATTATTTTGGTGACTCTTTAGCTGTGAGTAGAATCATTAAAAAAAAAATCATTCTGTTTGTGCAGTCAAAATCTGTTTTAATAAGGGTTATACCTGCAAAAAAACATTCTTTAGTTTTCCCAAGGACACAAACCGATAAGTACCACATTATAAAAAATTTTCATTGTTAAAAATATAATTTATACAGGGTGTCCCATTAGTGCGTTATTGTTCATTATTTTGTTGTAGACACGCAAGAAAGTTTAAAATAAAAGTTATATGAATTTGAAAAATACCTACATATTTTAAAAATATCTTTGGATATACAGGGTGTCACGTTTTTGTCTGGCAAATTAAAATTTATGTTTTTTAAATGGAACACCTTGTATTTTATTTTATGATGAAATTATTAACACCCTAAATTTTTGTAAAGACGAATTGCTACAGAAAAATTTTATCAGGTATGTGTGTGGTTACCTTTTAACAAAAGCCTTGCGGATCCACTCCTGCGATACCTGTCTTAAATATAACAAAGATCACGTTGAATTAGATGATTTTTCTTTTTATTGCTTTTTAAAGGCATATGATAACGCCAATTCAGATACATTTGGAAATCTGCAACTGTCAAATGATGAATTTGTAGAACTAATATTCAATATTGAAAAGATATTTCAAATTAATTTTGAAGAATTGGCTACAAAAAATAACATTTGTACCACACTTTTAGAATTAATTAACCCAATACCCTTTAGTCATCCATGCTAACGTTTTCCAAAAGAATAACTTATTTTATTGTATGTTTAATCTCAATAACTAAAAAATATACTAACAATTAGTTTGACAGAATTGTCATTTATTTAAAATTTTAAAAATAATAGCTGTCGGTTGATTAAAATATGAACGGTGATTGGCGAATTTATTTTTTTTGCAGTGTTCTCACTACCTAGAATGGATATGAAATATATTCGTTCAATTGAAGGCAATAGCATACTTTTTCGTTTTGTAATCTGTGCATGGATATTAGCCAATCTACGCACATACTACAAAACGAAAAAGTATGTTATTGCGTTCAACTACGAATATATTTCATATCCATTTTAGGTAGTGAGAACACTTTAACAAAATTAAATCTACAAATCACAGTTCATATTTTGGTCACCAAACTCCTATTATTTAAAATTTTTTAAATAAGTGACAATTCTGTTAAACTAATTGTCAATATATATTTTAGTTATTGGTATTAAATATACATTAAAATTTTTGTGTAGACTCGATAAATAATAGCATTTTTGTTTTTATTGTGTCCACATTTAAAAAAAATAAATTTTAATCAAACTACATGATACTAATTTAATTACGAGTATTAAAACTAAAGTCCTGAAAGTTTCGGTGAAGATGAGGACAGAGCATCTGCCTTCCACGCGAAAAGCCCGGGATCGAATCTAGGCCGAGGACTAATAAATTTTTCATGTTTATTTTATTTTATAAATTAGTCAACTTCGTAAATTATTTTAAAATTAGTTATTTTGTCTAAATAACCTAAAATAATTTTTTAAATTTGTAGATTTTCGTTAGTGAGTCGTAGAAAAAATATACTGACCATATCGAGTGGATTGTTCATATCACAATCAGACGATTGAGTACTCCGCCTACGACGTCGTGCTCAAACTTCGTCTTTGTGTAATATGGCTATCATATCCACCCTTGTTGAACAAACTACAATTTATTTGTTTTCTTGGTTTAAGTTTTACATCAGAAATAGGAACTAAATTAATTTACTTTTCAAGTTTTCTTGTAAAAATCGATATTATTTTCTCCAAGTACAAATTTAGTACCTACCTAAAATAAGTACTAATTATGTAATATCGTGTAATATTGTAATTCAAATTTCACATTACTATAAAATTTCAAAATTCCCTACTTTGGTATGGTCAGATAAAAATTGAATATATTATATTAATAAATATTGTCAATGTATTACTTTTACAAATCTGTATTTCAATTAATAAGAATACATCTAAATATAACCAATATTGTTAAAATAAAAGCACAAATTCTTTATAATTCCAAAATACCATAGAGTTCCCAGACCTCAGTCGAAGCATTCGTTTATCTAGGTATAAACCCTTTGCGCGAATAGTAACACTTGCCACATACAAATTATTTTACCTCTAATCCGAAAGATGTGCTATTTTTCGCAATATTTAAATTTAAATAATTTTTTTAATTATATTTAACAGATTTAAAACAAATTAAAAATTTAATTTTCCATAACTTACTTAATATGGCATGTAACCAAATTCATTACGCCAAGGTTTTCAATTTTTTCAATAATAAAAAAATTGTTTAATCCGGGCCCGACTTTTCCCTCGAATCTAACAGAGATAGCACCATTCCGTCTTGCTTGGTTCTCGACCGCCAGATCAAAGACGCCGACACGGAGTTGTGGAGCTGTATTGTATAAGCTGTGCTAATACTAGCTACATTTGTTATGAAGGTTTACGCTCCGATGTGGTTTGTAATAAAGTCAAAACCTTCGTGGGTTTACGGGGCAAAGCATGTATTTGAAACTATTTGGTTATGGAAATATTTACCAGATGAATTAAAAACTATTGTCTATCCTGTGATTCAAAGGAATGGATATTTTGGCCATCCTGAAAATATTCTAATAAGCATGTTATGGGACGAAAACAGTACCATAAGAAAATTTGCAGTTTTAAGAATTTTAAAAACTCGAAGAAATGAAAATTCTGTTGGTGGCATTACCGTTGATATCCGAAAATTTACTATTCCAGAGTTTAATTTTAATGCGACCGCTTATTATGAGCTAGTTGACTGGCAGAGTTTAAGCTACAGTGAACCTCCCATTAACAAGCGTTTATCCGAAGAACATTTATGGCAAATAGTAGAAGAACCTCAGTCGTCCGCCATTTTGCATATTAAAGACTATCCCTGTCACACACAAGCCGTTGAAAGGGCAATTAAGCTTGTAACACAAGCTTCCAGTACTGTGTGTGATAAAAATCGTAGGGATGGTATAATTAGAAGTACACTTAAGTTGAGAAATCTTATGCCAAAGTTCGAAACGAAAAAAGATTTTAGAAACTAATGTTTTTTATGTTTGTAAAGTCACTAATGTATGTTTTATTTTGTATGCCTTTTGTGTTTTTATTTTTCTATAAATACAATTCTAATATTCATATATTGTTTTCATTTATTTTAATCTTGACGCGAGTCATACAAGCACCGGCATAAATAATAATTTCTGTTAACAAATATATTTAATATTTTGGAGGAAGCTGGGGAGGAGAAAGGGGAGAACATAAAATTCTACAAAAATTACCACAAAACGCATTTTTCATGTACTTATTTTTCCGCCCACATGCGTTTTCAAATTGAGAAAAAAAAATTATAAAATGTTTAGGGGGTGGGGGGAGGTGGAAAGTGTGGCCTAAAAAATCGAAAAAAAACTTTCCTTAATACAGGCATTTTAAATTTCCAAAATTGAAAATGTAGCTCTAACCTATTGAATAGAGAATAAAACCCCCTTTCAAATGAGCTATCACTCACTACCCCATGCCATTTAAATTTTTCGAAAGGGTTGCTTTTCTCCAGTTAGGGATGAAATTAAGGGTAAATTATTCATACAAAAATGTACATTGTAGAATTCAAAAATCGACGTGTCTCGGCGATTTTCCTAACAAGACTCCAGTAACGAGTAAGACTTATAATGCTCACTGTATACACAAATAGTTACTAGTTATTTTTTAAGAAACGATTTTTAAAACGGAGTTAAAGTTATTACGGGTTTATTAATGTGTACATTCACTACAGTTCACGATTTTACACGCACATAATTATGTTGAGATTTTACTGACTGAAAAGACAAAATTGAATCAAAAACATTGTTTTTTTTTAGGCATAATACACCATGAAAACATCATGCCCGAACCAGGCACGTGCGTGATAAACAACAGAGCGTTTTTCGTTTTTGGCTCGCTTATAGCCTTCTACGTACCAATGGTAATCATGGTAGTGACGTACGCGTTAACAGTTCAACTGCTTCGAAAAAAGGCTCGCTTCGCTGCTGAGCATCCCGAGAACGAGCAGTTTCGAAGGCTCGGTGGAAGGTTTGGTCCAAAAACCGAACGGACGCCAACGATATCAGGGACGTTGTGGAGGACGACTGGAAGTGGCGAGCGGTGAGTAACTCATAAAATTTGTTCCAACTTGATACAAAACCATTCAGTAACGGTACAGCGCAAGCATTTTAACTTAATTTGTACAATGTGCGGGTTGATACAGAATTCGTTCCAACTAAAAAATAGATGATTTCGAAATCGTTTCTGTACCGTCATATTGATTCACAAATTTTTGTGGAAATGTTAGACCTGACTTGCGCAAAGCGATCGATTTATAGCATTTCGTTGTTTCGATAGGTAGATAAGATCAAGATATATATTTTTATTTAGAAAATAATGTTTATAAATTGTAATATTTAGAAAATAAGTTATATAGAAGGAGACAGTGACTTTGATACTAGTAATGATGATTTAGAAATAATGGTAAACTAGGAAAGGAAGAAAAACAAAAATTATTTGCACAGAATATATTTATTGTTTACCATTATTTTCCATTGTGCCCTAAAATCTAGAATGATAAAATAAAAAATCTGATGTGTCCAACACATGACTTTCCTATCTAGTTATTACAGGCTTTTTCCGTTTATTGTGTACAACCTATTGCAGCATCTCTATAAATGTTTAGAGGATAAACTAAATATATACATTGTCCACATGCATCTACCGCGAAACATTTTTCTATAGATATTCATTGAAAATGAAAATACTGAAAAATTTAAATTTAGCACTTTTCCTACAATTTTTCCATTACGGTCCATTTAAAAAAAATCATGTATAAACAAATATTATAGAGATCGATATCGCAAACAACTTTTATTTCAACAATTTTCATAAAAATCAGAATTTTGCACATTTTGTCAAATTTCTCGAATACGGACCATTTCAGGAAATTTTTACATAAAGCAAAAATTAAAGATAATAATATTAGAAGTAACTTTTATTTGAACAATTTTCTTCTCCAAACATAAATAACAGATATATTCCATAAAATATAAAAACTGCCTCCCATAAAGTACCCCCCCAGATGTTCCGACTTTGTCCAAAATCTAATCATTTCACGTCAGGCCGAAATAAAACTTAAGTTTAAAATTTATTGATTTTTTCTTTATCCTTTTTTGAGTTTTCTTCAAATTTCGAAATTTACACATTTTCTCAAATATCTCGAATACGGTCCATTTTAGAGAAATTATCGATGGGACAAAAATTATAGAGAATTATATTACAAACAACTTTTGTTTAAACAATTTTTATAAAAAAATAATTTTTTTTACATTTTGTCAAATTTCTCGAATACGGACCATTTTAGGAAAATTTTGTATAGAACAAAAATTATAGATAATTATATTAGAAGTAACTTTTATTTGAAGAATTTTCTTCTCCAAACGTAAATAACAGATATATTCCATAAAATATAAAAAAGACCACCTATAAAGTACCCCCCCCAGATGTTCCGACTCTGCCCAAAATCTAATCAGCTCATTAGACGCTGGAATAAAGCTTAAGTTTAAAATTTGGTGTTTTTTTGTGTATCGGTTCATGAGTTATGCGTTATACAGACACACACACACACACACAGACACACACACACACACACACACACACACACACACACACACACACACACACACACACACACACACACACACACACACACACACACACACACACACACACACACACACACACACACACACACACACACACACACACACACACACACACACACACACACACACACACACACACACACACACACACACACACACACACACACACACACACACACACACACACACACACACAGACAGACAGACATCACACACACACACACACACACACACACACACACACACACACACACACACACACACACACACACACACACACACACACACACACACACACACACACACACACACACACACACACACACACACACACACACACACACACACACACACACACACACACACACACACACACACAGACAGACAGACATCATCGCGAAAATAGTCAAAACGGATTCAGGGGACCTCAAAACGTAAAAATCCGTCGAAAACTTGAGGTCGAAAAAAATCATGATTCCTATACTTTCCTTATATCTGTATACAGATAGGAAAGTAAAAATCAATAACATCAATAAAACAGAAAACTATTTTATTTTCGAAAAGTTTGGTTAGAATCACGTTAGAATTTTCTTCGTCTTTTATTTTCTCCATTTATGGACCATCAAGAGTTTTAACAGCATTGCAACTCATTTCCGATTCCAAAATTATTCAGAGATGCGCTTGCGCAGTACATCGTTCATGAACTGATGTTAGTATGATACAAGAACTGTACCAAACACCAACGTGGAACAAACCTATTCGCTCCGTGCGAAGTCATGGAAAGGGAAGCAAAAGCGATACTAGCGCTAGCTGCGGATAATTCGTGCATTTTAGGGGGATATTTTGTAATTTTGGCATATCAAATACACGTATACATTTTACTTTTTTTCAAAAAAAGTAGGTAAAAACAATACAATAAGCAACCGGAGTTACTGTGTTGAAAATTGTACAAATACTAGCAAAAAAAACAGTGAATCTTATATAAAAAATTTCAGTAGCAAAGTGGAAATTAAATCAAAGAAATGAATGGATAGATATACAATAAGAAGGAAAATTACCTTTATTTTTGTAATAATAACCGTAATGCTGCAAATAGTAGACATCAGAAACTTGAAAGGTTTTAAATCAACAATAGATTATCATTTTACCATGTTCTTTAATATCCCTTATTCTTAAATGTTCATTCAGCAAGGACTAGATTTCAAGATTTCTGCCTTTGATTATTATATGTGGTTGGAACGCAATTTTGTAACTTACTGATACGAAATCAGTTTTAATCATTCATTCTATGTTTTCTTTCGAACAAAAATGAATATATAAGTAATGATCCTTTTTTATACATTTTAACTTCACGCTATTATTAAATGGTATTTTTGTATTTTGACAGAATAGACTAATTCTTCAATGAAAACTTATTAGACTTCTCATACATTTTCCAGTAAATACTGTTGCCTGCCTATATTTTATTATGGATTTTTATCAATTATACATAATTTTCTTTAATTTAAGCGATAAAAATATATAATAATAATAAATTAATGTTTTACAAATCCATATACTTTTATTAAAACTAACATGTATACTTTTTAATTACGAATTCTATTAAAAGTTGCATTTGTCAGTATACGCCGAAATCCTCCATTAGTATCAAAACGAATTGGCGCTGCTGTCGCGCACGGAGCGAATAGTCTTAATGTATGCAATGTATGCAACGCAAAATTTGTATAGAGAATTTAACATTTTTTTTTTGAAATCTTTAAAAAAAATTTTTAAATACCGTTACTTTGTTATGTAATTTTTTTATCCAAAGTTCATTGAAAGTTTAACCATGTAGTTATTTTTAGTTTCTTAATAAAACTGCTGGGATATTCTTCTCAAGAGGCTATTGGCACTCGTTTGCAGTTTAAAAAAACATTAATTTTCAGCCGAGGACGGATGCAATTAAATCAATAGTCGGGCGTACATTTTTTGTTGATTAGGTTATAATAGGGTGCGTTAAATCAATGAATGATGAGCATAGATCTATGACCGCTAGTTTTTAATATTACGAACGAAAGACAATAATTTAAGATTGGTGTACATTAAATTAATAAACATTGATTATGAAATAATATAAAAAATATTAATTTAAATTTGTATTAATAAACAATAGTCCGAATTATGTTATTTTTGAATTATCATTCATTCTTATGGCCTGTCGTTACGTATTAGTCCGCTTAGTCGAGAGCAATTTACGTGGTGCTACCTTCCCTTCGTTTCAGTCGCTGCAAGCAAGCAATTTATTGTTTTAAAGATGAATAACAGAATATTATTTACTAAATATTGAAGTAATGAATTTTTGCGTTATATTAATGAAACAATATAATAAATTTTTGATATTTTGCATTTATTGTTTAATATTGGCCATTGTATTGTTTTAAAGCTCTAATTTATTACTAAATAAATAAATCATGATATTTATGTTTACAATATTGATGACCACCGTTCATGGCGTTTACGTTACAAAAATTTTTTCTGTAAATATCTGGAAATGGATGATCTAAAAATTCATATTGAGAAATTAGGATATACCAATTTGATGACAATAAAAAGAATGTTACTGTAAGCAGAAATTCTATTTTCAAAGATAAAGGGGCAGTTATGTTTACGACGTTTTTAAAATCGCAGAAACCCATAGTAGACCAGGGTCGATAATTTTTGAAACAAAAAAAATAATAGTAGGATAAAACCCGTTTAAAAAGGACGAGAATATAACCAAAATGAAACGAAAAATTATTTACAGGCGATCTGTCGGGAAGTGGAAAGGGGTGAGCTTTTAAGGGTAAAAAACGGTGTATCTCGATTTCCGGCAAAACTACAAGTCCTATGGAAAAAAATTAAATTACAAAGTTGTAGGTAATAAAGAGACCTACAACTTTTGTAATTACACTTTTTTCACATAACCTTAAAATTTATGTAAAAAATTCAAATATTCAAGTTTTTGGTTTTTTATTTTTATCTCATGCAAAAAAAAAATTTGGTGAAAACTTACCTTTTTATGTCCTAAAGATGCTGTAATTTTTTTGATTTAAAATATTTATTTTTTCACCTTATTTTGACTTAATATCGAAAAAACACCCTAATTTTCAATCGAAAATTCTTGCATCAAAATATCAGCTTTTTAAAAAAAGTTGGGGAGATTTTTGTTGGTTGAAATCTCTTCTTTCTGATAGTGTAAAAAAATATATACATAACTATGGTAAATGTTCCCAGAAAATGCAAAGGAAAGAAAAAACTCGAATCCGAAATTTTTTTTTAATCGCTATGTACAATTTTGAGCTATGTAGTAAAATTGACACTTTAATTACTTGAAAAACGTCAGATTCTATGTTACATTGATAAACAGAAAAATTACAAATCCATAAATCATAAAAATTGCAAGAAACATGCGAAAATAGATATTCTAAATATTAAAGGTAGGATTTAAAGGGGGGATTTCAATTAAAAAATGTGATTGCTGCAATTTTTTTTAGTCAAAAAGTTGATTTATTAAATATGTCATAGAAAATCTAATAATATATTGTAATGGAAAGGATATGTCTTAACTTATAATAACAAAAATAATAATAGTAGTAATAATAATAATAATAATAATAATAATAATAATAATAATAATAATAATAATAATAATAATAATAATAATAATAATAATAATAATAATAATAATAATAATAATAATAATAATAATAATAATAATAATAATAATAATAATAATAATAATAATAATAATAATAATAATAATAATAATAATAATAATAATAATAATAATAATAATAATAATAATAATAATTTTAATAATAATAATAATAATAATAATAATAATAATAATAATAATAATAATAATAATAATAATAATAATAATAATAATAATAATAATAATAATAATAATAATAATAATAATAATAATAATAATAATAATAATAATAATAATAATAATAATAATAATAATAATAATAATATAATAATAATAATAATAATAATAATAATAATAATAATAATAATAATAATAATAATAATAATAATAATAATAATAATAATAATAATAATAATAATAATAATAATAATAATAATAATAATAATAATAATAATAATAATAATAATAATAATAATAATAATAATAATAATTAATAATAATAATAATAATAATAATAATAATAATAATAATAATAATAATAATAATAATAATAATAATAATAATAATAATAATAATAATAATAATAATAATAATAATAATAATAATAATAATAATAATAATAATAATAATAATAATAATAATAATAATAATAATAATAATAATAATAATAATAATAATAATAATAATAATAATAATAATAATAATAATAATAATAATAATAATAATAATAATAATAATAATAATAATAATAATAATAATAATAATAATAATAATAATAATAATAATAATAATAATAATAATAATAATAATAATAATAATAATAATAATAATAATAATAATAATAATAATAATAATAATAATAATAATAATAATAATAATAATAATAATAATAATAATAATAATAATAATAATAATAATAATAATAATAATAATAATAATAATAATAATAATAATAATAATAATAATAATAATAATAATAATAATAATAATAATAATAATAATAATAATAATAATAATAATAATAATAATAATAATAATAATAATAATAATAATAATAATAATAATAATAATAATAATAATAATAATAATAATAATAATAATAATAATAATAATAATAATAATAATAATAATTAATAATAATAATAATAATAATAATAATAATAATAATAATAATAATAATAATAATATAAAAAATTGTTATAAGATATAATAAAATAACACCCTATATCAATATAATAACAAAACTAATAATCCATACTAATATTAATAACAATAAAATAATAATAATTATTATAATAATAATAATAAGAACAGGGGGTGGGTTGGCTCAGTGGTTAGAGTCATGACTTTGAGATCGGAAGGTCTCAGGTTCGAATCCCACCGTTGGCCGGGATTTTTTCATTTAATTTAATTATTTAAAATTAATTCTGATGCCTTGGTAGGATTCCCCACTCGACCATTCACTGTTGGGTTCTAATTAACAGTGCTGTTCCTAAAGTGGCGCTGGGAAACAGTAACAAAGCCTACACAGAACACGAGGCTAATGGCCGTAGTAGTCGACGCCGATGACACCAAATTAAAAAAAAAAAAAAAAAAAAAATAATAAGAACAGTAATAAATAAAATAATGTGGGAAAATGTGTAACCCTGTATAATAAAAATTTATATAAGAAAGTCATAAGTGAATACTTTGGGAAGTAGGTAAAAAGCATGGGTCTCTAGGTTGGGGATGATTATGGATTGTCAATTTTGAAAGAAAAAAAAATGTCAGAAAGGATTGAAAAGGATTTATTTTAAAACATAAAAAAAGAATGGTAAAGCCGATCTATAAAAATCTACTGAAATAAACAAATTTTAAATAACCAAAGAAATAAATGTATATGTAAGGTACAAAAGCTAATTACGAAAAACATTACGGAAAGAATACGTATAGAAGAAACCCAACACAAGACAGCTAAATCAAGGATAGTAAATACTTGTGGTGACAGACAATTACACGATAAACAGTGAGTAATTTTTATAAAATTATTTGCTCTATTTTCAAGAAATAATTTGTGTGAGTAAAGACAGTGGTAGTAGTTATTTTTTTTTTGTAGTCTTAAATATTAGTATATAGTATAGTTAGTGTGAATGAAGAATGAATGAAGTTAGTCTAGATTTAGTAATATAGTTTATTTGCCATTCCCATAAATGTAATCTTGCATTAATTTGTAATTTTGAGGTTGGGAATGAATAATGTGTACCTAAATAAAAGTTGTATTCTGGTCTTTGAAAAGTTGTTTATTTAATATTGGATATACAGGGTAGAAAGATAATTAACTCATTAGTTTCATTTTTTTTTATTTTATTGATTATTGATAAAATTAAATAAATAAATATAAATTAAAATAAAAAATATATTAAAATAAAATAAAATTAAAAAAAAGTATTAATATTAATAAATCTGAAGCACCCCTGAGGTAAAGAAAATCTTTTGTTCAAATTACAAGAAAAGGAGGCAAGCCGAGGTAGATAAATATTATACATTATTTAAAATAAAAAAATAAAACTGTAGTAAGTATGAAATCATTACAATATAAATAGAAATGTAAATCGTACTATTGAATTAAGATACTTTATACTGATTATTATTATTCATAATATTTTAAAATGCCTTAATATTCTTATTTATAAATCTTATCTTGAACCCTAATCACTTATCCATTACTTTTTGTCTCTTCTGTGGCATTTCTTCATCGTTAGATTCGACAAACCTTCCCAATTCTAGTAAATCTTCGAAATCTTCAAGACCATCACCGTCTTCGTATCCAATATTATTTTTCGTCTGAACTGGTTCTTCATCCACAATTTCATCTGAATCACTAACTTCCTCGTAGGTTTTTTCTTCTACATTGGTGCATTTTTTAGAACCATTACAATTTGAGCATAAATTTGTGTATTTTTAGCCATGTTTTCGGCTGCCACATTTTAAACTATTACATCCAGTTTCACAGCTGCAGCAAATAGTTTTGAGAAATATTTCCGGAATAACTCATTCTCTGTAAATTTGGGCATAATCCCACGTTGATGTTGCTTCCAGCCCCAATATGTTGCTGTCAGTTCGTTACCTAGCCAAGTTTGAAGTTGATAATATGCCCTGTAACAATGTTGTTCTGCTGCACCTTCTGTGGGCGGGAGATTTGCCAATATAAAAGATGATTTAATTTTTGCCAATTGATATTTTTAAAATCTTAATTGATTCAGTGTTATATTATCATTTTTACATTTATAAATAGATTTGATTAATTGTAATCCATTTTGTTCGATATCTTTTTTGTTTGCATGTTTTTTATAAAAGATATTGGCCAAATTTGACACCTTTTTATCGTCTAATAATACATTTATAATACTCTTCTTTCTTTTTCCGGCAAATTCAGATGTTGTATCGCAACCAGGAAAACAATGCAGAAATGTAACGATATTTTTGAAGGATTCATATTTGAAACTATTAGACGTGAAAAATAGATCTTTTACATTTTCAGAACCTGGTTTGAGAAAATAAATGTCATGATTATTTGAAGTTAATTGATTCAAAAGGACCAAAAGATCAATATCTTGACCCACAACAATGACAGTTTTATTGGTATCTCTGGCAATTTCTATCGAAGTTTTAATAATGTCTGCATCAGCATCTTCTTCTGCTTGTTTACAGGAAAATCTTTGAGACTGTAATCTTTTCACTAACGTTTTTATTATTTTGTCCTTGTTTTTCTCGTTAAATAAAAATTTTTCTTGCATAAATGGTATTTTTGTATGGTTTTGATAATCAAACTCTGGAATATTATCTGAGGTTTTTCTACGACTACGTTCTCCTTTTTTAGTTGAAGTAGCTGCTGATACTGTTGTCACAGTAACTGATTTTTTAATTTCGGGGGTACCCATCAAAAATGATATAGCTGCTTGCTGCGTAATGTTTTTCTACATAGCGAAAATATTTATTCATGATCTCTTCCACCGTTTCAGTTTTCTGCCAAATTACTTTGTGCAGTAAAAATCCACCGTCAACGACATGCACAATGCCGCCAGAATGCGTTGGTCTATTCGCACTCACAAATAAATCGTAAAATTGAGATTTAACATTTTTTCTGAGGCCATTTTCTGTAAAAAGTGACAATGAATATTGTAAATAAGATTCTTTTTTTTTACTGTCAATTCTTAACGATATTCTTTGGAATAACAATAATGGATCAATGGCTATAATATCTCCGTTTACTTTAACGGAAGATTGAACCGTTTTTAGAGACAAGACTTTGTTTTTCCTTTTAAATTTGACCTGCCAAAATTCATTCCAACAATAGCTTGCAAAGTTTTTTTCCCTTCTTCAAACGCTTTGTAGCAATTTACAGAATTACTGCCAATGATTCCAGAAAATATTGATATAATGTTATTAGTCTCTGGAAAAGGATCATACCTGTTAAAAACCTTTTGTAATATTTGTAAATCTCTTTTTATTCGAGATATTCCCTGGAATCAAAGTGTTGCTCTGTAGTTGCGAAAGAAACATTACAAAAATCTTCCATTTCATTGCAAACTTTGACAAGTATAATCATTGTTAATACGAATTTTGTTAAAACACTTTCAGACAAACCATGACCATGTGTAAGTCCACCCCGAGTTTTCATAGATCCCATCAAAACTTGCTCGATCGTCATATCTGTCCAAACTCCCGACCAAAACTTGTGAGTACGTCTAATCGTAAAGAATCCTTCAGTGAATCGTGTAAGTTCATAATCATCATTGATTGTGTCTTTAAACTTACGTATATCTTGGAGATAAAGATGAGCAGATTTTGCGTATAAAAAGTGTCCACTTGCATGAAAATAGGGAAGCATTCTTTCCACACATTTTAAATGCAATTTCCAAATACCTGCACGTTCAGCCCGTATGAAATCTTCAACCAATGAGATCATTTGCCAGTACTGCATCCAAAGTTTTGCGGTAGGACCTCTTTTTGTACTAATTTTAAATGCTCGATAAATTTTTCTTTTATGATCTTAAACTCTTCGTGATGGAAATTATATGTTTCTAAATCTAGCAAAAATGTATCCATTAACCCTTTTTCTGTGTTCGACAACTCCATCGATGAAAAAATTAATTCAGACAAGGCGAGTTGTACTAGAAAATGTCCTCCGATAGCTCGTGCATATGCGTGCCTGGAAAGAGCTTTATCGGAAGAATTTTCTGCATATATTTTACAAAAAGCTTCCTTAAGTCCACTACCATCCATGATAAATCCAATCGCTCCAAGGAACGACATCAATAAATAAAATCCCCCAAGTCTTACTTGAATTGACGTCAAATTGTAGGGATCATTATCTAAATCAATACAGGCTAAGATTTCACGAACTTTATGGTATAGCGGTTGGTCAAACGTCTCGAAAAAAAATCTTTTGCTCTTGTTTTTGGCATTGTTTAGCCGCTGTTACCAACGATGTAAAAATGGTATAATCACTCGGTGGATTTTTTATAAACGGCACAGGAATAATTTTTGAAGTATGATACGGCAAATTAGTATATAACTTCTCCATGAACCCATTCCAACCATCGGATTTGTTGTTTGCAAATTTTGAATAAGATCATGTAAAATCTGCCGAAGAAATTTTAAAATCTGCCGAAGAAATTTCATAGATGTCCGTAGCGTTTAAAATATCTTCTACTTTTGTTTTCAAAACGTTTCAATTTCACAAATCCAATTTCGCCTCTTTCTTCAGAAGATGGAATCTGTTTTAATCTAGAGATGGTTTTTTTTGAAGTAATACTGGACGCCGGAATAACGACCATTATTTCACCCATTGCATGAAAAGTTTTCTTGCCATCAATCGTGCATGTATTATGATCTGCATTATCATAATAAATTGAACGTATGAATCTGGTAATCGAATTAAATTACCGGTTTTGAGCTTACATTAAACTGTAATTAGATGAAACAAAATGGATTCTATGTATTTTGTGGTGATCTTTTCGAAAAAAAGGCAAAACAAAATGTAGCAGTTTTTCGAAAGTGCTGAAATTTTGGATTTTGTCAATTTTTCAATTTTGCGCATGCGCATGTCGCAAATAAATCATTATTTTTAAAACGCAGTTTACAAAATTTAAAAGATTAGAAAAAATGCTAATTTTTATGTCTTTTGAGAAATTTTGATCGGATGCACCGTTCTCGCGGTATGGACGGTTGAAATTTGTTTAGTATTTTGAGGCGGCGAAGGTCGAAAAATTGAATTTGTTAAATGTTCAAACACTAAATTCTTTATAACTTTGGTAAAAATTAAGATATTTGAAGAAACAAAAATTTGTTTTGAACTTAAGGGATGTGACTATTGATTCCCAGAAGGGGGCAAGAGAAATCCCAAAATTAAGCATATGGCGGAAGGGCAAAGTGTACCGCAAGCCTAATTTCATTGTTTGCCTATAACGGCCAAACTATTTAAATTTATTTAATGCCACTTACAGAGCTTACTCTTAAATATGAAATCTTATAAGTGTGTGAATTTTACCGAAATCAAATTATAATTGGCCAAGATATCAAACAATTTAACAAACTTTTTTCTCTAAAAAAAAACTAAATTTTTTTTCGAAAGTTTAAAGTGGCACAAAAATGTCAAAAATGCACCCAATGACTTAAAACTTTTTTTTTTGAATACTCTATTATGTATAGAATACGATTACATTACGGAAAATTCTGCAAAAATATTTTATCTATTTTTTTGACCACTGTTCATTGAGTGACGACCAAAAAACACGGTTTTTGAGAAAAGTTGCCTAAAATTGACGATTTTCAGTTTTTTGGTCTGAAAATTGAGCAAACCCAAATCTCATGTCTTCTGAATGTGTATACAAAGTTTAAAGTATGTATGTTTCTTCTAAGTTGTAGAATTCTCCCGACAAAAGTCCCATTACACGCGCTCCGCGGGATCCAAAACTCGTGCATTTCTGTAATTTGATTTTTTGTGATTTCCAATTTTAAATTTCTTACATACCTAAATTTATTAGGCCTAAAATTTATTAAATTGTATTTTACTGACTTGTTATAAGACGTTTCTTGAGTTTTGTGCAAAAAATAGAATTACCGCAAAATTAGCCGGACGTCGCTATACGACAAGTTTAAACTTGAAACGGTCATATTATTACAAATTAAATCGCTTGATAATGTATATCGGCATAGATTTTTAATAACCGTGTTCAGCAAGCTCTGTGTACACGTGGTTTTTCGGACTTCTTCAGCAATTTATTAAGTAAGTACGTTCTTAAATTAGGAAAATTCTATCACAGTGCTATAAGTTTTTTGTTTCCAGGTTGCAATGGCTGGACTGTGTTTATTATGTCATCAGAAACTTGCAGAGGGTGAACTTACCCCAATTAGACCGACAGGATTGAAAGGTCTGCAGTTGGTCAGCAAAGAGAGAGTAGATGATTTTTTCAGTTCTTTAGAACCAGGTTTTATATTGCATGAAAGGTGTCGCAAACATAACGTAGCTCGACGTTATGGAAAAGAGTTTATTTATATAACTTGGGATAGGCATAAAAGGGCCGCGATTGACAATGCCAAAAAAAAAAGGAGGATGGAGCATCAACCGAGAAGAAAACCAGATGTTAGAGAACAAAAAAACAAGCTTATCACCAAGTTGGAACTTACACTCAAGCTTAGGATTAATTTCCTAACATTTTTAAAGTATACCTTTTTGTATATTTTTTTGTGCTCTTTCCGATAGCGCAGTTAGTTTCGTCAAATATATTTTTTGTTAGATGTTTTCGGAAAACCCGGAGAAAATCATATGGGAAAAAATTAAAAAAAATTTACGCCTTCCGGTTTCCTGCGAATTCCCGAAAAATTACGGCAATTTAAAAAAAATTGAAAAACTGCTACATCATTTTTTTCTCTTTTTCGGAAAGATCACATCAAAATACACAAGGTCCACTTTGTTTCATCCAATTACAAATTAATGTAAGCTCGAAGGGCCTTTTTTTCGTTATTTAATTGGACTATGGAGAAAACGTATGATTAGCAGGGTCCTTGATAATCGACGCTTCAAAGCGCAAAGTTTCATTTATATGAGGAGCACAAACCTAAATTAGATAATGAGTCGATCAATCCTTTAGAGGCATATTTTTTGTGAATCATTGACCTCAAACCAAGTAAAATTGGAGATAAAAAAGAACGTGGTCTTACGGATGTGATGATACAATGAGACTCTGTGGCTGCTTTTTGTCCATCCTACTAACATTATTTGTACTCTTTTGTTTATTACTTTTGCACACAATATTCAAAAAAACTTGTAAAGATTCAGGAACATCCTTAAAGAGATTGCCTTCGTTTAAATCTGGAATTTCGTAGTAATTCATATCGTATACTTTAGACCGTATATCTTCTAAAACAATTTCAGCAGCCATTTGAACAATTCTGCTTCGTTCGTCTTCTTTACTTTTTAATCTTTTTTTGTACCAGTCTTTGCAGAGTTTCTTACTTGCAGTACCATTTTTGTATAAAATTATCATGTCTTTTTTAATTAAATGACACTCAATATCGTTTTGAAAATGCTCCTTCAATTCACGGGTGTATGGCTAAAGGGGCATTAGTCATAAATTATAAAATTCAAGAAACAAGCAATTTAAGTTTAAAGATTTGTGTATAATCTGTACGTACATATTTTTTTTAATTGTTGCTATAGTGTAAATAGGAATACATTCTTTAGGAAAATAGGCAGGCAGAAGTTAAAAACATTTATTTTATTATGTCATATGTTACATGTCACAAAAAACTGACTTATGCTTTTTGGCACTAAAAAACTACAATACATTAAAATGAAAAACATTATGTAACTAAAAAGACAACTTAGAAAATAGAAACTACTGTTCCTCAGAATCTTCTGGTTCTGAAACATCTGCTAAATCAGGATTAACATCCACCACATCTTCAGCAGTTGTAACGGTTTTATTTTGCCACATTAGAAATATATTAGGGATGAGATTTTATCAGTCTTATATATCTTAAATAATTGTAAAAAATCAAATATCAGACCTTTTGGATTTAGAAATATGTGTGAATTGAGGCGTTATTTATAAAGGAGTTCTGTTATCATACCAGGAGGTTTATGTTTATTTTCATCTTCTTCTTTTTGGATTTTTCAACTTTGTTCTAATTACCTTGTCACAATTCTTCTTGTTCTCTATTGACAATAGGATTAATATCATTTTCTTGTGGGATCTGAAGATCTTGCATTCGAGTTACATTATCACGAACATCCGAATGACAATAATTATTGGGATAATTACTTCTAGGATACTGAGGATCCTGATTTCTAACGAGATCCGTCTGTTGACTTAGAGCAGTTTTCTGATAATTTACGTGTGGTGAACTAGACGTTATATGATCATTCTTCAGCTCATTTGCAGAAGTTTGAGGAAAACTCACTTGTCGTCTATTCAATTGACCTAAAGTGTAGTGCTGTTGACGAGACGCAACATGAGAAGGTTCGCTTTCAAAAATTTGACGTAGACTTGATACTCGACTTTTCGCAAGATCCGAATTCACCTTAAGAACTGGTGTATCTAACTGATTTTGTGGAAAATTAAAGAATTCCCCCAATCTGAGAGACTTTTCCGGAGACTCTCTCTCTAGATACTCTGGAAATGAATCAACTGGTACATCTAGCAGTGATTGATGAGTCACATGAGGGTTATCCTGTTCACATGAAACTTCCACTGTTTCACGCTGATTGGTTTCCTTTGTATGGTTAGAACTTATATATAAAGTCTCCAATGCAGTCTGTAGTTGAGAACACCAAGTTAATAATCGATCACGTTGTGAGTTGAATAATGAATTCACATCCCCATTAATACGATCTAACCGTAAAGTTAAATGTATTAGCCCTGATTTAATTTTCTTAAATTCATTCTTTCTGTTTTCCTGATTAAATTCACGTAGGTTCTCCTCTAAATCACTCAGTTTGCCTTCACAAGTAGACAACTCATAACCAGGTTCCAACATTGGAGCAGATATAGGAGGTATCCTTTCCCCTAATCGCTCTAATCTCAGTACTTCTCGTAAAGATTCTCTCTTTTCGGACACACTTCCTCCAATGGGTAAAGCTCGGCAAGTTAACTCATAAGTTAACTCGTCCCCTAATAGTCGATTAACTTCCATATCGAGCTAAATGAGAACGACTGGAAACCCCACCCTTACTTAAAAAAGAAAAAAAAAGACCTAGAGATACCTAAGACCCTAGAAACCCTTATAAATAATATGTACAGAAAACTTACACTAACCGATCGAATCAATACCAATTTCTACTAATCAGTACTAACCTCTACTAATCAGTACTAACTCCTACTAACGAACTAGTATCAGCTGCACTATATCTAATATTCACAAACTTATTCAATATTATATTTACAAAACCCGATACTTATTAATATCCACCCAAAAGTTCCTATATATCTCCCAATAATGCCTATCTACAAGCACCTGCATACAAATTCAGATAATTCTGTGAATCACCCTATATACTGATCAAATCCCAAAAGATTGCTATCCCACTATATAACACACTCTAGAGAGTAGACCGAAGTACCCTGTATCAATAATACACCATTTTTTTTTTTTTATATAAATAAGTTAGGTTGTTGCAACGATGTGTAAACGTCTTAAATGACCGTAAAGTATTAACCACTTCAAGGACGAGAACACTATACAGTGCACAAGCAGATAATATACACGAAAATGTGTGACTTAATTACAAAATTTCCTCGTAAATACCCTATATGGAGGTTACAGGATGGAAAACTCTTGCGAAAAACCAAATTACGATATCCTGAATTGTCAGATTCACAATGGCTCACAGTTGTTCCAAAGGAGCAAAGGAATGCAATCATTAGTAAACATCATGATCCCCCAACATGTGGTCATATGGGTATATCAAAAACTAGCGCTAGAATTTCAGAGGCTTACTATTGGCCTAAACTAAAATCGGACGTTACACGTTATGTCAAAAGGTGTCAGATATGTCTTCAAACGAAGCCAGAGCAAAAACCACCGATTGGACAAATGTTGTCTGCCCAAGTTGGGGCCTCGAGGCCGTGGGAATTAGTAAGTGTGGACCTAGTAGGCCCACTTCCACGTTCAACCAAGGGTTATACCTACATCCTCACTGCTCTGGATTGCTTTAGCAAATTTATTTTATTGTTTCCTCTTAGAAATGCCACTGCAGCTTCCATAGTAAGTCACTTGGAAGCCCATGTTTTCCTTATATTTGGTGCCCCCAAGAAAATTATTGTCGATAATGGAACGCAATTCCGAAGCGACCTCTTCAAAGGGCTTATGAGGGAATATCAGGTAAGAATTGGGTATACGGCTAATTACCACCCTCAAGCCAACCCCGTGGAAAGAGTACATCGTGTAGTTAAGACTATGCTGGCTAGTTATGTTACAGACAATCACAAACAGTGGGATAAATATTTACCCAAAGTTGGTTTCGCGATTCGTTCTGCAAAGCATGATGTAACTCAAGTTACACCCAATTTAGTTGTCTTTGGTAGGGAGGTGAACATGAATGATAGTGAGAAGCTGTCGCCATCTAATATCCATAGCGATGCGGAGGTTAAAGAAAAAGCTCTGAATAAATTGTACCAAGACATCCAGGCCAGACTTAAAAAGGCATATGAACGATCAAGCAGACCCTATAATCTAAGGCATAGGAATGAGAAATTCTCTCTCAACCAGTATGTCTGGAAGCGAAATTATGTGCTGTCAGATGCCGCTAAGCAATTTACAGCTAAATTAGCTCCAAAATTTTGCGGTCCATACAAAATAATAAAAATTGTTTCTCCCTGGACCTATGAGCTAGAGGACAAAACTCATAAATCTCTTGGCATATGGAATGCGAAAGATCTAAAAGCTCATCCTCCGGATGACACTTCAGATGAGGATGCAGAAAGTGAACAGGAATAGATATTCCTTTATCTCTTTCCTTAATGCTTGTAAATATTTATGTACATATATTTTTTTTTTTTTTCCTTTTCTGCCTTGAAAACTTTTTATAGTTGCAAATTATTTTGTTTTCTTGATGAAATACTTAAAAGTTTCCTTGAAACTTTTTTTAGGGAAGGGTGGTGTGTAACGGTTTTATTTTGCCACATTAGAAATATATTAGGGATGAGATTTTATCAGTCTTATATATCTTAAATAATTGTAAAAAATCAAATATCAGACCTTTTGGATTTAGAAATATGTGTGAATTGAGGCGTTATTTATAAAGGAGTTCTGTTATCATACCAGGAGGTTTATGTTTATTTTCATCTTCTTCTTTTTGGATTTTTCAACTTTGTTCTAATTACCTTGTCACAATTCTTCTTTTCTGGCTCCCCTTCACAGAAGTTGGTAGACTACCTCAGCAACACCAAAAATCTGCTTACCAGTACCTACAATATTTTTAAAATTCAAAATCACTAGATTTTGGTGAGAAATTGAATGAGGAAAAAAAAAAAATTGATTCTCTTATCTTTGGACTTTTTGATGTGAATAGTCACATTGTCGCAATTTGCGGATATTTCCAAAAATCTTTGAATTTTTAAATATATTTTACTTCGGTTTGTCATACAAACGAAGAATCTCTTTATGAGGATGTTTGTTTAAAAATTTAAAAGATAAAAGATTTTATTTCTCACCTTTTAAGGTCATCCACCAGCCAAGGTAGGTCAAACTAACAATTTCTGCTATTTTCTTTATTTAATATTCCTTATATTAGAGTGCTAACAATGTATTTTCTCTTTGTAGACCTTTTTTTTCTTTGGTTACGATTTGTACCTTTACTCGCTGAATATATCTACTCAGCTCCAAGCCTATGGTAAAAGGTATTTTGGACTCCTGCATGTACACCTGCTTTTATATATCCATCCCGCAGTACCCACGGCTTTAAGATCCTGAAGGATACTCCTGCATGTACACGAAGCTACTACCTACCTGCTTCGATCTGGGACCTACTCTGGCCACGTGAATGCAGAACTTCCAGGACCAAACACACACAGATAAGCTTGCATGCCTCTCATAAATATATAATCGTGTCTATTTTGCTATTCAATGATTAACTTAGGGATAGTAGGTTATATCTTCCTGTAGTCATATTAAAGGTTATCGAACAACTTTTTCAACCACGTCTTTGTTCTCTGGGGTTGGGACAAACAGATAAAGGGACAACACAAGTAAATTAACTCCTTTTTATGTATTAATTTGGTTGATACCCTCTGCTTTAAGCAATAATTTGCTTCCGGAAACAGGCCGGGAAAACTGTAAAAAGTTATAATTGTAAATATTAAGTATACATAATTTAATCGCATGACTTACGATATGATGTAAACCATACAGTATATATACTATATCGGTAAAATTTATAATATTCTTTAAATAAGTGCATTTCATTTTTTTTATTCATAAAACATAACCTATACATTCTTCTTTTTCTAAAATATTACAAAGTTAATTAATCATTGATATAAAATACACTGGACTGAGAAAATCTCTACCTCTTATATGATCTAATCTTAGCAAGTTATCAGCCACCGACCTTGTATATATATATATTATTGAAAAAGGATTTGAAATTGGTTTCTTTTTTTTTTCTCTTGTACATAATTATCAACTCTTCATAAATAAAGGAATCCTATACAGCTGTACAATCAGATAATTATTGTTTTAATAGAACCCCGTAACTTCTTGGTAATAGATTCCCACTGGAAATCACCTCCAGCGAGGAATCTATGTAACACAGTCTTTAAATTTTCGTAAAAATCCCAAAAAGTACGTGATATAAATGGTAGCAAAACTATTAGATCACGGTTTTTCTCTTTAGATATGAGAACTGGTCCAGCATAACTGAGAGGTGGATTTAATATCAGAGGTATTTTTCCTCTTCTTCTAAAACTTACTGAATGGAATTCATCACTGTCTTCAAGAGACATTTTAAACTTTAGAAGTCCAGAAGATCGCTTTTCATATCTTAACCAACGTAGGTGATGCCAGTTGGGATAACCAGAAGGATCAAGTTTTCTGATTACTAGTGGTCCTTTATATATGTTATGTTATGTTGATAATGGGGTGTTAATACACTGCGACCTAAAAGATCTATTGTGCCCCCTTCTGTCGCCACTGCACTAAGGAAATGTCTCAATGCCTATAGCGACCCTTCCAATCCTATTTTCTCAAGGAAGTGTAGGATTTGAAGTGGCTTCAAGTTAGGTAAGTCTCCCTCTTCTATTTGATATCCTCCTAGATATAGTGCCCTTGGATTCTGGAGTGCTACACATTCAGTTAGGATGTGAATGGAGGTTTCGTCCTCCTCCTCACAGAATCTGCACTCACTTCCTCTACTACTCTCAGTTTACTTAGGTGTCCTTTTAGTCGGCAGTGCCCGGTAAGGATCCCTGTTACAATACGTAGCCTGTTCTTGCTCAGGCAGATGCAGGCTTCCGATCTTTTTTGGTTATATTCACCCAGAAGTATCTTGGCCTGTCTCAGCCCCAAGAGATTGTTCCAATTATCGGTTCTTCTACTACCCAATTCTTTTTTAATCTCTTCTAATATTATGTTACTGCTGATACCGTAGAACGGCTCAGGTCCTACAAGGGGTGTTTGAGCCCCTTTCCTTGCAAGACTATCTGCAATCTCGTTACCCTGTACCCCGTTATGTCCCGGGACCCAAGTGAGAGTATCTCTATTTTTCTCGCCTAGCTCATTCAATTGTTCTAGGCATCTCCACACCATTTTTGAGCTGATTACGTAAGAACTCAGCGCTTTGATGGCTGCTTGACTATCGGACATGATGATAATCTCTTGTCTATGATAGTTTCTCTCGATGTTAAACTGGATACACTTCTCGATGGCGTGAATTTCCGCCTGGAAGATGCTTGGGTATTTTCCCAAGCTTTCGGAGTGCTTGGTTCTCGGCCCATACACTCCTATTCCAGTTCCTTCTATGGTTTTGGAACCGTCCGTGTACCACTGAATAGCACGTCTTTCGGTTGCAAGCGCGATGGATTCTTGGCTCCATTCTTTCTTGCAGCCCAGCTCTGTGGTTTTGAAGTTTTTCACAAAACTGTACTTCTTTTGCATTTCTTTAGTCCTGAAGCAAGTAGACTTTCGTCTGATTACTCCGCTCCTGATCATTCTATATCGTGTCCTTTTTGCCACATTCTCTATCATCAAATGTAGAGGGATGAGGTTTAAGATCCCCTTAATTGCGGCCGTAGGACAGGTTCTCATTGCACCAGTAATGCAAACACAGGCTAGTCTTTGTACTTTTGAGATATTAGCTCTCGTAGTAACTAAACTAGTTCTGTTACTCCAGGGTATAGCCCCGTAAGTGATGATTGGTCTCACTATTGCAGTATACATCCATCGCAGTATGTTTGGGTTACATCCCCATCGTTTTCCCGCCATGTTTCTGCATACCATTAGGGCTTTTGTGGCCTTATTTACTACTTCCTTCTCATGTGTGTTCCAGAGAAGTTTGTTGTCCAGGGTTAGGCCTAGATATTTGACTTCATTTTTCCATTCTATATCTATCCCGTCTAATTTAACGGTTTTCAGATTAAGTTTTCTTTTCCTTGAAAAGGCTACTAGTGTTGTTTTTGTAGGGTTTATACTAAGTCCCACTTCACGGTACCATCTTTTGGTATGTTCTAGTCCTCTTTGGACTATATCGCACAGGATATTACTAAACTTGCCACTAGCAAATATGACGATGTCGTCGGCATAACCTTGACAGGGTATGCCGAGGTCAGTCAATCTGCATAGAAGTTTGTCTACGATTAGGCTCCACATTAGTGGGGATAGAACTCCTCCTTGTGGACATCCTCTGGTTGTGCAGATGGAAATGGTGTCCTGCCCTATCTGTGTTTCTGCAGTTCTCGAAGATAACAGCTGAGCCATCCAGCCATCTGGATGTGATGTTATCTACTCCTCTGTATGCAAGTTCTCTTTTTACAGATTCGTGTGGCGTGTTGTCAAAAGCTCCTTCTATGTCTAGAAAGGCACACACGACCGTTTCTTTGTTTGTCAGTGCATGCTGGATTACATCAGTCAACTGTACCAGGGCAGTTTCTGTAGATCTTCCTGCTCGGTACGCGTGTTGGCTGTGGTGGAGTGGCACCCTCTCCAGGACTTCTATTCTGATATAGTTATCAACAGCCTTCTCCATTGTTTTTAATACAAAGGATGTGAGGCTAATTGGACGGAAAGATTTAGGATGTGTGGTATCCTTTTTCCCTACTTTTGGAATAAAGGTGACTCTGGCCCTTCTCCATGCTTCTGGTATATATCCCAGCTCCAGACTGCTCCGGGATAGCCGGATTATGTGTGGTAGTAATTCCTCCTGTGCCTGCTGAAGCAGGGCAGGAAATATTCCATCCACACCTGGAGACTTAAACGGTTTAAAAGTGTTTACGGTCCACCTTAACCGATTTCTGCTGCATATATGCTTGGCCACTACAGCGGTCTCTCTTGGGGGTCTGCTTACCTTAGTTGTGTCCCTTATTAGAAAAGGTGTGCTTCCAGGAAAGTGAGTTTCGAGTAAGAGGCGAGCTCTTTCCTCCTCACTCTCCGTGAAGCTTCCATTTGGTTTCTTTAATGCCATAACTGTATCAACTCTCCCTTTTGCCAGGACCCTGTGCAGTCTCGCTGCCTCAGGTGTAGAGTTAATATCCTCGCAGAATTTTCTAAAGCTGTTACGTTTAGCTTTCCTGATTTCTTTGTTGTAGGTAGTAAGCGCCTCGGTGTAGCTCTGCCAATCTCCGCTGTGCTTGGCCCTATTATAGAGCTTCCGCACTTCGGATCGTAAGTTTTACAGATGACGGTTTCACCAAGGAGCATCCCTACTAGTCCTATTTCTTTGAATGGGGCAGCTTGATTCATATGCCTCAAGTATTGCCCCATTTAGTTCTTCGAGATCGCTTTCCAGAGCAAGTGGATGCCCTGGCTCCTTTTTTGTCTGGATACGTGCTAAATTTTGTTTTAGAATAGTGTTGTATTTGTCCCAGTCTGTTTTTCTAGGATTCCTCCTGAGGATCGTCTCAGGAATGTCGCTCTCTAACGTAAACACAATTATCTTGTGATCAGATAGAGATGGTTCACTTGATACCCTCCAGTTTTTAACTAGATCTTTAATGCTCGGTGTGCTTAATGTGATGTCTAATACCTCACTTCTTGCCCTTGTTACAAATGTTGGAGTATTCCCAATATTTTGCACAATAAGGTTCTTATTAAAAATATATTCTAAAAGTTGCTCACCTCTTTGATTGGTGTCGTTGCTTCCCCATACAGTGCTGTGCGCGTTGGCGTCGCATCCAAGAAGTAATGGCAGATGTCTTCTCTGGCAGTACTCCACTAGCCTCGATACTTCCGGGGGTGGTACATGCCCATCTCCAGCGAAGTAACTAGAAGCTATTACTATGTCGTGCCGCCTCATCCCTAATTCCAGGTATGCTCGAAGTGGAACGAGATCACGCGTCATGAATTCTGAAAGACAAGAATATTTAATATTACCTCTTACCATTATGCATGTTCTGGGTACTTCATTACTAGTGTGATAAATTACCCTTGCATCCTTACATGCAAGTCTTCTTACCTGGTTTCCATAGACCCACGGTTCCTGGATCAATACGATCCCTAATTGATCTTTAGTGAATGTCCTAGATATCACAGCCGAGGCTCCCTTGGCGTGATGGACATTCACTTGGGCGATGTTGATGCCCGCTATTTTTCTCTCCTTTAATGGGGGGTGTTGTCCCAATCGGTGAGGGTGCGTTCCATATCCCCTCTTCTGCTTCTTCATCAATTTCTACATCCTCAGATGAGTCTACGCAGAGATTTGAGAGGTTAAGGCTCTCTATGCTCTCCACATCAGTCTCATCTTTGGAAGTACTAGGAGTTGGTTCTGTTGTTCCTCCCAGTTCCTTTAATTCTTCTTTCTTTTGAAGGCCGTGTACGGGGATTTTCCCGAATCGATAGTGGATAGTACATCCACTATCCTTGATCCGTTGGCAGGATAGGTCATCTATTCCTAACCTAAGGATCTGGCCTTTGCCCTCGTCTTTTTGACTGACGATTTTCCACAGTGTGGTCGATAGCCCCACATTCTGCGCTTCTATTAACTGTAGAAGCTTCTCTACAGGCTTCCCTTGACTTCTTGGGAGAAAGAGCGTGGCTGTATGTGCTTTCGGGATGTCGTCTCCCGCACATACCTCCAACTCCACTCCCTTCCAGTTGCTCAGGTGTGGTATTTTTGTCCTGAGCTATTCTGCTGACTGTGGGGTTTCACAGTAGATCAAGACCATTCCTGGCCGGAAGTGGATGCCTCCGAATTGGAGCTTATGCTCCCATCCAGCGAACATCTCTTCTACCAGGGCTTCTTCCACCAAGGTTTGTTCGTTCGCACTGAGGATGGTCTCAGGGAACCCCTTAGGTAGGATCGCGACCCGCTCCGTCTTCACGACAGTTGCATAACTGCCTGAAGCGGAAGTATCGGCCACTTTCCTTTTCTCTTCTTTCCTTTGCGGTGGTGTATTGTGTCCTTTATATAAGTGAGAGAAGTCGTAAAAGTTATCTTGTGTCATTTCTTTTACAGAAAAGGGCTTTTTTTGTTCCCAACCTGACACATTAGTTGCGCCAAATCATGTGAATGCTCTATTGGTCCATTAAACGTTTTTTTTATTGTTTTCTATTAAACTATGGTCACTGTCACACTCCATATGAGTGTGACCTGGAATCAGGAACTTGTGATCTATAGTTTCCAAATGAGTGAAATCTTGTAAGACCCTCATACACATTGCAGCAATATTCGTGTTTTTGTTTTGATCGCCACACGTATCTGAATACAGTATTACATGTTTAACATGGACATCCAGATCTTCCTGTAGGTACTTATATAAACAAGAACCGATATCGTCACTACCTCTTTTTGCTATAGCTTCATGCCACACAAAACATGTGGCTTGACTGGTATCACAGTCGTGTATTGTCAGGTTAAAAGTCCATAGCTGCCTTTTGTAAAAGGCAAGTAATGATTGCACTCCAGGTGTCGGTAAACACTGTTGCAAGTCAAAGGTTATAGTCTTCCTTTCTGGATCATCTTTGGTAACAGTTTTGTCTTTCTTTTTAGATAGATAAGCTAAGTCTGCAAGTTTATGATGTTGCGCAAGATCATCTTTTAGTGTAGTATTAGTTGGATCAAGATTAATTTGCATTGATAACTTATCACACTTTTCACAGGTGTCTTTCTGAGGACGCTTTATGCTGATATTTAATTGGTGGAACTCACGTTCGTATACAAATCTTGACACGGGTTTCACAGGATATTTCTGTTTGTACTCGTTATAGAGATCGGTCAGTGTGACGTATGGCGGCAAATACTTTTTTGTAGAATCTCTGCGTGTATAGTGACTTTCATACGTAGGCACTGAAAGTATATGTTGCCGAGCGTTTTCTATATCTTGCAAGGTTCGTTTGTTTGGTGGTGCACTTTTTTCTCTGCCATCAGCTACTGTAATTCCAGACTGATTTGACAACTTTTTCTCAATTACAGTTCTTATGAATCTTTGAGTTTCATTAAAGGTTGCAAGGAAACAAAATTTACAAACAGAGACGTTCTTACCATTTACTTTCAAATGATACAAGACTGTATTCATGCGGTGTTTACTTTTATTTGGGACAGACGTATGGGGTCTTGATACTGCTTTTTTCTTAATTTCAAGTAAACCAGCAACATAAGCTGTTCTTCTATTATAATCCCCCACAGCCCAATATTCAGTAAATAGTTTATGTCTTTCTTCTTCAGAAAAATTTTCTCTACACTTATTTCTGCAAGGTTTAAGAGACTTTATGGTGCATGCAGCTCTTTTTTTTTCCTTTGGAATTTACATATTCCTGGCCAGTATTACGTTTCTCCTTTCTATGCTGTTGTACAGCTTTCGTATCTCCTTTTATTACACGCTTTTTGCACCTATTATGTCTAGCTCTATTGGTATTAATGGCAATAACTTGCTCCTCTCTATTTGCTGTTGTCTGTCGTTGTCTTATTTGAATTGTTACATCTTCATCGCTTTCACTACCAGATGAAGACCCGGGTTGTTCAAAATCTGAATCCCTAATAGAATCATCAGAGTCAATGATAATTTCCTTTCGGACAGCTTCGTCCAGTGAAGGAGCTTCGCTGCTCTGATCGTCCTCATCTGCAACCATCAAAGAATATCTTTATAATACCGGAACTGTTGTTTATCTTATGTAAGAGTTTGAACATGTACTTTGAAATACATTTCCCTATTTTGTTGGAAAAAATATAAACTTGGCAACGTTTCCACACTGGAAGCCGAACGCGGCCCAGGACGAAACAAGTTAGGTTATGTTCAGTTATCAGTTTTTTTCAACTTTCCGATTAAATTAATAATTTTATAACTTACCCTTATGAGTATGAGTTTCATTATTGCTTTCTTTCAATAAATTCAAAATTGTTTATACCCTGCTGCTTATCTTTCACAGTCAGTTTGTCTATAAAACCGAGAACAATAAACTTCTTAACCGTCATAAACAATAATATGTTGCCAAACCTCTGCTTATGTCATTTTGCAAATATGACTTTTTTTGTAAAATGGTTTAAGTCAAACAGCTGCAATATACTTCTTATGTGTAAAACGTATCAAGTCCTGACATGATTGTATATGCACAAAAAAAAACAAATTGAAATGGTGAAAAATGGATCAAGTCTGACTTGTTCCATTTTAGCAATGCAAATATTTTTGTTTTCACATATAAATTAAATGTGTCGGACATAATTAATTTTTCACAATACTTAAGTCTATTTACACAAGCAGGAATGTCTGTTTTCAAGACAAACCTTTTAGCACATATCCATTGCCTTGCTATAATACACTTTTGACTTGCGACATTTATCCCAAGCAAGCGCGTTCATTTTGTAATGTGATAAATGCATTAACGACCGAAATAAAAAAAATGACTTATGCTTCTTTACCCATGCACTCGTGAATTTGTTCTTAAGAGCGATATCCATGGTTAGAAACAGGCTTAAAACGACTTCAAGGTTCTCTTTCTCAGTTTTAAATATTTTTTTATAAAATTTGGTATACCTACTAAGCAAATGATAGAGAACTCCGCTGTAGAGCCCGAATTCAGAAAAATTAATTTTTTAATTATTTCTATAGAAATTATGAAAATTATTGCAAAAAGAAGTCTTTACCGGGAATTGTTATATAAAAATCAGCTAATTCTTTCCAATACACTTTTTTGTCCAAAGCGTATATTTTTTGAAAACCTTGAATTAGGAAATCTGAGAAAATCTGTCAAGATTCCAATCCATATTAATTGATTTGGCAACAAGGCGGCGGACGTTGGCGGTGCATGCAGTACCGGAAAATTGGGATAAAAATAAAATAATAAAAAACTTTATTCTTTTTAGTTCAAGTGTAGGTGTTTTTGTTTCGTATTTAGTCAATGTGTTTATATGAACTTTTATGTATAAGCTGAGTTATAATAATTTGTGGTAAAAATGGGAAAACTTTCGGACATGCCGAAAATTATATTTCCGTTTCGACGGAAATCTATAAAATATCGTGCTAGATTACTTAGAAAAAGACAAACATTAGCACCCCTTCTAAGCATTAAAGTTAAAATATATGGGAAATTAATATACTAAGTATTGAATAGAAAAAAAAAACCTTTAGCTTTAAAGCAATATTTACAAATTTAAAGCGGATATCCAATAAATGTGGTTTATTTGTGGGTTCTGAATATGGTTTTTTAGGTTCCGACGGTGAAAGTATTATCGAAATTAAATATCCTGCCACTGCTTCAAAACTGACTCCGAAAAAAGCAATGGTTGACAACATAATAAAATTTGCAATTATTAATGATAATGCGAAAATGCAATAATTGTTCAGGGGCAACTTAACGTAACTAAACGAAATATTTGTTTTTTTTTATTTATTTTAATACCTTTAAGTATGTTAGTAGAAAAAATAAAAAAGATGATAGATTTTGGTGTATATGGAAAACAAACTAAAGCAATTTTATTTAGATTGTATACTACCCGAGATCTTAGATCCACGTTTCACTAGAGGTTTAGATATTAGAAATTTGAGTAGAAATCCGAGTAGAAATCCGACCAATAGTCAATAAAAATGATTATTTTTATTCCTTCTTTTACTAATAATAAATCATTTTACTCAATGTTATTTTTAAATATTTTTAGTACTAGAAAACAATTTTTTCTACACCCAAATGGATAGCGTATGCACGTACAGACTACAAAACGAAAAAATAAGCTATTGCGTAAAATGAGTTATACTTGTGTAGAATCGATAAATAATAGCATTTCCAGTTTTATTTGATCTATATTTAGAAATAAATAATAATAAATTTTAATTAAACTATATGAAATCAATTTAATTTATATTCACTCATGTTACACAAACTACTATTTTCTACATCCACATGGATATGCTTTTTTCTATACCCACATGAATATTAGCTAATCTACGCACATACTACAAAACAAAGAAGTATTCCATTGCGTTCAACTGAACGAATATATTTCATATTCATTCTACCTAGTAAGATCACTGCAAAACAGTTAAATCCACCAATCAGATTATATATTGGTCACCCGGCTACTATTATTTTTTAAATTTTATGTAGTCAAACTAACTGTCAGTATATTTTTGAATTATTGAGATAAAATATACGTAAAAATGAATATTTCTTATGTATAATCAATAAGTAATAGAATTTCTATTTTTATTTCGTTCAAATTTATAAACAAATCTTAAATTTTAATCAAACCATATAAAACTAATTTAATTACAAGTATTAGAACTATAATGGCAAGTGTGGCGAGGGCACGGAGTTTGTCTCCAAGCGAGAGACCCGAGTTCCAATCAGGGCTGGGGACTAATTAAATTAAATCTTTTTGTATGTTTATTTTATTTTATAAATTAGTAAAAGTCATACATTATTTTAAAATTATTTATTTTGTCTTAATAAAATACTTTTTTAAATTTGTAGAATTTCGTTAGGGTGTCGTAGAAAAAATATACTGTACAACTCGAGTGGATTGTCTGTATCGCACTCAGACGATTAAGCACTCCGTCTACGGCGTCGTTCTTAAACTTCGTCTTCGTGCGATATGGCCATCATATCCAATTTTGTTGCACAAACTACTATTCACGCACAGACTACAAAACGAAAAAATATACTATTGCGTTCAACTCAACGAATATATTTCATATCCATTCTGGGTAGTGAGAACACTGCAAAAAAACGAAATCCACCAATCACAGTTTATATATTGGACACCCAACAACTACTATTTTTAAAATTTTAAATAAGTGACAATTCTGTCAAACTAATTGTCAGTATATTTTTTAGGTATTGAGATTAAATATACATTAAAATGAGTTATTTTTGTGTAGGATTCATAAATAATTTTAATTTAGACCACAATTTAAAAAATCCTAAATTTGAATTAAACTACCTATATGAAACTAATTTAATTACTACTTTTAGAACTAAAATTTTAAATGTGGAGGTGAAAATGATGATACGGCATCTGTCTTTCACGCGAGAGGCCCGAGTTCAAATCTGGGCTGGGTACTAATTAAATGAAATATTTTTTCATGTTTATTTTATTTCACAAATTAGTAAAGTCATAAATTATTTTAAAATTAATTATTTTGTTTTTTCCTAAAATAATACTTTAAATTTGTAGATTTTCGTTAGTGGGTCGTAGAAAAAAACATACTGTACAACTCCAGTGGATTGTCCACTGTTGTTGCACAAACTAGTATCAAATGGGTTATTATTTAAAAAACGTATTTTTATACAGGGTATTTGTAAATAAGTACGGACGATTTTTGCAAATTGTTATCAAAGTTATTTTGTTAAAAAAAAGTTCCTATAAAAGTAGGTCGAAATATGCTTCGTTTCCGAGATACAGAATGTTTAAATTTTAATTTATTAAATGTTATTAATTATTTTTATTAGTTTTAAAGATATTTACTCTAAATTTGCAAAAAAAACTTTGAAGGGGCAAATGTGTATTTTTTGAGGTGTTCCAAATATTTCTACTTGTACCAGTGGCGTTTGTGCGAGAATGCCACTTTTTTAATAAAAAAGTACTGCGCCACTGACTTTTTCGATCTATGTTTTTTTTATAAAATAACTTCGGCAAACATTCCCTAAAATCATTCACACTTACCAACAAACACCCTGTATATAAGAAAATGTAGAAATAGGTACATATGTATATTTAAAAATATATTTCGTAAATAAATAAATTAGTTATAAAAAAAAATTTTTCGAAAATGTTACACCAGGTTATACCTTTAAAAAATATTTTAAACGAGAAAACAAAACAGAAATACTCTTTGTTAGACCGGACCTGCGATTTATCGGCATTTTTAATATTTTAAATCATCTATAGTTTATAAGTAATAAATTGAAGGGAGCGTAAGTCTGGGAATAGAGCAACGTTGCCAAAGTGGGTTCAGATGCACTGAAAGTTGTCAGTGTGTTCTAAATCTGAATTTGCTGTTAGGTGTTGCATGGATATCGCTCTTAATAGTTTTGTCAAAGTATATTAACCGATGAGTAGCGACAGCTGGAGAACCGAATTCTAGTGCGCCGACGCGAAATAGAGAGGCGAGACGTCTTCTAAAGATGTAAACACCCCTTTCACTTTAGTCCGGCAGCTGATACAGGAATTCGTTGTTGTGCTCTTTTATTGTTTTTGTGGGTTTTTCATTATGCTAAAATTCATTAATTTTTCGGGGATATGTAATTAGAACCAAATAAATTAACTAAATAAAATATTCTAAAATAAACGATTTTATTAAGGTCGTCAGAACACTAACATGGAAAAATATGCACTAAAAAGTAAACAATATGTAAACCTGACAAATAACTGCTAAAAAAATATTCGTAAACGAATTAACGCACTCAAGTAGGTACCCAGTAATATTGCCTGATTTAAACCAAACCATCATCTCTGCACTATCTCAAAGATATATGTGCCATTGACAAAAGAACTAATTCTTTTTGTTTAATTAAATAAAGATATGTCCATTCAATTTACTTTTTAGTGCAATTTTGTTGATCTGGTGACTAATAAAATCATTTACCTTAATTAATGTCTATTAAATTTATTGATAACTTGAATAGCAACATTATTACACTATTATCATTTATGCGTAATTATTACAAGACTTTTTTCCTGATAACTTTTCGCAATTCAATTCCTCAAATCACAGTCAGTGACCTCAAACATACCAAATCCAAGTTTTAAACAAATCGGCTCATCAATACAAAAGTCTGTCAACTTTATCTTTGTTAAATTTAGGTTAAAACTCATATTTGGCGGCCTTAAACATCCCCAAGTTTAGGACAATCGGTTCATTAGGAAAATCCGCCATTTTGATATTTTTATGTTTAGATCAAAAATTGTATTAAGACCACCAAGTTTCTAGTTTGAGACAAATGGTTCTTAAACGGAAAAAACCGCCATTTTGATTTCTTTGAATTTTTGTCAGAAATCACAATTAGCGACCTTAACTCAACAACCCCCAAGCTTAAGTTAATCTATTCATAAGTATAAGAATAGTAAAATTGTCCCCTATTTTGCTGTTAACTACGAAAGCGTAGAGGGCCACGGTGAAAAAAAAGACAGTTATATCTTCCATTGGTGCTACTGCTAATTGACATTTACATCTGTCAATTAGGCTAATTCCTAGTTCTGTCTGTTAAGTTAATGCTAATTGACACTTACATCTATCAATTAATGCTAATTAACATTTACATCTATCAATTAGGTCTAAGTGTCAATTAATTAACATTAATCGACAGCCAGAACTGGGAATCAGGCCTAATTGACAGATAAACCTAAGGCCAATTAGTAGTAATTGACAGCTAGAACTGGGAATTAGACCTAATTGACAGATGTAAGTGAAAATTAGCACTAATTGACAGATATCACTGTCAAGTGTCAATTATATATTTTTTTCACTGTGATTCTTCTACGCTTTCGTAGTTTACAGTAAGATTTATCAAAAATTAGAATGATAGACGGAATGTCATCAGATTTGACACTGACTTCCATATTGTTGTATGAATAACTTGTCAAATCAGATACCTCTGTCAAACACTTTAAACGTGAATTAAAAGTTTTGAGTAACGGGGCACATTATTAGTCAAAAATTGTATTCAGCGACATGTTTAAACAACGCGAAATTTAAAGTTTGAGACAACTCGATTAATATATAAGAAGGTCCATAAGTAATAATTTCTATTGTTATCAAAAATCAAAACCCTGTGCACCTACCAACTTTCAAGTCTCTAGCTCATCCGGACGTAGGTAAAAAAATTGAAATTTATCAATAGTGATATATATTTTTATATTTACTACATAAGTTAAATACTCATAAATATAAAACTGCCTAATAACCAAACCTTAATTATAAATGTAAACTACAAAAGAGTTTTACTTCAAATTACGTCGAGCAGTGTAAACATCACATTCAAGACCAGTTCATAATTCGAGCAGTTTTAGTGTGTCCTTCCTTCAATAACGTCAAACGAGAGAGAAAGAAAATTTGCACCACCCAAGATCAAAGACACCGACGCTTTATGTCGCTACTCAACGGTTAATATACTTTGGTTGTGTAGTCTGGAAGATCTTCTAAAAATCCCTCTTGTATTTCATTGAGAGAAAATTGACATTCTGTTCCGTTGTCAACGATATAATTAATAAGATAATTAATAAAATTCTTAGTATTCTCACTTGTTGAGCGTCCCCTTTTTCTTTCAGTTCTTTTGTTATAAAAAAGAGACATACAACCAGTGTGATAATGCGCTTTTTATAGCGACTAAATCTGGCACATTTTTCAAACGAGCTGAAATGTTTTTATCGAAATCATTTAATGTGTTTTGTTGTTTAATATATTGTAATATATTATCTCTTGTATCATTACTTTGAACAGATGAAATTTTTTCTTCTGAAATATTACCGAAAAACCCACCGCAGAGAAAGCCATGAGATTGAAAATTAAATCTAAGAGAGTCTTTATTTATTTCATTTCCTTCCATTGATTTTATATGTCTTGAACTATAGAATGTAGCTATTGCAGTTTCATCATAATATTGACTTTGACAAGTTCGATGAATACAAGCTGATGCCAAAGTCTCAAATTTTTTTGTATTTATTGTCGATTCTTTTCTTGCTAGACCTCACTAAACGATTCAAAGCTGCTTTTTTTATTTCATACTGCTATGACGTACAGAGCAAAACAATATATGGATAAAATTAACTATCTCACTGCTCAGTCAAAGAGAGGGTCGTAGGTATTGTGTTACGAGGCAGTTTACCTAGACTTGCCTATTATCCTTACTTGAGTGCAGGCCAGTTCTATCAATTAAAGCAGACGAATTTCTAACTGTGTATTTATGGTTATTATAAAAGATAAATGTTTTTTTTTTAGAAAAATGTATGTTTTAATCGAATCTTTTAAACAAGGTGATAGGTATTGAAATCTACAGCTGGCGTACCAATTAAATAGATATCTATCCGGGTGGTTTACAGTAAATATATACAAATATACAAGTCAATCTCGTTATATAAAAATAATAATATGTACAATATATTTACAGGATATCCTTGAGCACTGAGGGTGGGAAATGTCCTGCTAGGTTCAATCCTAGGAGTGGCTAACTGGCGTTATTTTAATAAATTAAAATTGTTTTATCTGGATGTCAAATTAGGTAATACAAACGTATGTCAATGTTTGATTCGTCTTATTCCGAGGGTGTTTGTGTCATCTTATCAGTATCTTGGCCTCAAATGGTAAGCCTAGGTCCTATTGACTTCCGTTGTATGATTTAGGTTCTATTTTAGATAACTGCGGTAAACGAGGTTACCTTCAGGGATGTAAATGGTAATTGGTTATCTAGTAGTAGTATCCAATAGTTGATTCCACAAATAAAACTAACTCGTCTCAAAGTAATGTCCAGATATATGAATAAGATCCACCACCAGAATACGAAATGGTAAACGAAAAGCGTAAGTTAAGAAAGAAAAGAAAAAGGAGAAAGGAAAAAGGCCTGAAATATACAAAATACTAGTTTAGTTATAAAATCGAATATTAGGAAATGAAAATAAGTGGTGGTTTAAGATTTTACGTTACCTGAAGATAAAATGTCGCCTTATTTAGTTTATTGAAAACCAATTCCTTTTACGAGTTTACTTAAGTTACCAACCAACGGTATAAGTAATTATGTTTTCAATTGATTTCTTTTCTAGCACATGAATCCTTTAAAAAAGTTCCTCAAAAGCACATGCTACTTGAAGGTGTACCATAAAAGTAGTGATAGCAGGATATGCATAAAACAAGTTAAAATTAGCTACACAGGAAATGATAATAAATAATTTCAGGTAACATAAAAATATATACATAGCCAATTTCTCATAAACCTAATTCCAAGAATTTCCAGATTATCTGGGGTTTTAATTATTGAATTTTCCAAAATATAAAACAGCTGTCTAAAGTGAATCACAATGTCAGAATAAATGTAAATAATAAACAAAAGAAAATAAACCAGAAACCATTCATCTAATTCAAATCGTTTCTATTTTCTGTTAGACTTCTAGAAGTTAACTACAAACTAATTAAGAAAACAATGGAAAATATATCTACAGAGGACCAGAACGAATCTTCAAAACAAAAAAGAAATACATAATAAAAGGTTAAACTTCTACAATTTCCAATTTGACAATGGACTTATAAAAGGTATCTTTTTATTCCAGTGAACTCACAGAACATGAGAAACCAAAACGAAGTAAAAGGAGTGATCTTTTAATAGATTTTGTTCCTATTATACTTAAATAATAAATTAAAGTTAGTTAAAAGTTAAATGTCAATGCTATATATATATTATTTTTGTGGCAAAAGCATCCCAGTACATTCATATGGATTTTGAACCTGCTTTATTGCAGATTATACAAACAGATTCATCCATATAATCTAAAAATACAAAATAAAATTAATAATGCCTTTATAGTTTTATCATGAGTACTTACACTGATAAAAAAGTTAACTTGATTCAAAAGAAAAAATCTTTAACCAAGAATACCATTTTGAAAAAGACGATTTTTTTGATTCAAGAGAAAAAATTCTTTAGTCAAGAAATTATTCTCAGTTCAAGAATGTTTGCTCTTGACTCAAGAAAATCATCTTCTTTAAAATGGTATTCTTGGTTAAAGATTTTTTCTCTTGAATCAAGTTTACTTTTTTATCAGTGTATAACTAAATTTGTTTGTTCAAAAAAACGAACTTATTATTTTTAACTCATGTACTAAAATATCATTCGACTTTAATTTTTTAGGTTATGTTACATTAAGCATACTATTTATGACGGCAGGGCCCGAATTAGGTCGGTCGAAGCCCCACCTTATTGAAAACCCTATCACGAATGTGTCCGTCGTTCTTGATTTTGTATTGGCTCATACAAGGAATGACAAACCACCTTATTTGGAAGTCAGTATATATAGAAAAGAATTTTTAGCTCTTTTGAAAAATGGGTGTTCCAAAACTGTCATAGATGGACATGGCTGGAAAATGCTTGCAGCGTTTTGCAACCTTACGGTTAGCAGAACCAAAGATTGCACAGTCGCTAATGGTGCTAAGTGTGAAATCTTAGGTTCTGTCTAGCTCCAATCCAACTGCAAGAGAAAGTGCGATTTTTTGAGGTTCTTGTAGTACCGTCACTTCCTCATACTCTAATTCTTGGAACTGATTTCTGGCTAGAGATGGGTATAGTTCCTGACCTTTATTCAGGTCAATGGTCTTTTTCTTCAGATCAAGAACTGCCACCAGAAATTTCAGCCATACAATCACTAGAACATCTGTCCGATGATCAAAGGAAGCAGTTAGACAATCTGATCAATATCACTTTTAACAAAATGGATAATAAATTAGGGTGTATCCATATGGTTGAACACGAAATCAGGACAACTGACCCACCGATTAAACAGAGACACTATCCTATCTCCCCAGCTCTGCAAAACCAGGTTAGCAAAGAGTTGGATGAGATGCTTGCTAATGATATTATCCAACCCTCTAATTCCCCATGGGCATCGCCCATTGTGTTAGTCAAAAAACCCGACAAAAGTTTCAGATTATGTGTCAATTACAAAAAGTTAAACGAGGTGAGTGAACGGGACGCTTATGCTCTACACTTCGTAAGTGCGACACTTGATAAGCTAAGGGATGCACGGTACTTGACTACTTTAGATATTAAATCTGCATATTGGCAGATACCTGTAGCCAAGTCCTCACAACCCCTAACTGCCTTTGTTGTTCCCACTAGAGGGCTGTTTGAATTTAAAAGGATGCCTTTCGGCCTTCACAACGCCCCAGCTACGTGGCAACGTTTTGTTGAGAGAGTTCTCGGTTACGATTTCGATTTAGAAAATTTCGTTTTTGTTTATTTGGATGATGTAATAATTTGCAAATCTTCGTTCGAAAAACATTTAGAGGTTTTACAAAAGGTCTTAGATCGAATAACTGTTGCTGGATTAACTCTAAATAGAGAAAAATGTAAATTTTGCAAACCAGAGTTAAAATACTTAGGGTATGTACTAAACTCTGCCGGTTTATTAGTTGACCCAGAAAAAGTTAACGCAATTGTTATTATCCCTGTACCGAAGACTGTAACAGAAGTTCGTCGTTTACTTGGAGTCGCTTCGTGGTATCAACGATTCATCCCAAATTTTTCTACTGTCACAGCTCCATAGTCAGGTCTCCTACATAAAAATAAACGCTTCTTATGGGATGAGGAATGTCAAAAGGCAATGGACACTATCAAAGGGCATTTAATATCTGCTCCAATACTGTCATGTCCAAACTTCGAGGTTCCATTTATTGTTCAGACCGACGCATCCGATTATGGGTTGGGCGCGGTACTGTTTCAAATGGAAAACGGAGAAGAGAAAGTAGTATGTTATTTAAGCCGTTCCCTTTCGAAGGCTGAACGAAAATACACTACCACTGAAAAGGAATGTTTAGCCGTGATTTGGACCATTGCAAAGTTAAAGCCATATTTGGAATGCTCTCACTTTACTGTATGGACCGATCATCATTCTCTTTAGTGGCTATATAAAATTAAAGATCCTGTAGGCAGAATCTGTCGTTGGACTTTACGTCTCCAACAGTTTGACTTCGACATCGTGCATCGGAAAAGCAAAGATCAGGTGGTTGCTGATGCTTTATCACGTATTGTTCCGATAGTAGATGTACAGTTCATCAAATTTCTAGAGGCTTTCGACGGCTAGACAGAGAAAGCACTACTGACAGGCATCTTGACGGATTTACGCAATGAAACTACACTCTGCGCATCAAGTATTTCACTATTTCATTCAGACGTAAATGTCAGATGTAAATTTCGCTAAAACATTTCTTTTATTTTCGTTTGTGTTTTTTGCTCATTACAGTTTAATAGAACCTAAGTATGGAGTTTAATAGCAAATTAAGAGCCAATGTTATAGAGTTTATGAGAAGAGAAGGAAACTTTAATTTACCTTCAATACCATTTAAAAATGTAAATGATCGTGTTGCTGCAGCCACAGGAGTATCTAAAAACACTGTCGTCCGCATTTCTGGAGAGAAAAAAAGAATCGATAACCGTGAGATATCGGAATTTTCATCATCAAGAAAAACCATTAAAAAACCAAAAACAGTTAATGATATAGATGAAGCTACACAAGAATCAAATTTTATTTTTTTATTATTAGATAGCTATTTTTGTTTCTGAGTTGTGTTCATTTACAGGCTCAATTTTTTTCCGTTTCTCCTTTTTGATTTTATATGGGGTTTCAAGTGGTTTTTGACTTATTTCGACGTAAATCACAACAACACACTTTTTTAATAAAGCAAACAAGTGTTAAGAGGTATATGTACGTGTAAACTACAATTACAAAAAATTGATATGAAACCCATGAAACCACCAACAAAAATGTAAAGCTAGCTTCCGTACTAGAACATGGTGTCATTCGTCGAGATAATTTATCGTTTTGTTTAATAGATCAAGAAATGTAAATATTCCCCTGTTATTTTTTATAAAATTATAAGAGAAATAAATTTTTTTCTAAATAGTATAGTTTATTATTTTGTAGAAAAACAAAATTTCGAAAATTTTAGTAATGTTTCAGAAACAACCGTTATTAATAATAGGTACCATTTTCCTTAATAAGGTAGAAATAAAATATAAACTATTTCCACGATTTACAAAGGCCTACAAAAAAATTATAGGTATTTTCCGCTATCCTATAAAATTTATATTTTCTGACTCAATTTCAAAAAGTTGAAGGAATTCCAAAACACCTTTTATGGCATAATAATTATTTTCAATTCTACATACTATCTTTAGCTGCTTTTAAAAACGTTCTAATAAAGTCCAATCAGACCAATTTAATCCCTAAACTATTCCACACTTTTAAAATTTAATTACCTAAAAATATTAAAAACTATTTAAAATAACTTGTTTAGCAGACTGTACAATAGCTATCTTAGTCATACGTAGCGCGTTCTCTGTCTGGGCGTCGAACACCTCTAGAAATTTGATGAACTGTAGTCGATGTTCAACCTCCAGGAAACGATTCTTTCTTCCCATCCAGTGATGCTTGGTACAACGACATGAAAGCTAAGATAGAACAGAATCCCAGAAAATACCCTCTATGAAGAGTGGAAGATAATTGTGTGTATAGACGCGCTAAGACTAACTATCCAAATCTTATAGATGCAGTGGATGGATGGATTAAGGTTGTCCCTAAGGAAAGACGTTTCCAGATAATCAAAGAACATCATGATCCTCCCACATGTGGCCACCTTGGTGTTTTCAAAACACTTGGTAGACTTATGAATCATTTTCATTGGCCCAAAATGAGATCTGATGTAACTAGATTTATTAGAAGATGTCATGTCTGCCTTAGTACTAAACCACTGCAGACTAAACCAGCAGGTGAGATGTTAAGTCAATCTTCCACAGTTACTTGACGTTAGGATCTCCTATCTATAGATTAGGTCTGACCTTTACCCCGTAGTCCCTCTGGATATACTTTGTTTTTACTTTATGTGATAGTTTTTCAAAGTTTGTCTTACTATTCCCACTTCGTATTGCTACTGGTGATAAAATTGCCCAGATTCTAGAGGACCAAGTGTTTTTAGTTTATAGGGCTCCTTCTAGAATCATTCTAGACAATGGATCACAATTTGAAAATAAAACTTTTGTAAATAAAATGAATGAGTGTAATGTAAAACTCTGTTATCTTGCTAATTACCACCCACAAGCTTCGCCAGTGAAGCGAATGCATAGAGTTCTTAAGACCATGCTATCTGCTTACGTGAAAAATAATCACAAATCTTGGGAAAAATACTTACCTAAAGTTGCATGGGCTCTTTGTTCATATAAGCACGAGGTAACAGACTTGACCCCTAATTTTGTCATGTTTGGACGAGAAGTTAGTGTCTCAGGTCGTCAACAACTTCCTGATCATAATCTTGCTCCTGACATTGGAACAGTCGACCCTTTTGTATGCTCAGAATCTCTAAAGAAGGTCTATGAAGACATTACTAAACCACTCAAAAGAGCATATGAACGTAGCAAGAAAACTTATGATCTTCGAAGAAGACCAGATAAGTTTGACGTCGGTCAGCAAGTCTAAAAGAAAGCCTACACATTATCAGACAAAATCAAGAACGTCACGGCAAAATTTGCTGCAAAGTTTCAGGGACCCTTTACGGTCGCCAAAATTATCTCCCCTTGGAGCTATTAACTCCAGGATGACTCCGGTAAGTGTATTGGGATCTGGAACGCTAAAGATCTAGAATCTCATCCCCCAGATAATGACGAAGATAACTGACCGGATGTGATATTTTTTTGGCTAGGATAGGTTTGATTTTTTGTTTTTCTGTTAGATTTAAGGTTTTGACGAAGTTTTCCTTTTTTTTTGAAAAGTAAAACTTTTCCTTGGTAAAGGGGGTGTTGTTACAGCATAAAAGAAATTATAGGATTTTAAGGATTAATAGGATTTATTTATGACTCATTTAACATAAACTGCATTTCTAAAACCTAAAATGCTAATGCTACTTACAATAAATCATATTTTATCATTTGTTTACTTCCATTAAAATTTCCTTACTATTTCAAACTTGAGAATCCATGTAGATTTTAAATAGGGAATCCACGTAGAATTTACCTAGAAGGAAAGAGGACATAAGTATCTTAATAATAAACAATTTTTACTATTTGTTACATTTTAAAACAACTTAAAATAATTTCGAAAGGTAACCAAATTATTGAATTAGTTTTGTTTACCTTTTCATAATATCTACATTTCATAAGTCACAAAAGTCGATTTTAATGATTGACAATTAGAATGAATGATTAGTAGTATGAATTAAGTAATCATTCATTCATCTACCAGTTCTAAGAAATGTACTGGAACTAGACTTTTAATTAAAATGTTTTGTCTTTGTCTACCAACTAGATTAGACATAAGTTAGTCTCTTTTCAAGTATTTGAACTTATAAACTAACAAACTATTTATTAATTTGGAGGGTCTTATCAAAAGGGAATATGCCATTTTGTTCTTTTTGTGAAAGCTTTCGTCAAGAACAAGTGTCCCAACATTTTTTTGTGGATTTTTCTAAAAGTTTTACTGTTCAAGAGATTTAGAATTGTTCTAGTGAATAGAAATTCGACAACCAAGGGTTGGATTTAGTCTCGCGAAGTGAAAAACTACCAGAAACTTTTGATCAGGAGACACTGAGCAAATTTATTAATCTAAGAGGCCACACCCCATCAGAGGTACTTTAAATAAAAACTTATTATTAATAATATATAAAGATACTTACGTTTCTCTCTCTTTCAGGCCTTTTTTTCTTTTTTTTTTCTATATTTATAAGTTTCCTATTATTTCTCCAAACATCCATAATTATTGTACATACCTTCCGACGTTATAATCCTCTGTAAACGTCGCCATCACAGACATCTGCATCCAGACCATCCACGGAGAATCATTGACTGGTCTCATACGTCTCTAGTCTCAACCCCTTGCGATCGATCCAGATCCAGACACTAGCCACGGAGAATCATCGACTGGTCTCATACCGGAGGTATACCTAGTCTTATCCCCTAACCTGCTATACAAGGTAACCTTTCTATGCTTTAGTAATCGGGATTCCACACTGTGTTATTGGACTTATAAACCTGAAACCGCGTGATATATTTTGAGAAATATTAGGCTACTCGAATTTGTACATATATATTTAGTTATAAATTTTTATCAAGCTAATTAGTTCATAGTATAAACTTACCATATCTTAACAATATATTGAACTTGTCTGATTATTTCTAGCCTTAAGCGTTGAACATTTTATTTTGTAAAATATTTGATTGCGAATCATGTTTTTCGCCGAAAATATGCATAAAATTATTAGTGAATATAATATTATAACATAAAATCTCTGACTAATAATCTCTAATTACCTCCTATTGTAATATTTCATATTGAGATTATTCAATTTTTAAAACAATTAATAATTTATAAAATATTTGTGACATTTAACTTTAAAATCTTGTAACATAACCTCACTATCTAACACATGGTAAAACGACCAGGTTAAAATAAAAAGAAGACAATCAAACTATTCCGGTCCTAAATAAACCCACGTAAAAGAGAATCGATTAGATTTTATTGTAATCATTCCCTTAAGTACCCAACCCCTGAGAAATACCAACAACGCCTTATTATAGGTCAGATACACGTAAAATATTTTTTTTAATCATGTTTTAATTCAAAACCCTCTACTTTTGTATTAAACTACTCTAGATTAAAATAGATAGGTAAAGGCCTTAAAGGGACAACAAGTATAAGAACATTAGAATTAGAATGATCTCTCCTTGGATTACTAAGTCAGTATTAGGGATATTTAAAAAAATTAGAGAGTTATTGCAAGTTCACATAAGGTCAGTCATTATTAGTGCCGCTCTTATTTTGACATCTGAGCATGCGCAGATCACTAACTTTAATAAAGATTGTGCCTGTCCTTAATAGAGAGATATTGCAAATTTCTATAAAGCCAGCCACTAAACTTTAAATTATAGTTCATCTTTTTTGTTGTCTATAATATTAAAGAGGCATTAGAAATTATAATTTTAGAAGGTTTAAATGATGATTATATTAAATATTTAATATTAAAAAACTTCTAACGGATACGCATGTCGGCGAGCGCATCCGAAAACTATAACGTTGCCACTACCTGCTGCCCTTAAACATCCACAATTAAGAACAGGCACAATCCTTAATAAAGTCAGGTTTAGAACATAAACATCTACGCATGCTCAGATGTCAAAATAAGAGCGGCACTAATAGTGACTGACCTTAAGTGAACTTGTAATAACTTTCTTATTAAGGACAGGCACAATCTTTATTAAAGTTAATGATCTGCGCATGCTCAGATGTCAAAATAAGAGCGGCACTAATAGTGACTGACCTTAAGTAAACTTGCAATAACTCTCTATTGTGTTTATAAATTAACTACTTTGACTTTTTATAAAAACTATATCCGGTTTTTTTAATAACAAAAACATTTTCATGTGCTATGCTGGTTATCATATTATATTTTTATTTTTCAGTAATTTAGTGTGTGATATAGTGCTTGTTATGTTCAAAATATGCAGTTAGAAGAAAATGAGACACGTGTTATTACATGGTAATTCTAAATAAATTAAACTTGTTAAAAATGTGTTTTATTTTTCAACTAATTTTATTTTTCAGTTAAAACAAGTGACATTTTCAATTTTTCAACATTTACCTACAACAAAAATTCACTAAACTTATTGTTTGTTTAGTAGTTGTAAGTAAAAGTTGTTAAATAGGAAAATGTTATTTCAAATTGCTTCAAATATCTAAATTATCAAGCCCGCCAATTTTTAAATCGCTTTACTTAGTAGTGTCCTACTTTATCGACTAAAACTGACAGGTGTAGTTCAACCGTAAGCGCTTAGCGCGCTACTGTCGAGGTCAAGCAAACTATTTACATGGAATCCGACCCACGTGCATAGCCCCTTCCCCACTTCTCTATGAAATACCTTTTGATGGGCTAAAATTATCGCTAGGTAACTCAGGTATATAAATTATCTTAAAATAGCAATAAATAGGCATCTATGCACATAATTTAAAGAATATTCTACAACTTCCTCAAAATATTGTAGATGTCTTATTAAATATTAACTTATTTGGTTGTTAATTATAGTAGTATATTTCGATTTGTATTTTTTTGTTTATCAATCTTACATCTTACGTTTTTCAAGTAATTAAAGTATAAATCTTACTAAATAGCTCAAAATTGTACATAGTGATTAAAAAAAAAAATTCGGATTCGAGTTTTTTTCTTTTCTTTGCATTTTCTGAAAACATTTACCATAGTAATGTATATATTCTTTTACATTGTTACTACCATTCCTCTAGGAGAAAACGAGGACTAGTGGGTTCATAATATTCGACAAATATTGGTAGAATGTTGTATTTTTAGGTAAATATAAAAGTAATATAATTTGTTTATATATATATCGCCAGGATCCGAAGAAGATAAAGGCTAAATAATGAATTGTACAACTTGATTTTTGAAGCCCGATTGGTACTAATCGTTTACATAGGGTAAGTAAAATTTTATTTAAAACAATATAATATTGTGATGTTTTTTTTTCATATATTTTCTATTTCCTGACTCAGCATATGTTTCAAAATATGTATCCCCTTGGCAACAATAATTTAAACAATGGAAAGTTCTTACTTTTATTATGATTGGGTCCAGTAGCGTCTCTGGAAGTATTATTCTTTATTACCATGGTGTAAGGATACAGGTGAAGCGGTGCGCAGGTTTTATGACGTCAACATCGGTATTGCCACGGCCGCCTATACACTGCCATGCCATTCCATGGCTTTGTTTACATTTTGTAATGATTGTCAAGAAGTTTAATTTTTATTTCCTAGTTCTATAATCATTATAAAACTGAAAATATATTTAGAAGAAAATAACAACTGCGTCAAATAACATCAAGTTATGCTCAATAATACAAGAAAAGTCACTATAGGCAGATAGACGCTTGTGCAAAAGTAATGCCAAATAAAAAAAATATTTTGTGCTTTTATACAAAAAAAGTAGGTAATTTATTTTGAATTTAGCCATGGTGTAAGGAATTTAGCTTAATATAGTTTCTCTTTGGCGTAAAAAAGATAGTGTTCATCTGAAACTGAATTTTTCCATCACAAAACTTGGAAGAGGATATGTTACATCTAGGATTTAAATCTTCATACCTAGCATTGCTATCTGATAAATTGAGATCAAGATGACAGCCAAAACTTACAGAGACATTACCATTAAAAAGTTTTAGTGGCTCAGTACGGATAAAAACTGGAACTAATAAAAGACATATACAAATAACTAATTTAAATGTGAAACTGAAATATGTAGTGTCCCTTGTATTGTGTATAGTGGAAAAATGTTTAACCTCTTGGCAAATAAAATTTTAATTTTTGGGGATGTTAATGTGGATCTTTTTAAAAGTACAAATTCAATAATTTCGTGTTTTAATGCCCATAGCCTCACTCAAGTCATAGACGAGCCTACACACATTACTGATCACTCCTCTACATTAATAGATCCAATTTTTTTAAACTGTTACAATAATTGCACAAGCCATGGTACTATAAATGTTGATCATTTCACCGATCACCAAATGGTATATTGCGATTTATTAATTGATTATAAGTAGATAGACAACGTCTGTTCTGCCTCACATACAACGTGTAAGAGTGAGAGGTACATATTCAATGGCTAAGAGTGAGACAGACGGTCTGAAGGAAAAACGGGGTAGTGGGGGGAGTGGGGGATTAAATTTCGTTTACCGTCGAATAGAAAAATCATGCGTAGTGGTAAAGCCAGAAGGGCCTTAGCGTATATCTCAGCTATCGTTGGTCCGATTTAAACGGGAAAAACGACATTATGAAGAGAGCGTGATATAGATTAACATACAAGAGAAAAATCATGCGCAATGACAGGACAAAAGGACCTTAGCGTATATCTTCACTGCTATTGGTCCGATTTAAACGGGAAAAAGGGGGTTATATAGAGAGAGGGATATAGATTGACATACAAGAGAAAAATCATGCGCAATGCCATAAGGACCTTAGCGTGTATCACGTGGGCCGATTTAAATGGGGGTATGTGCACCGGAAAGTTTGACGACTGACGTTTGGCGTTTGACGTTTGACGTTTGACGTTTGACGTTTGACGTTTGACGTTTGACGTTTGACGTTTGACGTTTGACGTTTGACGTTTGACGTTTGACGTTTGACGTTTGACGTTTGACGTTTGACGTTTGACGTTTGACGTTTGACGTTTTTGACGTTTGACGTTTACCGTTTGACGTTTGACGTTTTACGTTTGACGCTTCTGCTAGTATCAAGCGTCAAGGTTAACAGCCCAGATCTCCGAGAGGAGGCGAATCCTACACCCGACAATATTTTTTTAAAGTAAAATAATTATAGTATTCAGTATTAAAATGTCTAGCGAAGAGAATAGACGTAGAATTGAAGAGTTTGGTATAAAAGTTCAAAAACTAAGAAGAGACATAAAATTATATGAAGATAAAAAACAAGTTTTAAGAGATTTGACAAATTTAAGTCTTTGGGATAAAGGCTTTGAGAGATATTATCCTAATCAGTATCCACTTAGAAGAATCCAACCGACGCAAATATGGCCATCTTAAAGGCTAATTTCATTATACTTACGGCTATATTAAACAACGTACTGTATACCAATGTACCGTTGGGCGTACAACAGATGGCGATACGTTTTGATAATCAAACGGAATGGCGAAAGATGAATTTCTCGGTGGTAAATAATATGAAGCTAAATACGTTTTCCATAGCAATCGATGAAGCAAAGAGATACAAATTAAAATTGATTTTTAATGATGGCACTGAAGGAGAATTCAAAGATTGGCATGCTGTTACGACTCCACCACCTCCACCGATCGATTTGAGTGACATGTCAGAGCCCAAATATTCTAAATTATATGTAGTTAGTTGTATAACACTATCATCTACTTTGTTTATAATATTGAAAATTATTGTAAAAATTATAAATAAAAAATTTTATTCTTCTTGTAAAACGAAAATAAATGCATGAAATTAATAAGGAGTTTCAATTAAAAACCTTTTTTTCATTTATAATCATTTATTAATAACAAAAATTACAAAGGTATGCAATTAAGAAACCATTGGCGTAGACTTTCGACGTTCTTCTGGGTACATTTAAATGATCCATTGGCGTGGTACATGTAGGTTTTGGAGTCACTACTGAATTTTTCTGTTGAACACGGGGTTCCATCGAACTTGCATACATCTACTATTATAGGACGTGACACGTGACACTTTTTTAGTAAAAATTCGGCTTTTTCACTTCCTCGCACGTAAATACAATCAGCATGGTTTAGTAAATATGTTTCCAGAATCGAGTTTAACTTGGAATAATCCACGTCTCCAGAGGAATAGTTGATCCCATGAATATGTTTCTCAACATATCTAGCGCTAATTCTATCAGGCGTATTTAGGTTAGAATAAGGTGTAGGCGGTGTAAACAAAGCGTGGTATTGTTTACAACCAATTGCGATACTCAATTCCTTTGGATGAAAAATACCGTCGATGCAGAAGCCTTGGATGTCAACGAATGCGATCCTCATGATGACAGAAACGAGACTGAACATATTATTATTAAATGATACTCTTAACTACTTCCGTAAGAGGACGATATTCCATCAAACGATCATGAATTATGATGCAATATGCTTTGGTATTAGCGGGGAATCCTGTATCTGCTTCTATTTCCAATTTTACGTCAACCGTAGAAGATTTCATGGTCTCTTTCTGCTTTGAACAATCAATCACAAATAATGCGTAGCGTTTGAACGCTTCATAGTTTAGAAGAGCCGTTTTCGGTGTACCGGTTATATAGTTTGCATTAAATTCTGTGTAGTTGTAGTGAGCAATAGCATAGTCGTCTTCTTTAAAATCTAAAAGCATTCGTTCGTTTGGCCAATATTCCCCGTTTAGAGATACTCTAACACCGGTTAGGTTAACATTATCAAATTTAGTGGGGTCGCTACTTAGTTTATTCCGCCTGTCAGTTTGGAAGCAAACTAATATATATCGTGGACGTTCTACGGCAGCACTAGTTTTTACGGCCCAAATTTCTCGTTTAGAATCTTTAGTTATTGATGGTAGTTCATTTAATTCCCAGTTTCTAAACGGGATCAATATAGGGCGATCATTTTTGATGGGTTCCATAAGTTTAATTTTAATCTCGTCATTAGGGAAGATATGTTTAATTTTTACTTCCATACTTTCAATTATCAATTTAACGGTTGTAGAGGTCATACCACTACCACTACCTCCGGTTATAGGCTGCTCTGTGACAATGACACAATCATTATCGTTACGTGATCGAACTAAACGAAATGTTTGCCTACCATAGGTAATCATAGTATAATCATTGAAAACGTTGAAAATGTGTTTAAGAGGCATAAGCAAATTGAAATGTTTTGAACCATTCAGAAGCGGGTTATCGGGATAATTCCATCCCGCAATACTCATGAAACGACTGTATTCCGGTCCATAGCATGTTAAGGCTCGTACGGTGCTTACGATTCCAGGATCTCTAACGACTTCTATTTCTCTAGAGCATTCGCTGTAGGAACAGCTATCGAAAAGAAACGCTCCAAAATTGGGTGCTAATTCACATTTTCCCCCGCCAGTAATTTCCAATTTTCCTTTAATTTCCAATAGAGTGTCAGGCATTGCGAAAAATGCATCAGATTGATTTATGATGAATTCAATGACGTCGCTGTTGTTGAACGATTTAACGTATGGACTATAGGATCGATATTCTTCTTTTCTAATGGTATCATCAAATCGTGGTTTTTTATAAAGGTTGAATTTTGGATCGATACCACCTTCATCGAATCGAAAACGTTTCATCATCGTCGGTTCATCACCATCATCATCATGCTGGCGTTTTCCCATTTTGTTTAGGTTTTAATCCAATCGATTTAAGAAATATTAGGTTTTGTGTAGATATAACGACCTGTCGCTGAGGAGCTCTGGTTGGTACTGACAACGTCACGTATGCAGAAGTGTTTATAACTAAACCCATTTAACGTTCTTGTAACTCCAAATGAAGAGTACTTAGTTCACCGCGAAAGTTTACGGGTCTCTGCTGCTGATCAAGCGCCACAACAGTTATGTTTGTTATTTCTCTGCTACTGCTTACAGGTAAATATATCGGATTATGTGGACGTTCTGATATCCAGGATTTTCGATTATCGGGAACTCGTATATTGAATGCGTAGGTCTATCTCCGTAGAAGGCTCCTTCAGTAATGTTACAATCAAAGTGTATGCTAGATACTTTTATAATGTTTACAGGTAGATCCGATGCATACTTTCGATCTGGAGCAAGAATTGTCTTGGAAAATCCTAAAATATTACCAAGACTATCATCCTGTACAAATGAAATAGCGTGATTTCGGCAGTATATTTCGCATTTGAGAGTATTGTTATTCGGCTGCAATGAAAACTCGTCAATGCTGTTGGTTCGCACCTCCAGTTCCTTCTTTATATATTTTTCGATATCCGTAATTTCATAGCACCCCGTAGGAATTTCGATGATCTTTAATTTTTTTCGATTATTATTTTCATAATAGTAAAACTTCTCTCCATCAATATTGGGTATTGAATTGTACGAACAGAACCCCAACAATCCTAGAAAATATGAATTTTCAGGATTTAATATGATAGGGGTCTGCGGAACGAATGAGAACTCGTTAGTAGTACTCGTTAAAGTTAACAACATGACTGATGTAGAATGAGTGATGTAAGGATTTTTATATATACACATATATAATTTTTATTCATTTATTTTTTAAAATAATAATTACAAGCGTGACAATCAGCCTGCGCATCTGCAGGCCCATCAAAGTGAGTTTGAGCGTCAGGTCTATTATAATGTACGTAACAAGGTAAACGAATTTGTAAATTAAAATTACATTTATATTCATTAGGTAACTTGTGCCAAACATTCAACAATTCTCCAGGTCTAACGTGCCGTATCAAATAGTCGACAGGAAGTATGCTTAGTTCATCTTCTTTAAGGGATTGCAGCGTCCTTTTTCCGTCTATGTACGCTAGTATGGCCTCCATTGTATAGAAACTTTATACATAAATGTCCACAATTAATTTCGTTATAAGTTTGATATGGATCGTCGTTGTAAAATATTTTTGCTTTACCTAAATAACGAACAAGTTCTTTCGGCGGCTTTAGATTACCGAATGAATCAAAATAGTCTACGATATCGTTCATCTTTCTATAAGCTACCCAATGAGTTCCTTGATTTCTCGACGTATCTAAATTTAAAATGGCGGATTCTTTTTGGTGAGATGTCTTTGGTAAAGTGTCTCTCATGAAAACTCCACGAAAATATGGTATTTTTAAACGTTTAGCATACGCAATCAAGTCTTTATCGTATAGAGGTCTAGAGGGTAGCTTCAACGGTAGTTTTTTTGTTTCTTTAAAAATAATCCCAATCCTCCTTTTGCGTTTTTTCGTAAATATAATCCTTTACCAATAGATTTCATAGCTCTATTATGTCTTTGATCTTCTGCAAGTTTCTTTTGAGCATTCTTGGCATCGATGACTGTCTTGGCGATGCCGGCCGCGCCTCCTGATAACGCACCAAGAGCTGATAGACCAGCAAATAATGGAATCAAAGGAAGGAATCCTCCGCTCTTTGGAATCGGAATTATCCTAGGAATTCTAACACTTTTTCGCCCTCCAGATTTTTTAATTAACATTCGTGCTACTTTCAACGCATGAGCGGCTGACTTTTTCAGATCCGATGAAGGATTCTTCTTCAAAGATTTTCCTACTTTTCCTGTAATCGCTCCTAACCCAAGTTTTCGTTTAGCCACTTTAAGCATCCAAGCAACAGCTTGGTCGCCTAATCCTGCACCTATTTTACGTTTAGCCTTCATTCCTGTAGTAACAAGCCAAGCGGCTGATTTTTCACCAAAAGTCGCGTCCTTCGACTTGACGCGTTCCCAAGCTTTGTTTTCAAGTTCCCAATCGGCTTTATGGCGTTCGTCTAGAGAATGATTCTTAGAATATGCAATATCGTGTGCTTTACATGCAGTATCCAAAGGATTAATGCCAGGATCACCACGCGCAAGACGTTTTTGTAATTTAGTACCGGGTCCACAGTATCTATAGCCCGGAAAATGAAGTTCGAACGGTAACTTGTTGATAATAGTATTGAGAACACCTTGTCCCTCGTACACCAACATTTAGAATGATGCATACTTTAGTGAATTTGCTTATATATAGGGTATCGCAATAAAATTGCGATAAACGATGAAGGTAGTTCAACAGACTCAGACGTTGCCCATAAGCAACTTAGATTTTAATACGGAAAAAACTGAAAGTAAACATGGTAAATTATTACCTAATTCGTTTCGTGCTATTATATGTGGACCTAGTGGATGCGGGAAAACGAACGCAATGATGGCGCTTCTTTACGATCCAAATGGAGCTAAATTCAAAAATGTTTATGTTTATTCAAAGTCATTGTACCAACCAAAGTACCAATTGCTGAAAGAAGTTTTATCTGGTATGAAGGAGGTGGGTTATTTTCCATTCAAAGACAACGAAGAAATTCTAAGTCCCAACGATGCTAAACCAAATTCAATATTCATATTTGATGATGTAGCATGCGATGGGCAGCAGAAAATTCGTGAATATTACTCCATGTGTCGACACAAAGATATCGATGCTGCATATCTCTGTCAAACTTACTCTAAGGTTCCAAAACAGATGGTGAGAGATAACTGTAATGTAATTGTGGTATTTAAACAGGATGAGATTAACCTTAAACATATTTTTGACGAACACGTATCGCCTGACATGTCCTTTGACGATTTCAAAAAGGTATGTTGTGAATGTTGGAACGATCGATACGGTACTCTTGTAATCGCAAAAGACTTTGATCTTAACGATGGCCGATATCGTAAGGGTTTTGATAAATATATAAAAATGTAGGTGTCATACGTTACTCATTATTTGACGTCAAGATGTCGACGGATGCAGCTCGCAAACGAAAAATTGCCGAACTTAGACGTTCTATTCGAAGAAAGTACTTGGCTCTAAAACTAGGTCGAACGGAGGAGGATGAATCTATTAATAGATTATTTAAACCAATTGCAGAACCTCTGAGAAAAATTCAAAAAAATTCAAATAACTTGTTAAACGTGTCAAAGATCGAGCCGAAAACAGAGTTAACAAATCAGCAGGATTTCTCTATGTCTCATTTCAATCCACAAACAGCCTCATCGCCACACCAAAAAATAAAAAACATACCGATAGACACTATAGTTGAAGATGATGGAGGTAGTACCCGTGAAGAATTTAGCGAAGTTGATGAACCTGAACATTCTGAAGAACGGATGGCACCAGCAGTAGTTGAGCAATACCTTGAACAGTATCCGCCAATGAGTCAACCATACATTCAAGATTTTTGGAATAAAGATGATAAAATTGATCCCGTGTATGGTCCTATTTATGAACCTGGAAACGATTGGTGGTATTTAGGTGACAAGCGTATAGACTTTGACAAAAACATGGGAAGTATAAAAATCCTAAATTCTGATGGAAAGTGGTATTATGCAAAGGGAACACCAGGATTATATCAGCTTATTTTCTACAGTGATCCTAGTTATACAAAGGAGGATTTGGTCCCCTATAAACAATTTTTAGAAATGTCTAAGGTACACCGAAATTCTTTAGGAAATTTGAAAGGTACAAGGAGAGACAAATATTTAAATATAATAAAACCTATGTTTATACAGGGTGGTAAAGGGATCGGCGTCGTCAAGTACTCTGGTAAAGGAATGTTAAATAAAAACCAATTAATTTACAATAAGAAGCCTATAGAATATGTTTATTGGGATGATCCCAACGAACTTTGCGATCGATTGAAGTTGTTGATGGCTTCGAAGAATGCTGGAAATACTTCGGTAAACAACGAAATCGTCAGCATAATCAACGAACTTCGAGAAGCAGATATCATATATTAGAGTACATTACATATTATTATAATCATTTTCATCATGAGTCTCGATAAGTTTGGACGTAGACAAAGTTCTAAGGCGGTGGAACCATTGCTTAAATTAAGGCAGTTGGAAAACAGTTTTAAAAATAATTATAGCATAAACAAAGTAACTCTGGACAAGTTAAATGACAGTGTAAACGGTATTGCAGATAAAACTAGAGACATTGAGGCATTCATCACGAGAGATCCACCTATAGCAGGCAAACATATGGCAACAAAGAAATACGTAGATGATGCGATTAAAACCAATAAAGGATATCTTCGAAGCGATATCGCAAAATTGGAGGATCAGTTGAAAAAAAGCAATCATGATTTGTTTTTGAAAATACAAACATTAAATGAGAATTTTGCACAATTGACCTTGCTTCATCAAAGAAATATAGATAAGGTGAACGTTGCTTTGAATACTTCTATTAATCAAATTAACGATAAATTATCTTTAGAAATACAAAAAATTGGTGATATGATTAAAATAGGTGATGCTGACATTAAGCGTGAACTTTCGAATGTAACGCAACAAGTATCAACACATCAAAAAGATCTTGAAAGTATTAGCGAAAAATTCGTTAAGTTATATGATATAGATATGAAATCAATTCGCAATGAAATGATTGTTAAAATAGATAATTTGACTGAACAATTGTTGCAAGATAATCAATTGATTTTAGATTTGGATGCAAATTTTAAAGCAATCGCCAATACTACTCATTCTTAGAATTTTTTTCACTAATGCTTAAATTCGTTATAAAACATTAAATCTTTTATTCAATAGTATGGCTTCGAAGGACAAGCTCCAGCTTGTCAACGAGTTGCATAGACCTGCTCGTAAAAACTATCCTAGACGCCGTACAATTATTAAAGGTTTGGATGATCTATGGCAAATGGATTTGGCTGAAATGCGTCCTTATGCGCATCAAAATAAAAATTTCAAAATGATTATGGTTATAATAGACTGTTTTTCGAAATTTATGTGGACACGCCCACTTAAGACAAAGACAGGTGAGGAAATAACGAAAGCTTTTGCCGATGTTCTCGCTCACTCCAAAAGAATACCGAAAAATGTGCAGACAGATCAAGGAACCGAATTTTTCAATACAAAATTCCAAAATTTAATGAAAAAATACAACATTAATCATTATAATTCATACAGTGTTGTCAAAGCTGCAATTGCCGAAAGAGCAATAAGAACTTTAAAATCGAAATTATATAAATACTTTAGTTTAGTTGGAACATACAAGTGGCTTGATGCCTTACCTAACCTAACAAAAGAATATAATGAAACGAAACATAGAACGATTGGATGTAAGCCTGCGCAGATAAATAAGACAAACGAAAAATATATTTTGAAACAAAAATATTCTCACTTGAAAATTGCAGGGCCTAGAAAACTTAAAGTCGGCGACATTGTACGCATTAGTAAAGCGAAACACGTTTTTGAAAAAGGTTATACGCCCAATTGGACTACAGAATTATTTAAAGTTGCAAAATGTAAGATAACCAATCCCGCTACGTATCTTCTCGAGGACATGGAGGGTGCACCAATCAAAGGCGCATTCTACGAAGAAGAATTACAGAAAACCGCAAATCCTGATATCTACTTGGTGGAGAAGATTCTTAAACGCAAAGGAAATAAAATGTACGTTAAATGGTTGGGGCTAAAAGGTAACAGTTGGCTCAAAAACGATGATTTTGTATAGGATCTTATGGAAAACACGAACAAATTTCTGCAAGTCACGGGCCTTTTTGTACAATCTACCGAATGTAAAAGTGGGAGACTATGAATAGGAGGTAAAAGTGGGGAGAGCAAAAGTATAAATTGCAGAAATCAAGCTTGACGTTCTCAGTTGTTTGCAGTCGATCAGTAAAAATGTGCAGTCAAGACAGTGGTATCGAAGTATTAGTCGAGAGTGATAGCGATAGTGATATTATGGATGATATTGATGCTGAATTCGATCAATTTTTCGAAAAGCTAAAACCTTCTGCAGAACTTGACAAAATTGTACAATCCTATGAAGATGCTGCAAAACGTGAGATGCATTACCTACTTCAAACCTCATATATGTTATCAGGATACGACATTCGATGCGGTATAAGTCCAGCGAGATCGTTTACTCCAGCAATCATTTTGGCTCAACATTTTAGGTCTACTAAAATATCTTTTGGAACTTTCGAATGGGCTCTTTTTGTTGATATTCTCAGACAAAAGATGAGCGATTTTTTCGAGGAAGACTTGCCTACATATCCAGACGAGTATGACCCTATAACATTTTCATGTGGCGATTATTGTATGATTACGCAACTGGTTTATGACGATATTAAATTCTTGGTTGTGAAGAAACATGGCGTTGAATACTATTTGTGTGAAGAAGAAGTTCATGAAATTCTTGAAACTGATAAACAATTGGTGTCCAATAGAGTGGCTGCATTAGAAGAACTTAATTTCTGCTTATATTATAATAATATTATCGATTTTTGTAAAACACATGATGACTCTGTACAATTGTTATTTTCAATGTGTGAAATACTTCCAAACGATTTGTTAAACCACGCTCTTAGAGAGTACATTTATTTTTATAAAATTTCTATAATTAATGATTTAAATAAATGATTTTTGAAAACTAGTTTTCTTTTATTTTCATATTCATTGTTCATTATCATTCAAAATGTTTAAGAATACAGACGTGCTTTCTTTATTCTTTATTGCTGCTGCTGCTGCTGCTGCTATAACTCAAGATGATGCTTTGACATATTTACAAAATTTCGGTTACATAAATAAAAGTGAAAATGGTCTTACTGATATTACTAGTGCATTGATAGATTTTCAAGAAATCAATAATCTTCCGGTCGATGGAAAATTAAACAAAGAAACCGTTCGTTTAATAAATAGACCTAGATGTACTCAGGGCGATAATTCTTTTACTGTACATTCCAAATGGAACAAAAAACATTTAAAGTGGTACTTTCCTCAAGCGGGACGGCATACAAGGTATTTTGAAATAGCTAAGAAGGCTTTTGATATATGGGCGCAGAATACTACTCTAACATTTGAAAATGTTCGCATACCTAATCCAAGCGCAGATATTGCGATTTTCGTTACAAAAAGGAATCATAACACTCGCTTTAATTGTCAAGGAAATCATGAATGTACATTTAAGTTTGATGGTCCAGGAGGAAAACTCGCTCACTCGTATTTTCCTAGTAATGACACATGCATCGAGATTCATATTGATGAAGAAGAACCGTGGTATATAGGAGATGGAAAAACACCTGAAGAACAATACAACTTATTTATGGTGCTTGTTCATGAAATTGGACATGCACTTGGTTTAGGGCATAGTAGTAATAAAAATGCAATTATGTATCCTTGGTATCAAGAAGAAAATAGGCCACTCGATGAAGATGATGTAATAGGTATGGAATCCTTGTATGGAAGTCGTCAAAAATTTGCTAAAATTCCTCCAAATATTTTGAAAATGATGACTGAAACCGCTACAAAACCTGCTACCGCCTCTACTACCGCCACAACTACAAAACCTGCTACCGCCTCTACTACCGCCACAACTACAAAACCAACTACCACCACAACTACAACTAGGTCAAATATAATGCCCAACATTCCATCGCAAAAATCGTCTACAAATTTATGTAATATTAAAATACCTAACTTCATGTTTTTAGCAACGGCAGAAAGCTTTCCTAGTTATCGAATGTATGTAGGCCACGAAAGTTTTTTGTAGAAATTAGAGTTAAATGATATGCATATTCCACTCACATCAGAACTTATTGCCGATTACCTTCCTAGAGAGCTCAAATCTCACAACATTTCACATATCTTTCAAAACTCTGTTGGAGACTTGGTTACAATCAGTAAACAAATGGTGTACGTAGTGGCGTTTTCTAATTTAAACATTCAACATAGTTTTAATCTACCAATTAAAAATATTAAAGTTATTAATGCTCTATTTCAAACAAACAGCGGGCAGATGTATCTGTTGTACAACAATGATATATACATTGAATTTAATGAAACTGGAGAAATACTTAATCGAGGAAGAACAAGAGATCTGTTTCCTGGAATTCCTGGAGATCTAACTTCTGCATTTAGATATATAGATGGACATATATACTTTTTCTATCAAAATACCTACTATAAATACAGTGAATATACAAGAAAAGTTGTAGAAGCAGGAACCTTTAGCTGGAATCTGTTTGGAGTACCATGTCCTGATGATAGCATATTGAATCAATTGAAAACTATGTTAGCAAAAATTATTTCTTTTTATGAATAAAATAATAATACTAAAGACTTCTGCTTTTTTATTACCCACTCAAAAATGGAGAAAAATATTTTTTTATTACTTAAAAATCTAGTTACAAATGGTATAAATATTTTTTGTGAATATTACATACATAATCTACAGAAAAATTATTTTTGTAGATATTACATATCTTAAAATTTAAATATTTGACAATATTTCTATACAGAAAAAAAAAACAAAAGTAAATTACATACGAAAAAAAGGATATAAAGCGATTTTTTAAAAATATTTTTATTAGCCAGTGTTTTTGACAAATTACATCCAGAATTTGTAGGAGGTGTATGTAGTGCATTTGAAAAATGTTTTATTCTTTAGAGATACTATAATGGCCCCAGGGAAGTGTGTCAAAACTATTTGGAATCAAATAGCGTTTATCGTCATGAGGACTTAGACCAATTTTCGATTGTTCGATACTATACACATTATGCGCAAATGATCTAATACAACGTTGTGTAGTTGTTTTTTCCTGATTTTCTTTTAAACACCTAACGTAATCTTCGAAGGTAATTTTATGTTTAACTATGTTATATTTAATCCCTTTCGATTTCTTAACCACTTTACCACCCTGCACTTTATAACTATACATTTTGGAGCGAAGTCCTACAAAGTGAGTCATAATTTTCCCATTATTTTCGTCTTTCATTAATCCCAAAACTTTTTTATTAACTCTAGGAATATTATAGATGTTATCTTCGCTATAATCAGACGTATCAAATTCTGCTAAATCTGCTTTTATTACGTCCTCGTATACACTATCACAGAGCAATTCATAGACAAAACTGTCTGTGTCCATGTACATTAATTTGCAATTACTTACGCCCATTTTCGGTAGCATGTAATTGTAATGAAAATTGTACATGACGGTCTTAGACAAGTCTAGAATTGCCTGTCCTACATACAGAGGTTTATTAAATACTATTTCAGACTTTGTTAGTTCGATAGCCATCAAATTTTCTCCTAAAATTGTACGACTATGGAACCGAAAACTTGAGATCAAATTTTTGGCTCCATAACGTCCCTGCCATGATTTAACTAGCTTAACTATACGGTGCTTGCGAATATTTTCCATTGTCTTGCCAAACACTGCGTTGTTCATTAGCTTATAGAGGTTTTTCTCAAAATCATTCTTGGCTGCTGCCCTTAATCGAGTATTTAGCTCGATGTAGGGCTTCAACCAAGCAGATTGATTAAATTTCAAAATTTTATGAATCTTAGTTATAATTAATCCATTAGCCAACATTTGTTTTAAATTTCTATAGTGAACTGTGTATTCTTTTTTATCCGTAAGGGTTGTAAGTAATTTTGGTAATTTTGATCCCGGTGGAACGCAGTGTTCAGCAGCAAATGGAAAATCTTTATGTTTGTCATGCAGATCTCGTGGGTACGATAAATCAACTTGCAAAACGTACCCTACGTTAGAGTCATCCGGTATTGACATCACATCAAAATTTTCGATGTTATCGACCCAGCTGAATCCTCCGTAGGGTAGTAATTCACACATAGCTTTCCCGTATAAATTATTCACGTCTAGGTACATTAGAAATTTTGAAGGTTTCGTGGGATCATACTCAGCCATATATTTCTTATTAGCCTCTGAATATCGGCTACTACACACCGATATTCCACCTCTTATGGCGCTTTCGTAAAACATAACCATGTCTAGATCCTTGAGAAGTTCTAACTTGCATCTTGTATACTTGAGCATACAGTCCCAAGTATAGCCGGGCATAGTGTAATACCATGCAGGATCTAGACCGTACGTCTTAAAACAGTTTTTGCGAAATTGTTCGAAAACATCCGCAAGAAGCAGAATATCAGTTTTTAAATATAGGTCTGAGTATTGCCCCAAATCCTGAATGTTAAATTTTTGCCAAATTTGCTGTGCATGAGCGTATTTCTCAGCACTAATATGTTCATCGTTTAATTTATTGTAAAAGTGTTGAATTGATGGTAATGAAGTCTCGTTTAATTTTTCTAAAGAATCTATATAATCGTAACAAAAAACTCCTTTGCGTGTTAACAATTCAAATTGATTATTAGTTAAATTTGGAAATTCGCGTTTTAAAATTTTCTTCTCTGAGTTATCTAAAATTGAAGCTAGTTCATCAAGAGATGTCCCCATGAATCGCAATGAATCGATAAAACGTAATTTAATGTTAGTTTCATCTGAATGAAGAGTAAATGAAATATATTTATCCTTATTGATTGGAAGTAAGCTCAAACATCCCTTTTTACATAAATTCGTAATCATGAAATGACTATCGTACCCACTTAGGTTGTGAAAGACCACTGGCACAACAAACAATTTTCGGAAATTCAGATTGCATGCTTGGTGCGAAAATCCCCTAAAGGATCCGTTAAAGTGGTCATGGTCCCTTACAATTATGTCCTTGGAGGAAAACTGTTTATTACATATATGACAAGTTTTTGCCTTACATGTATCTGGTTTTTCAATCATAGGCACAATTGTTTTTATTTTAGAATTTACAAATTTTGCTACATCTTCCATTCGATCTGCAAACCAATCCATGCAATCCTCACCGCGATAACTATCGAAATAAGAAAGGCTGTCATCATATGAACATTTTACATAGTAGCCTGCACTATACGCAACATGTTTTTGATATTTTAAAGTTTTAGTTATACTAGGTTGATTGAAATTTTCTAATTGACACTCAAAATCAGCATAAACGATAAACGGGGTAGTTTGCTGATATGTAAAGTTTCGAAATTCAACAAAATCAAATTGAGGAACACTCATTTTATACTTATTTAATTTAGAGCAAAGTTTTTCATGTTCAGCTAATTTATCTTGACTACTAAAATAATTTAAACATCTATCACATATATATTTTTTGGACGTATTTTTATTTAGTTGCAATGAAACTAATCTGGATAAATCTTTAATCCAGCAATAATGATATTTAATCTCCACGTCAACATCATCAACCGGTGGAGCATCGTAATCATTTAATTTTGGATAATACTGATCTTGAATAAGCAAAAGATTTACATGTCGATCTTTTTTATTTTTAGTCAGTCTAGCCGGTACTACTACGTAAGATGTTTTTTTCTCTGTCTCGTTTAATTCTAATGCGTAAACGTTTACCGAAATTCCGTTTATTTTTTCAAATTTTGGAATTTGACTTAATTCCATTGGACAATCTAAATCCTCTGTTTGTAGAAATTGTTTGTAATATGGATACGAGGAGGTTCGATCTGTATTTTATTTTTAGTCGGATAAAGAGCACTAATAATGGACCAATAAAAGCAGGCCTGATCGGTATTTTTAATATTAATGCAAGCTTTTTTATCTGAAATTTGTTTTGGTAACTTAATGTAAGACGATCCGTTTCCCATTTCATATTTATTTACGTTTACTGCTAATAATACGATTTTACTTAATGCCCACCCACTATCTTTCTCCGCAAATTCCGACAATTTATTTAAAATTTTATCTTGCACATTATCTTTAAACCACTCTGTTATTTCAGTCGATTTATCAATAACAGCATTTTTAGTATTGAAATATTTTAAATCTAAAATCTCATTATCGTTAGATTTTTTGATGAATTCGCCACAAAATGTAGTATTAACTTTTAGTGCGTGATGTTCTTTTAATTTTTTTTTTATTTTATTTTTAAAAATAGTCACACAATCATCCAAAAATGTGCCTAAGTCCTTATGTCGGATATTAACTATAATTCCGGTTGTAGCTCTACTTTTAAAACTAGATTCTACATTAGCCCATTTTACGCGTTGCCCCAATTTTGATTGTATGCCCATACCAATATGTCTATTCAAAATTTATTTTCTAAAATGTTTAAAATGTCCCACATTAGTTTCCAATTTACGTAGAGCACCAATAGATAAATTATATTGCCGTCTACTACGAATTGCTTTATTACATGATGTAATCTGTCTTTGTAGTCGTTTTAGCCAAATCTCAGCATCTCTAATTGTAAAATTATCGAATAAAATTTTCCTAAGTTTTTATATAGCCGACAATACCCCGTCAGATTGTTTAATAACACTAAAAGGATTCATTTTAACACTGGCAAATAAAAAAATATTAAAAAAAAATCGCTTACCCTTTTATCCTTAATTTTCGACAATTTCAAAAGATGCAGCTGGATGCGGTTTTCCTGTGTCAACGGTTCCTCTGAATGTGAGACTGTACTGCCTGTCTGTGAGGTGATGTAGGTATGGTTTGTAAGTTTCTACAACCCGTTGTGGTAAAAATGTTACACCGTGCTCCAGTTCAACCAAAATGCTTGGGCCAAATTTTCCTTGTATTATTTTTGACTGGATAATTTTAAATGGAGTTCCAATAGGTAGAGTATTCAATTTAATTATTGGTTTATGTTTCCTTTCTGTAATTAAAGATACCTCGTTAAGTTTTGATGTATCCATCTATAAAAAAAATACACGTTTTGAATAAAAAAGTTCTCTCAATTTAAAAAATTTTGATTAAAAATATTTAGAAAATTATAGCAAAATCTGTTATGCTGAAAATTTAGAGATTTAGAACTTAAAAATACGTTCAAATCGTTTACATGGAACGAAAAATTATGATTAAATTCAAAAACAAAATATGGTATTTACAAAAAGAAATTAAAAAATATACTAAAAATCGTTTACATAAAAAGTAGAGAGTCAGTAAACTTTAAAATTGCTTCAAAAGCAAAGAGATTGAGAAAAATCTACTATTTAGAGGATAAATTATAATTAAATTTGATAGAAAACAAAAGATGATGAAAACCTAATAATAAAATATATATTTCTTACCTTAACGTCACTGTATATTAACTTTAACACATACCAAATATTTGTTGCTGTTGTTGTGGATTGCTGCGGTGATCTGTTCTTGCTGCTACTGTTCTCGGTGCTGGTGAGACGTAAACTGAGAAACGATGTGTTTTCTAGGTCTTATATCTTCGTTGTTGTGACGTCAATGAATAGTCTTTTATTTAAAAACAACTGCTATATCAGTAAACCGGTGATCTGTTCTTGCTGCTACTGTTCACGGTGCTGGTGAGACGTAAACTGAGAAACGATGTGTTTTTCCAGGTCTTATATCTGCGTTGTTGTGACGTCAATGAATAATCTTTTATTCAAAAACAACGGTTATATCAGTAAACATTTCTTGTGAATGCGGTTGAGAATTTTCTTATCGGAATTATAACTTCCTGTAAATGTGGTTTTATTGTTTTGAGAACTTTCTTATCAAATTCTAACTTCCCGTGTAACTGTCTGGGAAATATTTTATCAATTTTCAAGTTTCAACAAATGTGGTTTTGTTATCAGCGAGACTATATTATTTTGTTTAAAATTAAATTTTATAATGCATGATACAGGGTGGTGTCTTAATGGTTACAATCAATTTATTTTTCTTCAGCGTATTCTCTTGGTGCGCAAGTTTAACGATACCATTAAACTCCTTCGGTCTCTAATAACGCTTTACAACATATATTAGGTCAACCACGTGACCATTCAGCATGTAGCTCTAATTTTCCTGAAATTTTAATATGTAGTGTAGTTTAGTATGTTATTCAAGGAATTGACGTTAAAACATGGTGTTAGAAATATTTTTTGAGCTAGAGTGTTTGGTTAGATATTAAACTAATCTGTTTGACTTATGAATCAATAATCTGAAGTCTGTTTGTTTGTAGGTGCTTTAGATGCAAAGATACAACCTTTTTAACCTTGAAAAGACATTTGGTCAATTAAACAAAACCTCTAGTGTATATTGGGAAGCAAATAGAATACAATGGCATCAAAATTTTTCATATTGCGTCTATAACTAAACTTCCTCCAGATCAAAATGCGATAAGAAGTTTGACGGTACCATTAAACTCCTTAGGTATCTAATAACGTTTTACAACATATATTAGGTCAACCACGTGACTATTCAGCATGTAGCTCTGATTTTCCTGAAATTGTAATATGTAGTGTAGTTTAATATGTTATTCAAGGAATTGACGTTAAAACATGGTGTTAGAAATATTTTTTGAGTTAGAGTGTTTACCCACAACCCCCAGTTTTCCCTGTTTAAATCGGACCAATAGCAACAAAGATAGACGCTAGTGCCACGTTCATCATTCTCTACGTAATATCGTTTTTCCCGACGTCAAACGTCAAACTTCAAACGTCAGTCGTCAAACGTCAAACGTCAGTCGTCAAACTTTTCGGTGCACATACCCCCATTTTTCCCATTTAAATCGGACCAATAGCAGTGAAGATATACGCTAAGGTCCTTTTGTCCTGTCATTGCGCATGATTTTTCTCTTGTATGTTAATCTATATCACGCTCTCTTCATAATGCCGTTTTTCCCGTTTAAATCGGACCAACGATAGCTGAGATATACGCTAAGGCCCTTTTGGCTTTATCACTACGCAAAAATTCTATTTGACGAAATTTAATCCCCCCACTCCCCCCACTACCCCGTTTTCCTCTCAGACCGTCTGTCTCACTCTTAGCCATTGAATATGTACCTCTCACTCTTACACGTTGAATTCCCTATGTGAGGCAGAACAGACGTTGTCTATCTACTATTATAGTTATCAGAAACAAAGAATTTTAACTTATAGAGATTATCAGAACTTTGATTTTTCAGTTTTTGAGCAATGCCTACGCAGTATTCATTGGGACAACCTTCTGTATCTTAATGATATTGAAAGTAAGGTACGCTATTTAACAGATGCAATATCTACAATTTTCGATGAACATGCTCCTTTTCGAACAGCTAGAATAAGTAACCCTAAAGCACCTTGGTTAACTCCTACATTAAAACTCATATTTAAAGAAAGAGATACTGCCCTAAAAAAATTTAAATTAAATAAATCCACTGAAAACTGGAACAATTACAAAAGACTTCGCAACTTTACTTTAGCATCCTTGAGACGAGAAAAATCTGCGTATCTAGAATTTTTAAACAACCAGTCGTCTTCTAAATTTTACAAAGCGCTAAAACAAATGAAAATTCAATCGACAAAAAATATCGATTTACCTTCCTCACTTTCCAATCCTTTTAAAATTAATGAATATTTTTCCTCTGTGTTCCAAGACAGTAATGAAAGATGCTTGGATTCAATTTTATTTTATAGAAGTAACTCCTTTAGTAGAGATATTAAATTTCACTTCAAAACAATAACACTATCTCAACTCTACACTATCATTTTGAATATAAAATCAAATGCTGGTGGTAATGATAATATAAACATGTCAATGTTAAAATTGTGTCTAAATATTATTGATGTTTATCTGCTACATATTATAAACTTATGTTTAGAACAAGGATATTTCCCAGAATGTTGGAGACAAGCTTTGATAATACCCTTACCTAAAAAGCACAATCCTAGTTCATACAATGAACTGCGTCCAATAAGTCTACTGCCTCTAATTTCAAAAATTCTTGAACGTGCAGCCTATTTCCAAATATACGAATATCTTTGTGAAAATAATATAATCCCTTTGCATCAGTCGGGTTTTCAAAAGGGTTTCAGTACTTCAACAGCTTTGGCACATTTAAGTGACAATATTTTCATACATTATACAACTAGACGACTGAAAATTTTCGATTATACGAGACGTATTGCCTGAAACACCACGAGACCGTAGGTCGAGTGGTGTTTTGTTAGGCAATACGTCGAGTTTCGGAAATTTTCAGTTGTCGAGTTGTATACAGATAGACTATAGCACGAAATTATTAAAAAAAAATAAAAATAATGAAAAAAAAAAAAGAAAAATAAAGAAAAAAAGAAAAAAAAAAGTTTTCTAGGGGAATCGAACCCTGGACCTTGCGATTGCAGAGCGAGAACTCTATCGCTAGACCACCTGGATAATTTAAATAACATTTCTATTTATATATATATATATATATATATATATATATATATATAGTAGGTAGACAGCAATCTACTAAATTTCAAGTTATTTCAAGTTCTATTTACCTACAAAAAAGTTCATGAAATGAAAATAAAAAGTACATAGGTAATTTGTTTTATTTAAATTTATTTATTACTTATATTGAACGTACAATTATTAAAAACATTATTTGACATTGGAGCCACGGCACTTGTAGAGCAAAGAGTGGAGGATGTTGTAGTTGTCTCATTTCTTAAATTTGATATAATGTTCTTATGATGGTCCTCATTTAACTGCAGGTATGGTTGTATTGAATGCTCTGAAGTATGACCCGTAATTTTAATAATTTCTTGGACACTAGTGCCTGCTTTTGATAATCCACTTATTGCGGTCGATCTGTTAGAATGATTGGTTATTTTTACCTTTTTTGTATCGATTCCTATAGCTTCTGCAGACAGTTTTGTCCATTTATTAATTTCGTTTACTCCAAGTGGACAATTTTTATACCAGCAACTAGTCGGATATTTGTCCCAGTCTTTATTTACAGTAAGAAATAGACGTCTGGTTTTTATATTTTTGGTCCGTTTGCTCATCATTTTATTGTACAATCTAACAGGACAATGAGTGGGGTTTTGTGTATTTGGAGTTAACCATTTACTATCAGTAGTTCGTTGATTTCCTCCTTGGGCAGTTTTGGAAAAAACAGTATTATATTCAATACGTCCTGTTTTCTTGCCGTAGTTGTCTGTTTCTTCCACAAAATAGTCTAAAAGAGCTGACACAGCCTCACCACCACGCCAGGCTAGTTCTATGGCTGCAATATGATAAAATTTACGCTGGAGTCCGGAGGGTGTATTTTCATCTAATGCATTTAGAATTTTCTCAATATCTTCAATATTTAATGCAATAGAGCTACTCTTTCTTTTTGACGGAATAGCTTGAAGTTGTTTGCGTTTGGCGTTTTTCGCGAGTACCGCAGTGCGAAAAACAATATCTTTAAATGGATCGATGGTGCGATTAAACTCTTTGAAGTATTTCTGCTGCACTCTTTTGGCAGTAAGATTCCAAATAGTTTTCACTACACCTTCCTTGTAGTCGGTGCCGTCGGCTTTTCTCATGTTGATTGCCCAATCTTTAAGAATGTTGCAAAGTTCTTCATTAGAAGTATTTTCAGTTAACTGATAACTGCGGTCATCACAAAACTTTTCAAATTGTCGCGAAACGAATGATTCGGTTTTTACCGTGTTGGTTGGTTTACTATTTTCAATAATTTTATCAATTAATTCCGTAGAAATATTGCTAAACCGAGCCATGATCAAAATTGACAACTGTCAAATTTTGAAATGGAGATCACAGTTACCTATCCCTCGAGTTTTGACATAAGTGAATATTCGAACTCTTGTATATTCGATTATACAAGGGTTCGAATATTCGATCTGCGTCATAATAAGTAAATAACCGTTGTAATACATGATAACTATGGAAAATCGAGCGTTTTCATTGGTTCATATTTCAATGAGTGGTATAGTCAATAGTATTGATAAGAAAAAAGCAGGTGTCCTAGTTCTACTAGGTTTTAGCAAAGCGTTTGACACCATTAATCATAGTCTTCTTATATCCAAGTGTCAATATTATGGATTTGATAGAATTTCATTAGGTTTCATAAAAACATACTTAAGTAAACGATCACAGTTAGTTACAGTAAACGGTCAGAAATCAACATCCATTCAAATCAAATCTGGTGTACCACAAGGTGCAGTCCTAGGGCCCCTGCTTTTCTTACTCTATACTTCGGATTTCTACAAACACGTAAATAATTGTGCAGTCCAATTTTTTGCTGATGACACTCAGCTGTTCCTCGATTTTTCGCCGAATGAAGTCATTACTGCAGTTGATAAGATTAATCAAGATCTTAAAAAAATTGATAACTATTCGCCTGTTCATAACCTTCACATTAATGCTTCGAAATCCAAACTATTATTATTCTGTAGTAAAAATATTAGACAATATATAAAGAACAATACAACTCTGATGATATCTGGTGAATCTATTCCACATGAAACTGAGTCTATAAATTTAGGGTTATACTTTGACGATCAAATGAGGTTCAGTCAACATGTCAACTATGTGTTACAAAAGTATTATAATGGTCTTCGCTTGCTTTATTCTAATAAACACATCCTACAGAACCAATCTATAAAACTAAAACTTTGCCAAAGCCTTGTAATTTCAAAAATATTATATGGAATTGTTGTGTATTATCCTTGTTTAACAGCTGCTGATTGTAACCGTTTGCAAATTATGCAGAATAAATGCTGCAGATGCGCAAAAGAAAATTCGATCATATTTCCCAAGCCTTCTCCCAAACTGGCTGGCTAACTGTTACTAATTTATATATATTTATGTTCCTTTCTTTTGTTTTTAAAATACTTTCTACTGCGTCACCATTATATCTTATGAGCAAATTAACTTTTATATCGTCTACGAACAATGTAAACATAAGAAACAATTTTAATTTATTAATGCCTCGTCACTCTAGTGCTATTTATAATCGTAGTTTTTCGTATAATGCGGTTGTTCTGTACAACACTTTACATACCAATATTAAAAAATCACGATCTCTACCTGTTTTTAAAAATGCTTTAAAAAGGCAACTCTTTATTAGTCAAATGTAAACTGGTAGATATAATGAGCTACTAATGTCAAATTGTATTGATAAACTTTTAATATTATAGTTATTTAAATGTATATGTTTTGTTAGGGTTAGGTGTAAGAATAGCCACAGGCTAAACCTCGCCCATGCTAACTGTACAAAAATGTAATTATTTTGTGCAAATAAAGACCCGTTATTATTATTATTATTATTATTATTATTATTATTATTATTATTATTATTATTATTATTATTATTATTATTATTATTATAATTAATTAATAATAGGAAGTGCTGACTCATTAAATATGTTTAAAAAGCAAGAAACTCTTGCTCAAAAAGGTATACTACAAAGTGGATAAATTTTTCTATGATTCCTTGAATTAAGTAGTTCATTTTAATTTATGTGTATACTCCTGTATATATATTTCTCGATTGTCATTTTTCTACTTAGGTTGTGCATTTTTATTTTTATATTTTGTCTTGATATTAGAATTTAAAAAATTTCATTTATGAATATTTTGTTTGTTTCTTTTCCTTTGAATTTTAACTTATGTTATCTATCTTTGTTAATAAGAATGTAATTAATTCTTCAACAATAAATAATTTTGAATCGATTTAAATAAACTTGTGTATAATGTTAATGAATGCTGAACAATAAAATTAAGGTGAAATGAATTATGATCAGTATATTTTTTTAGTCGCCAATTTTCTTAAATAATCAGTTTGAAAGTATGTAGTCACTTTTATAGAATATAAATGTAATAATTTAATTTTAAATTAGTCATCAAACATGGCCATCAATAACTTGTATGCACAGTACAATTACTTTCTTGTATGGTTGTGTGCTGGTAAACCCCTTTATGTATTTAATAAATAGAAACACTTGGCAAAACATACTTTATTTTAATAAAAAGCACAGAGGTGTTATTTTAAATTGATTTATTTATGTTTAAAAATGGTTGATACATAATGTTTACTTCTTTATCTTGCTTAACACTTATAATGTATATTTCTTGTTCTAAATTTAAACATTTAGCGTAGTCTCTTAAGGTAGTAAACCCAGGTAAAGGATAATGAACAGTTCTTAAAATCTATAAGCCTTAGGACGAATGCTTCTTAGAGAGATTGTGGATGCTATGTCATCCGAACTTTAAAGAATTTTTTTTTTGTTTTCATTGCATAAAACATTTATTTGACCTAGAGTGAAACATTTACTTTACTTTCCTGAATTTCCACTTGAGAATTATTTTTCAACTGGCTAATTTCTTCTTTCAATGAAAGTATTTCTATATTTGATTTGTTGAATTTTTCAGTAATTTTGTTTAGTTCTTCACGAAGACTCTTAATAGTTTTCTCTAAAATAATAATTTCATTTCGGTGGTCACATCTGAAACAATAACATACAGTTAATATTGAAATAAAAGCAATTATCACTTCAAAGTTTAATATTTAATAAAAAAAATTGTTTTGAAATGATTGTAATGTTAATTAGTACATGCTAAGTTGTGTAATTTTCTTTTCAAAGCCACATTTTTTGTTAATAAGGTAAATTTGTACATATGTTTCTAGTTCTGATGATACCAATATATTTTGAGTGTCTGTTTCCAAACTTTGATTCTCCTTGTCCTGGTCTGCAGTTGACAATTGTCTGGAATGTCCCGAAATATTAACAAAGCTCTCAATAAATGTTTGTTGATATCTTTTTGCATGCCTTCTTAATCTATCCTCACTTTCTGCAGATAATTGTCTTTTTTTCAATGGGAGATTTTCAGTAGGAACTGCCGTTTGTTTTAAGTTTCTGCCAGTCTTAGTGGAGTAGTTTAATAGCCTCTGCTGTAAGGGTATTTCAAAACTATCCTTCGAAAAATGTATGGAACAAATAATACAAGCTTAAAAAAGAAACAAGACATAAAATGAATCATATTCAAATTAGGTTTGCAAAAATCATACCATTTTTCAAATTAATTGTATCTTTTCACCCGCAACCGTTGACCCAGGCTTTGGCTATATCTGTTTTCGGAAATCCAAAATACTTAATATTTGTTCCCTTTGTTTTTCTTGAATAGTTCTTGCTGCCAAACACTGCACAACCTGGCATTTTGTTAGTAACTACACACCCTAAAATATAGTAGATTTTAATGTACCAATAATATAATAATAATAATAATGATATATTAAAATAACAATAATGAATAGAAACTATTTTTTTTATCTTTAAAATACAACAAAAATGTTACATAACCTAACTTTATATCAATTACACTACCAACTTAATTAGAAATTAATTTAATAATACGTACCAATAATTTCTAAACAGGCCTATTGATATATAGAAATTATATTAAATATTAAGATAAATATATCTATAAACTTCTAAACACTACCAGGAAAATATTAGAATAACTTTAAAAGTCGCTTTTTAACATTGGAGACATAGGCAAAACAAAAATATGCTCCGAAGATGACGTCATGCGCAAGAATGACCAAATTTCGTACCGCTTACCGCTTCACCTGTATTCTTCCACCATGTTTATTACCAATTTTTGTCTTCCTATTAAAGTGGTTCCAGGTATTTTCTAACAATCCCAAGCTTCGCAGGTATATTGGGAGGCAAGCTATTTGGCTATAAGGCTAAGCAGAAAGGTCAGAAGCCATGCATACCATAAGAATAAGTACTACCCGTACAGAAAAGCCTAAAACAATAGATTATAATTATTTACTTCCTTTATTAATGATCATGAATTTTGGTTGAGAAAACTTACCATGTGTGGTGAGTGGCTTAGAAGTAGATTAGTTTTAAAAAAAAAAGTATATTTTATCCACCAAGTGTATTAGCAACTCTGCTTATTACTTTTTTCCAAAACTAATGAAGTAATCTTTCTTTTAGGGCTAATTTAATCCGAAAATTCATCGAGAAATAGGGAAGCACATGTTTCAATTCAGTAGCCAAAAAAAAAAAGAAAGAGGTAGTGAAAAGAGACAGTTAATCTTACGACAAAATGGAGTAATTCATGACCGATAGGAAAGTAGATATTGACCCTTACTTTAGGACGAGGCCTGAAGGAAAAAGAAGAAACTAAAATGAAGAAGAATCTCGAAAGACTGCATTATTGTACAGAGACTAGGTTATGGTAATAATAACAAAAATTAAATAAATGTTGAAATTAAGTTTAATTAGTTTTATTTATTAAGGCAAGTACCAGAAGATTTTCTCTTTTAAAATTAAATTGAATAGTTAGTTAAAATTATACAAAATCATAACAAACATTACTTAAATGTACTTTTAAATTTAAATTACTTTCAACCCGTAACAACATTATCAGAAAAAAGAGATTTCAACGAACAAAAAACTCCCCAACTTTTTTTAAAGAGCTGACATTTTGACGCGAGAATTTTCGATTGAAAATTAGGGTGTTTTTTCGATATTAAGTCAAAATAATAAACTTTGGATATTCCAAGGGGAGCATCAAAATAAGGTGAAAAAATAAATATTTCAAATCAAAAAAAGGTATATTTTCACCAAATTATTTTTTTTGCATAAGATAAAAATAAAAAACCAAAAACTTGATTATTTGAATTTTTCACATAAATTTTGAGGTTATGTGAAAAAAGTGTAATCACAAAAGTTGTAGGTCTCTTTATTACCTACAACTTTGTTATTTATTTTTTTTCCATAGGACTTACCCTTAAAAACTCACCTTCTTCCACTTCCCGACCTCAGATCGCCTGTAAATTATGTTTCCTTTATTTTTGTTATATTCTCGTCCTTTCTTAACGGGTTTCATTCTACTATAATTTTTTTCACTTTTTACCATTTTTAAAATTATCGACCCTGGTCTATAGTGTCCTCAATCTTTCATAAAACAGAACAAAAATTGGCAAAAGAGGTATCGTTAAACTCTACTACAGATAGTATTGCTGAGAGTGCTATTTAAAAAATAAATGTTAGGGGTAATTTTTATGGGGTAGTTTAACAAGCTCAGTATACAAAATGTTGTTTCTTTTCATTTGCATAATTGTTTTTTAAAGTAGAAATATGCTATTCCTATTTCAAGATAATCATTATTTTGACTAATAATTTTTCACTTATTTCATATGCAAATTAGGTCATACGCACGTGTAGAGATTCGGTGTTCCATCCATAATTTAGATCATTACAAAACGGTAGTCATTAAAATCCACCATTAGATAACAAATCAGGACATCATCAGTTGATTAGGTTAGTTTATTGTTTGACTGAAAGCAATCGTGATGAAAATGATGTCAAACTAATTATAATCAAATCAAAATTAAACCGTGTGAAATGTAATTACTGTTTGAATTTCGGCAGATCGATAATAGGCATATTACTTAAAACACGATATTTTGTGACTTAGTGTAATAATTAATAAAATAACTCTTGAAAGGATCCCGCACTTTTTACATTGATTTTGGGTACTGGCAGAATTTGTTCAAATTTTAGTATGTTATTTTTCAGGTCATTAGGAGCAACTTTCTTATGGACCCTTCGAGCATATATATTTCATAGAGTCCGCATTCAACAGAGTTTGTTTGGGTTATGGGGGGAAATAGGTAGACACTATTTTCAGTGTCGCATCATTTTTACGGGGGTTGCAATTAATATAAATAATAAATTTGATACATACCTTTAAAATTCTTTAAATTATGCACATATTTTATAAACTTGCATTATTTAAGTAGGTATCTAATAATAGTAAATTATTATTATTATTTGTGTTGGACACATCAGATTTTTTTAATTCAAACATCAGAAAGTGTAATACGGAAAAATAAAGGTTGAAATAATAGGCAATAAAGAAGATAAGAAGCTTATATTTAAAAATTAAATATATAAATAAATATTAGGTATATTATAAAAATATAAAAGAATTTTTTGCAATAATTTATTAAACATAAAAATATTGTTCGTAAACAATGTTCAATAGATTACTAAACGATATACTACTGTATAGAAATAGAAATCAAGCTAATGCTTAGGTACATTTGCACAGCCAGTTGTTAACAAATAAATGAAGCTTAATTTTTATCGGAAAACTGTCTTAAGATTCAATTATTTCTTAATGACTAGGAGTATAAATAAAAGAAGTCTAAAATGACTTTTTTATTAAAAAAATCACAATAAGCTTTGCTTATTTCTTAACGACTAGCAGTCTACTTAATTAAAGAACATAAGTATTTAATAAAAAATAATGATTGTCAATTTTTGTGATTTATAAAAAATATAGTTAGTAATAGGTAAGTATTTGAAAATAAAATTTATGTTGTATTAAAAAGTACTTAGTAACTTATATGTTTTCTAATTCTGCATTTTCTTTTTCTGCAACAGAGGCCTCATGGTTTATATCATCACTGAAAAATTAAAAAATTTTGAACGAATAACCCACAAGTGCAGGGTTCTTTACCTTTTAGTTTCATCTTCTTCTGGGCCCTCAGTAATAATAATAATAATAATAATAACGTTTATTCAGGAAGCCAATGGTATAAAACATAACAGCATTATAATGTAGCGGATATCAAGAATATAAAAATAATAATGAAAAAGGAAAATGAATAATACAATAGAAACCTACACAAATATGAACTTACTGAAAAGGACATATTCATCGTCAATCATACAAGATGAAAGAAGATGGTTTTCAATATATCCTGATGTAAAAAGCACAAAAAAAAAGAATTATAACAAAGATTATAATAGTAAATCCCACAAAAAAGAGACAAACAAAATTATTAATTAAATAATAATAATTAACACCAATATCTATTTATAGTACCTATCTAACAATAATAATAATACTACAATAATTGTTAATTGCGAAGCATCAATGAAAATATTTTTGATAAATCTTAAATTTTAAACGATACTTCCATGTCACTATTTAATATATAACATTTTATTTTACGCTTTAATGCACTTACAGATAAGTTTTTAAGTTCAGGGGGGAGAGAATTGATTGTTTTATAAAATATGTAAGTAAAAGAGCTTTCAAACATCTTAGTCTTGTGTTGCGGGATTGATACAAAATTTCTTCTACGGATATTAAGATTATGAACATCGCTTCTAAACCTTATCTTGTTATGTAAATATGACGGCGTTTTAAATAGTAAAATTTTTTGAAATAGGCAGCAGGAATGCAAAAAACGAGCTTGACTTACTGTCAGCCATTTTAGTTCACTCCTTTTACGAGAAACCCGTTGATTTTTTTTTAATTTATAAATTAATCTAATGCAGGTATTTTGAATGCGCTGAAGACGCTGGTTATTGAATTAAGTAATGCATGGTCCATAGACTGAATCACAAAAGTTCAAGTGAGAAAATACAAGCGATTGACATAATAAGATTTTAGAACGATGATCCAGGGTGTCTTTATTGCCGTAAATCATTTTTATATTCGTTACAAATTTTTTTATTATAATATTAATGTGTTTTTCAAATCTAAGATCAGTATTAAGGAATACACCCAAGTTTTTTGCGATATGTGTATTAGGCAATATTTCATTGTTAACTTTAATTTTAAGTTGATCATTGTAATTAATTATCTTTTTTCCTGCCAAACAGCATAACATGAGATTTAGAGGGATTTATATCTAAGCAATAGTCATTAGATAATTTAAAAAGTAAATTTAAATCAGAATTTACTTTGGCTATGCTTTCTTCAAATTTACAAGCAGGGAATGAAAGGTAAATCTGAGTATCATCCGCATATTGGTGAAAATTACAATACTTCAGTGAATCTGGGAATAAAGATGTATAGATGTAAAACAATAAAGGCCCCAAAATAGATCCTTGAGGGACTTCATTTTCTATTTCTAGTGAAGAAGATAATTTATCTTTATATTTAACATACTGCATTCTATTTTTAGGATAGTTATTTATAATACATTTCGCATTTTCATTGAAACCTTGGTGGTGTAATGGCCCTATTAGCATTGCATGATTTATTCTGTCAAACGCCTTGCTATAGTCTAATAATACTAAAACTGTAAGGTGATTTTGGTCAATAGCTCTAATAATATCGTCAATGACTGAGAGTAGGGCAGTGTTGCAACTGTGATTGGGGCGAAAACCAGATTGATTAATAGGAATAATATTATAATAATCTAGGAAGGTTTTTATTTGTTGATAAATAACTTTTTCCATAACTTTAGAAGCTGTGCAAAGAATACTTATAGGCCTGATATCTTTAAATTCATTTGAATTTTTTATTTTGGCCAATGGAATTACTTGCGCAACTTTCCATTATGATGGAAAAATTGCGGTACTGATAGAACTGTTAATGATGTGAGTTAAATATTTTATTACAAACGGACAGTAGTAAAGTAACATGTCCAGTCCAATGTCATCAGCACCAATAGCTTTAGATTTTATTGACAATAATATTTTATATACATCATTCTCACTCACTTCGCTGAAATGAAACTTGCCAAGTCCTTCTTTTCTGCTAGAGCCAAGTCCTGATTGCAATACACCTGAAATTAATCTAGTTCTTCATCCGCATCCAGTCTTTGACGTAAACATATGTCCAGAAAAATGATTGGAACATAAAACATCACTATTTGAAATGTTTTCTGGATTAGGTTTCAATATGTTTCATCAAATGCGTTTTTCGGCAGGATTAGTTGGAAACCTACAAAAAACAAAAATTATTGATTTAACATCTTCAAAATTATCATGATAAAATGAGATAAAAACGAAAAGCTTGTTTATATTGAAAAATTGTGATTATTTTTTTTTACTTTTTAGTAGAGTCTAAAATCTAAAACAATATTCCTCATACATAATACAGGTTCTTAAAATTTAATTCACTTAATTTACCATTTATTTTAAATTCATGTTTAACGGCCTTTCGCATAAAATGTAGGTACTTAGGTTTCTTTTAAAAAATTGGTAGAGACGCTAATGGTTACTTACTTGTGAATTGACCTTGACGATGCCTTTTCGTATTTCTATTTAAAACTTACATAAACTCTCACCATTGTTAAAATGTGTATCACTAAAGTATTAAAATACAAAAAATCACTTATAAACTACAAAAATAAGCTAGAAATTAATGAAAGTCAAAAATCAAATGACAGTTTTGACAATTTCGAACGATTTGACATGCCAAGCAAAACGAAACAGACCAATGGGAATGATGGACACTATATTTCCCCCCTGTACCAAAACAAAGTCCATTTGGACGATGGCTCTAGTAATATATGCTCGAAGGATGGACCTTAAGTAGGCAGCTCTACAGGGTGAGTTGTTAGAACGATTCAAAAGTAAGGAGTGCAGAATTAATATCTTCAAATATATATGCACCACTCTTTAGTATTTCTTGTCTTTTCCATGAAACGTATGTCATGTGTTACCCTTGTATATAGTTTGTTACTGCTTACTTACATTTTGCAAAATAAATTATACAGCGTGTTCAAAAAATTAGGAATATCAGTTACTGAAATTTGGTGCATTTACATGTATTACCATAGTTAAAATATGACCTCTGGCCATTTCTTTATTTCATTTCATATTATCTTTTTTTTTTCTATGTTTGAATTCAGATCGCAATAAATAGGAAATTAGTCATTCTGTTTGTTTTTAGGTATAGAAATTTCCTTTATTATTTATTGTCAGATATTTTTCTGTATTATTGTAAAATTAATGTTAATTTTTTTACAAGGCACGTTGTAATAGTTATAATAATTTTATTACCGAAGAAAACGCTATCGCAAAACATACTTCAATTACATAAATTATTATAAAATCAAATGTACAATGTATAATAGATGTGTTTATTATATTTTTTTTAGGTGTTAAACATATCTGTTTATTGACATAATTTTTTTTTTTGTTTATTCAACTAAATCAAATGATGTTGAATTTTTTTTTCTTATTATGCTTATATAGAGCTCTGTTTAACTTCATGCAGGTACATACATATTACCAGAATACACGAGGGCTGCGTACAAAGACAGTAGATTTTTTACATAACTTATTGATTGAATCGTATGATATTATCTTTTTAACAGAAACGTGGTTAAATGATGGCATTTATGATGCAGAACTTTTTGATAATAGGTATGTGGTATACAGAAAGGACAGGGATCTGCAATACACGGGTAAGAAATGGGGTGGCGGTGTTTTAACTGCGGTGCACAAGAAATACAAATCAAAATTGATAAATTTGAATGCGGACTTAGAGGTCTTATTTGTTGAGGTGGACATGTATGGCAATAAATTTATTTTCTCTAATGTATATATTCCTCCTTATTCTAGAAATGATAGCTATATTTCCTTTTGTGAGTTATTTTCCCATCTAGATACTTTTATTGACTCAAATACATCAGTAGTGGTATTGGGAGATTTCAATCTGCCTCTAATTAATGGAATTAATTTTAAATTTCTCAATAGCTCTTCCGATGCGTACTTGGCAATATCAGAGCTAATGGATATGTTTAATCTTGGCTCCTATAATAATATATTAAATGAAGATAATAGAACTTTAGATTTGATTTTAAGTAATATCAATATTCTGGTAGATAAACATCAACAACCTCTGATAGTGGAAGATAAAAAACATCCAGCTCTTTCTTTAAGCTACAGTATAACTAAAAATGTTAGAAATATACCTCGACTCAATAACCTGATGCACCAGTATAACTTTAAAAGAGCAAACTTTCCTCTTTTATGTGAACTACTTAGGGATTGTAATTGGGAATACTTAGGTTGTATACAAGATGTTAATACAGCAGTAGATTACTTCTATCACAATCTCTACGATATTTTTGATATTTGTGTACCCAAATTTCAATCTTTAAATGGCAAACGTAATACTTACCCTGCGTGGTTTACCCCGGAAATAATTCGCTTATTAAGGGAAAAGAAAATTCATCATAAATTAAAAACCAGATCGAACTCCCATCTAAACGAATTTAAAAGATTGAGATCACTATTAAAGCATTTAATAAAACAAGAGCATGCATCTTACATGCAAAATATGGAAATTAATATTGCACTAAATCCTAATCTATTTTGGAACTTAGTAAATAATAATAAAAAATCAAGCACTCAAAACACTTTCTTTAAAGGGAGTAACGGAGAACATATTACAGATAAAAAAGCCATAGCTGAAGGATTCGCCAACTATTTCAAATCAGTTTTTGAGCAAAAATCTTCAGAGTATAATATTAGTTCCTTTCTCTTAGATTCTACCAAAAATTTTAATACCCCACAATTAAACTTTAGTCGAGTTACAGTGCAGGATATCAACAATGCCTTTGCTAGATTAAAGCCCAAATTCTCCGCAGGTCCTGATGGGATTCCAGCATATATTTTTAAAGCATGCCGCGATTACCTTGCTTATCCACTAATAGTGCTTCTGCAAAAAGCTCTGGATAATGATGTTTTCCCAATAAAATTTAAATCAACCAAAGTATCTTCTATTCACAAAAAGAATTTACGAAACGAATTTAGTAACTATAGGCCAATAGCACTACTAAACTGTGTTGCAAAAGTATTTGAGTTTATTTTATACGATAAACTGTATTATCATGTTCAAAATATGCTATGCGAGGAGCAGCATGGGTTTCGCAAGATGAAATCAATTGAAACAAACCTGTTAGTTTTTACTGAATATGTTAGTAATGCGACAAGCAATAAAAATCAGGTAGATGTGGTATACACAGACTTTGCAAAGGCTTTCGATAAGGTCAACCATGACTTACTTCTCAAAAAACTAATATCCTTCGGAGTTAGTAACTCTTTATTAAAACTTTTTACGAGCTATCTTGAAGATAGATGGCAATATGTTTCATTTAAAGGAGAAAAATCGATAAGCTACCTGGTTGAGTCTGGGATACCCAAAGGCTCTAATTTAGGGCCACAAATATTAATAAAAAGAATTTGTGAAATTGTCATTAAATTCGTTTTATTATTATTATTATTATTTTTTTTTTAAATTAAGCACTTAATTACAAATAATTATCTTTTATTAATTTATTGTATTTCAAAATAACATAAAATTTATGTATCTGATCTTGAAATGACTTTTTTTCAAAAAAAATTGTTATGTCAGATATTTCAAATATTACGTTTCCAAGTAGGAAATTGCAAGATCTATCAAAATCAAGAAAAAAAAATTGAAGTTGCTATTTAAAAAAATTGTCAATGACGTCACTGCCCAAAAATGGGAAGTGGGGGAAAATTGAATTTTATTTAAAAAATTGCGCTTTAAGTAAACAAAATTAACCTGTTCGAGCATTTTTTCGAAAAACCAACTACTTCCATTATAATGAATTTATTCCTTTCATTTGAACCATACTGTATGCATGTGTGCTCATATTTCAAGTGTTTTGTGGTACCTTGAATACGCACGATTCGAAAATTATAAAAAGTACCATTTAAGTATTTTATTAAAGACTATTTTAGATGTTGTTGAAAGATGATTTTAAAGGTGTGTTCATATATTTAATTAAAATTGTAGTTTCTTTAATATGGATTTATAATTTAGTGGAAGTCTAAAAATCTATGTAAAGAAAGTGTAATATTTTTATATTAATATTATTTGTCTTTCTGTCACACCCTGTAATAATAATTAATATTATCTAGTATTTAATATAACAAATAAGTGATCAGAAGTCATGTTATAATTATGGTAATACATGAAAATGCAACGTATTTCTGTAATTAATATTTCTATTTTTTAAACACTCTGTATGATTTATTTTAAAATGTGACAGTAGGCATTAACAAGCCATATAAAAGTGTAACTCATACCATAAGTTTCACGAATAAAACATGAATTACTTAAGAGTAGTAGAGATATATATGAAAATATTAATTCTGCACTCCTTACTTAGAACTTCTTCTGACAGCTCACCCGGTAGAGCTGCAAACTTGATGTTTATAAGAAAGTTGTCTATTATGACCTGATGAGTAACATACTAAAATTTTAACAAATTCTGTCAGTACCCAAAATCAATGTAAAAAGTGCGGGGTCCTTTAACATGTGAATTATAGGTGTTTCCTATAGAAACCATAAAATATTTGAACAATCTTAAGTATTCTAGATCTCTTTGAGGTTGTGGGAATTTATTCCTTCATTTTGTAGAGAAAATTGGGGTTTTTATTTTTATATTCTAAATTTAAACCTTTAGTTTTGATACTTTAACCAATATTCTCTACGTTATTTTCTATTCAAGAGTACGTAACGATTTTACTTGATTTTAATGGAATTCTACCAATATTAATTAACTGGAATAATGTGCTCAAATATTGGTGTCACGTGTATGCTAAGAATTGACAATGTAAATTAGAATCAGAGTAGTTTAACCTGTTCACGACACGTGCCAATTTACTTAAGAGGAAAATTTACATTACAAACTAAAAGACCTGCGGGGCAACGGTAGTTTAGTAGGTATAAAAATTACAACTTGAGGGTGGAGCATAAATACTACAAACTTACTTTCGAGACTAAACAAAATCCGCAATCATTCATAATTTTAACAATTGCATGTATATACGATGGATACATATTCTAAACTCTAACGCGCGAAGTTGAGACAAAGGAACCGAAAATCCTACCATAGCTGCCGACGTTCATCAGGTATTGAGTGAGTCAGAGTTACCTAAATTAGGAAAACCAGAATAGTATTTGATTTTCTTGCTGCATTGTGAGATATTGTTATAACGCAGTTCGATTTATTAGACGGTTTTACATTATTTTTATATTTTAATTTAGTGAATAGCTTTAGTTAGATTAAATTACATTTAGAAGCATAGAGTTGTGACACATGGGCAAAATAAAACCAATATACAAATAACGAAAAAATAGACGATTGTTTCGAATAAGGTAATATCAATTAATACAGGGTATTTATTAATTAAGTGCCGATACTCAAAGGTGTGATTGTTTGGGTGATTCCAAGAACAAAAGTTAATATCAACTTATGTCGTAAACCTCTTAATTTTTGATTTACAGGGTGTTGTAGTATTAAGAAAAAAATAACTATTTTATCATAAGTTTCTTATCAGTCTAGATATTTTTATGAAATTTTGCCTAAGAAAAAGTGTTTCCACTCATGGTGGGTTCCTACCAAATTTCAACTACATAAATATCAAAAGCAGTTTCAATAAACTTAAAAAAATTTTTTTGGTTTTTATTTTCTTACGCGAAAAGGTTGCGTCGTACGAAAGTACATTTATAAACCAAATTTGCTACAAAATAAATAAGGATTTAAAAGATAATTTTGGTTTTTAGAAAAAGCAGTGGCGTACCATATTTTTCTTCAAAAATATTCAGTTCAAACCCGGTACGGACGTCAGTGGTAAACATTAAAAAGGCGGGATTAAAAGTGAAAGTTTAGTCCGTTGGTACATAATATACTATATTTATATATCTAATTTATATTATTACACTGTAAGTAACATGGCTTTTTTGTTTTTTTTTTTTGGATTATAAAATATTATTTTAATGATTTAAAATAAGCTGCCAGTAATAATAATAATTATCTGTACCTAAACATATACAAAGTGAAATTATAAAACGACGCACTAAGAAAGCACCAAATTATTACACTTTTTTAATCTACGTAACAAGAATCAAAAGTAATTTTAAAAAACCGACTTTTAAATCACCACATCTTAACCAAATTTATATGGGATCACCTCTGAGGTATCCCCTTACTAACAAAAAAAAAACGAATAATAGAAATCGGACAAGGTGGTAAAGAGTTATCGTTAAATATACATAAAAAATAAAGAGTTTAAGGATTTTCTCATGGACCCAATTATTAGATTTTGACTAAATATGGGACCACTCCTAAAAAAAGAATCCTTGAAATCGGACACCGTGTTAAAGAATTATTGCTAAACATATAAAAAATATATATATTACGACGAATTGAGAACCTTTTTCTTTTTTGAAGTCGGTTAAAAAAGTATATAATAAACTATATTAATTGTAATTACTAAGAACTACTCTATATGGGATTATATAATTTTTTTATATGTAAAAATATGGGTTCGGTTTCTAGAAGAGTACCTAGTTCACTGCGCAGCCACATTTATATTTATGATACAGAATTTTTTAAATAAATAAAGTTTTAGGTTTAATTAAACATTAAGTCATTAAAGTTATAAATAATTACGTTTTAAAGATTCATATGTGAATTTTCAATTTCTATTGATGTGATAGTTACTCATCTGCGTTTAACAATATCAATACATGACTTGGTTTTGGCACAAAACCCTGTATAGTAAAACTTCTAATCGAAATCAAATTCTTGAAATTATTATTTGGTGACTTAAAAACGTGGTGGTAGCCTTTTAAAACATTGGGTATAATAATAATAATTATATATCGTCAATTGTTGCTGACACTGGTAAAATCCTAAATTTAAAAAAGTGTATTATAATAATAAGACATTAATTATAATATCTTAAATAGATCACCTACTACCATTTTTAGAAATAAATAAAATGTAATTCTTAAATTATTAAACATATTCAAAATAATTTAAGATTCCTTGCGTTGTTAATAAAAATTAAACAAAATTTCTCACGAATTATTTAGTATTCTGTCTCGTACTTTTTCATGTCTCTATTAGCTTCGCTGTCAACAAGTTCCGACAAGGCATATTGCATATAAAAATTTTGAATTTTACTTTGTATCTTTTCTTCCCAAAAGCTGTCATTATGAGGAATTTTCACCACTTTTATTCCTGCAGAAGTCCAAAAGCTAGCCTTGAATTTGAAAATACCAATAATAGTTCTCCTTAATGGTATTGTTCTTTTTCCAAAAAGTTATTTCTCTACTGCATATTTTTTTTTCTACAGTCAGCACTCTAGCTTCATATGGACATTTCAACTCTATTATAGAATTTATTTTTTTTTAATTCCATCCAGATTTGCAGCAACATAAATCAAATTCGAATTCAAAAAAATTTCCACTTTGAAAAAATTTTCTTGCAAATAAATTTTCAAATCTTATTTTGCTCTGAATTTATGGTCCATACCATATCGGGTGTCTTTAGCAATAAATAAAAGATTTTAGTATTTTTACAAATTTCTCCAAATTTTAAAGCAGTGATTCGTTTTCGTCTTTTATTGTGCCACAATGCACAATCCGCGTCACAATCGTTTTTTTCTCATCTATAGACATTGGCTTATATTTTAGAAAATCTTCTCTTGCAACGCGCCTCAAAGAGTGCGACAGATCAAAGCCATGTGCGAAAGCAAGAAAAATGATTTACATTACTATAACGGATTGAAGAGTTGTTAACATGCTGGAATTAATAATTACACAGGTCCACAAAAAAAAAAAGTGATCTGTGCTGGGTGTTCGACAAAGATTTTCCGACGTATTTTTTACCGCTGAACACGAATCTGAAGTCAAAATTGAGGGTCAAACTGCAAAAAACGGAGAAAAATTAAAATAACCAATAAAATCAAATGGATATTATCGGTTTTATAAAATTATTGAATGATCACAATTTCAGAATAGTTCAGGCAGCACACATTAGTATAACACGTATTTTATACGTAATATTCGTTTAATTTTGGTATTGATTGATGTATTAAAAATAATTTTAAGAAACCGACCTCAAAATCGTACTGATGCCATCACCACATCTTAATTAAGTTTATAGGGGACCACCCCTGCAGTACCCCCTTTCCAGCAAAAAAAAGAATCATTATAATCGGACACCGTGTTAAAGAATTATCACTGAACAAACATAAAAAAAATATGCCTACGAATTAAGATATTCCTCCTTTTTGAATTCGGTTAAAAAGGATATAATAAACTTTATTAAGTGTATTAACTAAAAACTACTATACGGGGTCATATACCTTTCTTTAAATTAAATTGTGTTCGGTTCCTAAAAGAGTACCTAGTTAACTGCGCAGCCAAATTTATATTTATGGTACATAATTTTTTAAATAAAGTTTTAGGTTTAATTAAACATCAAGTTTTATCAGGAACAACATTTTCTAAAAAAGTAACAACAAAAAGTTTTCCATATAAAAAGCAGGCTTTTTGCGAGTCACCCTATATATTTTAAAAGGCAATCCACATTATATTAGAAAAATAAATAAAATTTTTGTATAATCACATAAATGTGATTTATCTTTTAGAATATTGTATATGTCAAAGTTTCCTAATTTTTATAAAAAAAAAAAAATTTTTTTCTTCGTTTTTAACACGGTACAAAATACCTTAATCCGTTTATAGTTATCGATTTTAAACAAGAGGGAGACTGGACATGGTCGAAGAGAAACAGCGAAATTAGTAAAGAATTGGAACTCGATTAAAAAAACTAATAGACCTTTTTGAAATCGGTTTTCATTGACTTTTCTTCTGATTTATTGCTTTTGAAAATGATATGATTTACATAAAAAACAATAAAACTGACTTAAGGTAAATGCGATAGTTGTTGGCCAGATGATAGTTATTGGCCACTTCAGCTTTATAAATTTTTATTAAGGTTTGGTTTAAATTTATCTAAATTATAAATTATTCAATAAAATCCGGCAACATCTTATTACATCATCAACCATGCTTGTACCCGCCACATTTTAGTATTTGGCTTTATTTTGAAGGATAAAGTTGTGCTTTCGCAGCAGAGTTAAATATATACGAAAATTACAGTTTTTCTTAAAAAGGTGCTGCATTATAGTAAGTTATATTTATTGTCGGTTTTATTTATATTTGACAGTTTTGGTATATTATTGATAATTTATTGGTAAACTTTCGTATTTTTATTTAATATTGTGTAATGTTTATATTTTTCCCGGTTTTTTTTGAGTGGCCAACTACTGTAGCGTAGATGAGCACGTGAAATATTTATTGGCCGGGTGGCCAATAATTGTAACTAATCGGAATATAGTTTTTTGTTAAAAAACAACATTTTCTATTGAAATTTATGATTTATTTCATATTTTGTTTATGATTTCTAAAAATAATGAATTTTAAACAGTAGTTGGCCGGGTGTCAATTACTATCTTATATAGGTGGCCAATATCTGTAACAGGAATAATTTAGTTATAAAATATGTAACGTTTTACGGCGCGGTAATAACGTTATGACCCACCTCTCGTAGTTTTTATAGATTGTTTGAGTTAGAAGTAAACAATGACTTGTAACGTATTATAGTTGGCTACTTGTTTGGCTCATGGTTTTGTAGAGGTAGACATCAATTTTTTAAACTGTTTTGTCGTAAAGAAAATTACACCATACATTAAAATGTCACTTTTTCTATTCCGGTAAAAAACTAATATTTTAGATTTCGTTTAAATTTTGCAAACAAAATTCAATTAGACTGTTTTTTGTAGAAATGCCGAAAGTCAATAAAGATGAAAAATATTTTAAAAGTTATATGGAACAGGATATCCAGAAAGCTTTAGATGCAATTAAAAATGGCGTTAGTCAAAGAAAAGCGGCTGCAGAATTTAAAGTTCCTAGAGCAACCTTGCAGTTTCGTACAAGTGAGAAATTTAAAGAAAAAGTTACGCATGGACCAGATCCTATATTAAGTAACCAAGAGGAAATATTTTTAACCAATTGGATTCTAGAATTTAAACGAAAAGGATTTCCACTTCGAATCGAGAATGTTCAAGCTTCAGTGAAATCATTTTTAGATGAAAATCCACGAAATAATCCGTTCAGGGAAAATACACCTGGAAGAGGGTGGTTCAAGGCATTTTTAAAGCGCCATCCTTCTATAACCTTAAGAACTCCAGAGGCTATAACGACAGCAAGCAGTAATGTTTCAGAGTCAGATATTAGAAATTGGTTTTCTCAAATACAATCCTATTTAAAAGAAAAAGGATATGATCATATACTAAACAATCCATCCAGAGTATACAACGGCGATGAAACTTGCTTTCTTCTCTGTCCCAAAAATAAGAAGGTTTTAGCTGCGAAAGGATCAAAAAATGTTTACCAAACTGAACATGATTCAAAAACGAATTTAACAGTTATGTTTAGTTTCTTGGCCGTCGGTGATATAAGCCCACCAATGATAATATATCTTTATAAAACGGTTCCTGCAAATATTGTTAATTCTGTCCCTAAAAAGTGGGGAATAGGTACGAGTGATACAGGGTGGATGAAAGAAGCAACATTTTATGAGTATATTGGCAACGTCTTCTATAAAGATTTGATAGAAAGGGGTGTCCAGTTTCCAATAATATTATTCGTAGATGGGCATAAAACCCATAATACATATGAAACGAGTAATTTATGTAAAAAATTAAATATAATATTAATTGCGCTTTATCCAAATTCTACTAGGATCTTGCAACCTGCCGATGTTTCGACATTCAAGCCATTAAAGACTTTTTGGGTGTCAAAGTTTCATAGAGAAAATCCAGGAAGTACTGTCACAAAGGAAACATTTGCTGCCATCCTAAAAGGTGTTTTAGAAAATTTAAGACCAGATGTAATAAAACAAGGATTTAAAAGTTGTGGTATATTTCCTTGGAATGCCTCGGCTATAGATTACTCAAAATGTCTAGGTAAAAATATTGAAAAAAAAAAAAGAAATTTGAAGACGGCATAACTATTACATTTTCAAAATTTAAAAGTATAATCGGAGAAGACAGGCTACGATTATTTGAGAATATGAATGAGGAAACTTATGAAGACGAAAACCTATTTAAACTTTACCAAATATATAAAGAATTTATGAATACCAATAGTGAACAAGAAAATTGGAATAAAAATGTGTATTCTGAAGATGTTGAGCAAGAAATCGAAGACAATTTTATTATAGAAACTATACCAATCATTTTAGATGATAGCAAGAATATAAATATTGAAAAAATAGCAGAAGACATAAAGGATGATACAAATTATAATTTAAATTTAGACAAAAATACAAATATGGAATAGTTAGACCATCACTTAGACTTTGAACCCTCTACTTCTTTCGCCATAAAAAACCATTTTATTTATCCCAAAACGCCAGAGAGAAAAGGAAAGAGACAATCAGAAAAAGTATCCTTTGTATTGACTTCTTTAGTTTGGAGAAAACATCAAAAAGAAAAGATCGAAAAAAAGAAATTAGAAGACGAACTTAAACAAAAAAGAAAGTAAGAGAGACTTAATAAAACAAAACAGAAAACAGACATAAAAGGAAAACAACTAATTAATGGCAAAAAGCCAAAAAAAAAGTCAGCAAAAAAGATGAATTCTGCTATCAATTCAAATAAAGAAAATGTTGGCGATGTTGCGAATGATGTGTTACATAATAATATTATTGATTCTACTAACAACGAATCCTTTGTTGCTAGGGGTGAAATAACAATATTGAACAATGGTGTTAAAGTTCATTTCCCTCAGGCTTATTCCCAGCCACAATCCTTTAAAGTTGAGGCACCTGATGTGAAAATTGTACTCGAGAACTGTTCTCCAGAGAATCGTTGCGAAATAATATCAACAAAACTAAAAAGTGGCATCAAAATTCATCTCCCACTCATCGAATCAAATACCTTGTTAACATCTGCTACAAATAATAAATCTGTAAATGATGATTTTTTTTCAAACCATGAGGAAGTCGATATTGAAAATGAAAATATTTGTGCAAATACTGAATCTGAAGATTCTTTAGTTCCTATTGATGATATCACCAATAAAGTAAAAACTATAAAAATAAATTTATTTTTTGATGGCAAACCACAAACCGATAAAAAAATTAAATTAGTATCCAACATTTTACTTCGGAAGTCAGATGAAGAAACGTTTAAAAATGAAAAAGTCACCAAAGGACTTTGTTACAATTGTGTAAAAAATATTACATCGTCCAGATGTGGAGTTCGATGTTTAACTTGTCTTCGCACATTTCACTTCATATGTGCAAACACGATCCAGGATGGATTAAAATCAAAAACTTTTAAGTGTAAAAGTTGTGTGTCGAGTGATCCTTATTATTAATATTTTTTTTTGTTCTAATGATCTCATATTTAATAAAATATTTTATAAAAAGAACTTAATACTTATTTTGCAAATGGCCAATAACTGTGTATCTAAGGTGACAATCACTGTGTTCTAGTGGCCAATAACTGAGTTTTTGTGTATTTTTTTATTCATAATATTTTTTTATATATTTGTGTAGTTCAGATGGCTAATATTTTGGTCAAACTAAAAAGTTGACATTCCAATATATTCAAAACAACATTTTTAAGAATATTGTATTAAATGGTCTTAAATGAGAATAGCATGAAGACAAGAACTATCCTTAACTGGCCAATGACTGTCTCATTTACCCTATTATTTTTCACAATTTTCGACTGCTCTCTGTTTCCAAAAAAGAAACACGATGTTGTCAAGCAAGTTTTTCTAACACATTTAGTATTTTCATAATTTGGGAAACACTATAGCATTGAAACTTCTATACTCTAAAAAATTTAATACAAATCAATTTAATTACTGAAGTGATAAACATATTAGTAAACTCCTAAATACGGACCTGCATATTTGAATTTCTCTTCGGGACGAATTTAGCGCCATCTATTAGAGAAGCTTCGAATGAATCTGTGTCCACTCGTATGCAGTTTAAGAAGTTTTTTTATATGCTAGATAATTTTTACACATAAATGGCTGTTTATGTCTTCCAAAATTTATTTCAATGAGCTTTTAAGGAAAATGACGCAATTGATTTAGATATGTTAAGTGACATTTTTTGGTTTAATATATAACCTCTTTAAAGAAGATTAACATTTTTTATCGGGTAATTTTTACTGGTATATTATTAGCTTCATTTCATCGTAAAAATTATCATATTTTGAAAAATATTTTTAAACGAACCTGATAGAGACACCAAAAACCTTTAATAAATAGTAGTATATATCTATCATCGGCAGGCATTTTTTCACTTTTTTCCTTGTTGTAGTTTCAGCTAAAAAGTCACTAAAAAAACGTTGTGTATGCCTATGTTAAATACATTGCCCACTCCCGCGCTTAAATAAATAAAATTATGTGTTAAAAACTTTGAGTTTTTCCTTTCCTTTTTGGTTAAAGGTAAATAAATTTAATGAAGTGTTTATAATCCCAATGTCTTTCAATGTTTGAAATAAAATGTGATGGCTTACGTGTCAAAGGCCTTTGATAAATTAAGAAACACGCATAAACGAGGTTTACTGGCGTCTAATGACGCATATATTTTTCGTGCTACCGCCGAAATCGCATGTTCTATGGATTTTTTTTTTTTTTAAATCATATGGGTTGTTTGATAATAAGTTGTAGGGGAGAGTGGGGGAATCCCAGTCGGGTGGATAAATCCGGTCACTAGTAATTTTCCCGGGATAAATCAATGACATTTTTACTGAGGAGATGCTTAAAGTGAAATGAATGGACCTAATAAAGGAACACCGTCATAAATATATTTAATATGTTGTCGACACAATGGCTCGTGATCGTAGTATGACGGTATTAAGACTTCCCCCTTATCATTGCGAATTCAATCCTATTGAACTAATTTGGGCGCAAGTAAAAGGGTTTGTAGATCGAGAAAATAAAACTTTTAAAATAGCCGACGTTCAAAGTTTATTAAAAACCGGTATAGAACGTATAAAACCTGAAGATTTCCCATGTAATTAAGGAAGAAAATAATATGTGGCGCTTGGACGGTATGATCGAAACGGTAGTTGGACTTTTAGTCATAACTTTAAGTTACGACGATAAAGACGATTCCAGTGATAGTTCTGCAGAATCAATGAATTACGAAACTTCATAGATTTAGAATTCAAGTAAGTGATACCAAGCTTAATTTACATATTTTTATAATAAACACAATACAGTTATAAACATAGAGAAATTATTATAACAAAAATAGATAACCAACCACTTTCACCTGGTAATATTCACAAATACCTATTTAATTTGCCAATATAGTATTTCTGCGACACTGGAAGATTGCATTTTGATATGATAACGATACCTTTTGTAGTTTTAAGGTACTTTCATATAATACTATTTACTATTACCGCATTTAATTTGCCAATAGTTTTTATACGCCACTGACGTAATTCATTTTGGCAATAAACATGCATTTATGACTAGTTGGCACGTGATTCCGATAACTTCTGCAGTTTTAAGCGCGTGATTTCATTCATTATGCTCTGGTATAGTATGATTGTTGTACGTAAACAGGAAGGAATCGCCTTCTTCAATATTTTGTCCGAGTATAGCAAGGTAGATTTTACTCGACTTGCGCAGTGAGAAAAAATTCCAAAAAGCAACACGGATCGCAGGAATCAATATTTATAATTTAAACTATGGTAACCAAAAAGTTTTCATTCAAGGACGAATCGTTTATTTCGTGTTGATTCTACCTATAATATATTATGTGTTAGGGTGTGATCCATTCTATTACTCGTAAACAGAATGTTTAATAAATTATTTGCTACAACTAACAACAGTAGATAGACAAAGCGGGTTCTCCACCACATAGGGAATTCAACGTGTAAGAGTGAGAGGTACATATTCAATGGCTAAGAGTGAGACAGACGGTCTGAGAGGAAAACGGGGTAGTGGGGGGGAGTGGGGGGATTAAATTTCGTCGAATAGAATTTTTGCGTAGTGATAAAGCCAAAAGGGCCTTAGCGTATATCTTCACTGCTATTGGTCCGATTCAAACGGGAAAAACGGCATTACGTAGAGATCGGCGTATAGATTAACATACAAGAGAAAAATCATGCGCAATGACAGGACAAAAGGACCTTAGCGTGTATCTCAGCTATCGTTGGTTCGATTTAAATGGGAAAAACGGCATTATGAAGAGATCTTGGTACAGATTACCGTCGAATAGAAAAATCATGCGTAGTGGTAAAGCCAGAAGGGCCTTAGCGTATATCTCAGCTATCGTTGGTCCGATCTAAATGGGGAAAAGGGGGCTATGTAGAGATCGGCGTATAGATTAACATACAAGAGAAAAATCATGCGCAATGACAGGACAAAAGGACCTTAGCGTGTATCTCAGCTATCGTTGGTTCGATTTAAATGGGAAAAACGGCATTATGAAGAGATCTTGGTACAGATTACCGTCGAATAGAAAAATCATGCGTAGTGGTAAAGCCAGAAGGGCCTTAGCGTATATCTCAGCTATCGTTGGTCCGATCTAAATGGGGAAAAGGGGGCTATGTAGAGATCGGCGTATAGATTAACATACAAGAGAAAAATCATGCGCAATGACAGGACAAAAGGACCTTAGCGTGTATCTCAGCTATCGTTGGTTCGATTTAAATGGGAAAAACGGCATTATGAAGAGATCTTGGTACAGATTACCGTCGAATAGAAAAATCATGCGTAGTGGTAAAGCCAGAAGGGCCTTAGCGTATATCTCAGCTATCGTTGGTCCGATCTAAATGGGGAAAAGGGGGCTATGTAGAGATCGGCGTATAGATTAACATACAAGAGAAAAATCATGCGCAATGACAGGACAAAAGGACCTTAGCGTGTATCTCAGCTATCGTTGGTTCGATTTAAATGGGAAAAAACGGCATTATGAAGAGATCTTGGTACAGATTACCGTCGAATAGCAAAATCATGCGTAGTGGTAAAGCCAGAAGGGCCTTAGCGTATATCTCAGCTATCGTTGGTCCGATCTAAATGGGGAAAAGGGGGCTATGTAGAGATCGGCGTATAGATTAACATACAAGAGAAAAATCATGCGCAATGACAGGACAAAAGGACCTTAGCGTGTATCTCAGCTATCGTTGGTTCGATCTAAATGGGGAAAAGGGGGCTATGTAGAGATCGGCGTATAGATTAACATACAAGAGAAAAACCATGCGCAATGACAGGACAAAAGGACCTTAGCGTGTATCTCAGCTATCGTTGGTTCGATTTAAATGGGAAAAACGGCATTATGAAGAGATCTTGGTACAGATTACCGTCGAATAGAAAAATCATGCGTAGTGGTAAAGCCAGAAGGGCCTTAGCGTATATCTCAGCTATCGTTGGTCCGATCTAAATGAAGAAAAGGGGGCTATGTAGAGAGCGTGATATAGATTAACATACAAGAGAAAAATCATGCGCAATGACAGGACAAAAGGACCTTAGCGTGTATCTCAGCTATCGTTGGTTCGATTTAAATGGGAAAAACGGCATTATGAAGAGATCTTGGTACAGATTACCGTCGAATAGAAAAATCATGCGTAGTGGTAAAGCCAGAAGGGCCTTAGCGTATATCTCAGCTATCGTTGGTCCGATCTAAATGGGGAAAAGGGGGCTATGTAGAGATCGGCGTATAGATTAACATACAAGAGAAAAATCATGCGCAATGACAGGACAAAAGGACCTTAGCGTGTATCTCAGCTATCGTTGGTTCGATTTAAATGGGAAAAACGGCATTATGAAGAGATCTTGGTACAGATTACCGTCGAATAGAAAAATCATGCGTAGTGGTAAAGCCAGAAGGGCCTTAGCGTATATCTCAGCTATCGTTGGTCCGATCTAAATGGGGAAAAGGGGGCTATGTAGAGATCGGCGTATAGATTAACATACAAGAGAAAAATCATGCGCAATGACAGGACAAAAGGACCTTAGCGTGTATCTCAGCTATCGTTGGTTCGATTTAAATGGGAAAAACGGCATTATGAAGAGATCTTGGTACAGATTACCGTCGAATAGCAAAATCATGCGTAGTGGTAAAGCCAGAAGGGCCTTAGCGTATATCTCAGCTATCGTTGGTCCGATCTAAATGGGGAAAAGGGGGCTATGTAGAGATCGGCGTATAGATTAACATACAAGAGAAAAATCATGCGCAATGACAGGACAAAAGGACCTTAGCGTGTATCTCAGCTATCGTTGGTTCGATCTAAATGGGGAAAAGGGGGCTATGTAGAGATCGGCGTATAGATTAACATACAAGAGAAAAATCATGCGCAATGACAGGACAAAAGGACCTTAGCGTGTATCTCAGCTATCGTTGGTTCGATTTAAATGGGAAAAAACGGCATTATGAAGAGATCTTGGTACAGATTACCGTCGAATAGAAAAATCATGCGTAGTGGTAAAGCCAGAAGGGCCTTAGCGTATATCTCAGCTATCGTTGGTCCGATCTAAATGAAGAAAAGGGGGCTATGTAGAGAGCGTGATATAGATTAACATACAAGAGAAAAATCATGCGCAATGACAGGACAAAAGGACCTTAGCGTGTATCTCAGCTATCGTTGGTTCGATTTAAATGGGAAAAACGGCATTATGAAGAGAGCGTGATATAGATTAAAGTTGAAAAGAAAAAATCATGCGCAATGCCATAAGGACCTTAGCGTGTATCTTCACTCGATTTAAATGGGAAAAATGGGGGTATATGCACCAAAAAGTTTGACGTTTCACGTTTGACGTTTGACGTTTGACGTTTGACGTTTTTGACGTTTGACGTTTACCGTTTGACGTTTGACGTTTGACGTTTGACGTTTGACGTTTGACGTTTAACGTTTGACGTTTGACGTTTGACGTTTGACGTTTGACGTTTGACGTTTGACGTTTGACGTTTGACGTTTAACGTTTGACGTTTCACGTTTGACGTTTGACGTTTTACGGTTAACGTTTGACGTTTCTGCTATTATCAAGCGTCAAGGTTAACAACCCAGATCTCCGAGAGGAGGCGTATCCTACACCTGGTTTTTAAAGTAAAATAAGTATTCAGTATTGAGATGTCTAGTGAAGAGAATAGACGTAGAATTGAAGAGTTTGGTATAAAAGTTCAAAAACTAAGAAGAGATATAATATTATATGAAGATAAAAAACAAGTTTTAAGAGATTTGACAAATTTAAGTCTTTGGGAGGATATTGAGAGATATTATCCTAATCAGTATCCACTTAGAAGAATCCAACCGACGCAAATATGGCCATCCTAAAGGCTAATTTCATTATACTTACGGCTATATTAAACAACGTACTGTATACCAATGTACCGTTGGGCGTACAACAGATGACGATACGTTTTGATAATCAAACGGAATGGCGAAAGATGAATTTCTCGGTGGTAAATAATATGAAGCTAAATACGTTTTCCATAGCAATCGATGAAGCAAAGAGATACAAATTAAAATTGATTTTTAATGTTGGCACTGAAGGAGAATTCAAAGATTGGCATGCTGTTACGACTCCACCACCACCACCGATCGATTTGAGTGACATGTCAGAGCCCAAATATTCTAAATTATATGTAGTTAGTTGTATAACACTATCATCTACTTTGTTTATAATATTGAAAATTATTGTAAAAATTATAAATAAAAATTTTTATTCTTCTTGTAAAACGAAAATAAATGCATGAAATTAATAAGGGGTTTCAATTAAAAAACATTTCCTTTAATAATCATTTATTAATAACAAAAAAATTACAAAGGTATGCAATTAAGAAACCATTGGCGTAGACTTTCGACGTTCTTCTGGGTACATTTAAATGATCCATTGGCGTGGTACATGCAGGTTTTGGAGTCACTACTGAATTTTTCTGTTGCACACGGGGTTCCATCGAACTTGCATACATCTACTATTATAGGACGTGACACGTGACACTTTTTTAGTAAAAATTCGGCTTTTTCACTTCCTCGCACGTAAATACAATCAGCATGGTTTAGTAAATATGTTTCCAGAATCGAGTTTAACTTGGAATAATCCACGTCTCCAGAGGAATAGTTGACCCCATGAATATGTTTCTCAACATATCTAGCGCTAATTTTATCAGGCGTATTTAGGTTAGAATAAGGTGTAGGCGGTGTGAACAAAGCGTGGTATTGTTTACAACCAATTGCGATACTCAATTCCTTTGGATAAAAAATACCGTCGATGCAGAAGCCTTGGATGTCAACGAATGCGATCCTCATGATGACAGAAACGAGACTGAGAGACTTATATAATGAGACTTATATAATACTCTTAACTACTTTCGTAAGAGGACGATATTCCATCAAACGATCATGAATTATGATGCAATATGCTTTGGTATTTGCGGGGAATCCTGTATCTGCTTCTATTTCCAATTTTACGTCAACCGTAGAAGATTTCATGGTCTCTTCCTGCTTTGAACAATCAATCACAAATAATGCGTAGCGTTTGAACGCTTCATAGTTTAGAAGAGCCGTTTTCGGTGTACCGGTTATATAGTTTGCATTAAATTCTGTGTAGTTGTAGTGAGCAATAGCATAGTCGTCTTCTTTAAAATCTAAAAGCATTCGTTCGTTTGGCCAATATTCCCCGTTTAGAGATACTCTAACACCGGTTAGGTTAACATTATCAAATTTAGTGGGGTCGCTACTTAGTTTATTCCGCCTGTCAGTTTGGAAGCAAACTAATATATATCGTGGACGTTCTACGGCAGCACTAGTCTTTACGGCCCAAATTTCTCGTTTAGAATCTTTAGTTATTGATGGTAGTTCATTTAATTCCCAGTTTCTAAACGGAATCAATATAGGGCGATCATTTTTGATTTGTTCCATAAGTTTAATTTTAATTTCGTCATTAGGGAAGATATGTTTAATTTTTACTTCCATACTTTCAATTATCAATTTAACGGTTGTAGAGGTCATACCACTACCACTACCTCCGGTTATAGGCTGCTCTGTGACAATGACACAATCATTATCGTTACGTGATCGAACTAAACGAAATGTTTGTCTACCATAGGTAATCATAGTATAATCATTGAAAACGTTGAAAATGTGTTTAAGAGGCATAAGCAAATTAAAATGTTTTGAACCATTTAGAAGCGGGTTATCGGGATAATTCCATCCCGCAATACTCATGAAACGACTGTATTCCGGTCCATAGCATGTTAAGGCTCGTACGGTGCTTACGATTCCAGGATCTCTAACGACTTCTATTTCTCTAGAGCATTCGCTGTAGGAACAGCTATCGAAAAGAAACGCTCCAAAATTGGGTGCTAATTCACATTTTCCCCCGCCAGTAATTTCCAATTTTCCTTTAATTTCCAATAGAGTGTCAGGCATTGCGAAAAATGCATCAGATTGATTTATGATAAATTCAATGACGTCGCTGTTGTTGAACGATTTAACGTATGGACTATAGGATCGATATTCTTCTTTTCTAATGGTATCATCAAATCGTGGTTTTTTATAAAGGTTGAATTTTGGATCGATACCACCTTCATCGAATCGAAAACGTTTCATCATCGTCGGTTCATCACCATCATCATCATGCTGGCGTTTTCCCATTTTGTTTAGGTTTTAATCCAATCGATTTAAGAAATATTAGGTTTTGTGTAGATATAACGACCTGTCGCTGAGGAGCTCTGGTTGGTACTGACAACGTCACGTATGCAGAAGTGTTTATAACTAAACCCATTTAACGTTCTTGTAACTCCAAATGAAGAGTACTTAGTTCACCGCGAAAGTTTACGGGTCTCTGCTGCTGATCAAGCGCCACAACAGTTATGTTTGTTATTTCTCTGCTACTGCTTACAGGTAAGTATATCGGATTATGTGGACGTTCTATAATCTGATATCCATGATTTTCGATTATCGGGAACTCGTATATTGAATGCGTAGGTCTATCTCCGTAGAAGGCTCCTTCAGTAATGTTACAATCAAAGTGTATGCTAGATACTTTTATAATGTTTACAGGTAGATCCGATGCATACTTTCGATCTGGAGCAAGAATTGTCTTGGAAAATCCTAAAATATTACCAAGACTATCATCCTGTACAAATGAAATAGCGTGATTTCGGCAGTATATTTCGCATTTGAGAGTATTGTTATTCGGCTGCAATGAAAACTCGTCAATGCTGTTGGTTCGCACCTCCAGTTCCTTCTTTATATATTTTTCGATATCCGTAATTTCATAGCACCCCGTAGGAATTTCGATGATCTTTAATTTTTTTCGATTATTATTTTCATAATAGTAAAACTTCTCTCCATCAATATTGGGTATTGAATTGTACGAACAGAACCCCAACAATCCTAGAAAATATGAATTTTCAGGATTTAATATGATAGGGGTCTGCGGAACGAATGAGAACTCTTTAGTAGTACTCGTTAAAGTTAACAACATGACTGATGTAGAATGAGTGATGTAAGGATTTATATATATACACATTTATAATTTTTATTCATTTATTTTTTTAAATAATAATTACAAGCGTGACAATCAGCCTGCGCATCTGCAGGCCCATCAAAGTGAGTTTGAGCGTCAGGTCTATTATAATGTACGTAACAAGGTAAACGAATTTGTAAATTAAAATTACATTTATATTCATTAGGTAATTTGTGCCAAACATCCAACAATTCTCCAGGTCTAACGTGCCGTATCAAATAGTCGACAGGAAGTATGCTTAGTTCATCTTCTTTAAGGGATTGCAGCGTCCTTTTTCCGTCTATGTACGCTAGTATGGCCTCCATTGTATAGAAACTTTAAACATAAATGTCCACAATTAATTTGGTTATAAGTTTGATATGGATCGTCGTTGTAAAATATTTTTGCTTTACCTAAATAACGAACAAGTTCTTTCGGCGGCTTTAGATTACCGAATGAATCAAAATAGTCTACGATATCGTTTATCTTTCTATAAGCTACCCAATGAGTTCCTTGATTTCTCGACGTATCTAAATTTAAAATGGCGGATTCTTTTTGGTGAGAAGTCTTTGGTAAAGTGTCTCTCATGAAAACTCCACGAAAATATGGTATTTTTAAACGTTTAGCATACGCAATCAAGTCTTTATCGTATAGAGGTCTAGAGGGTAGCTTCAACGGTAGTTTTTTTGTTTCTTTAAAAATAATCCCAATCCTCCTTTTGCGTTTTTTCGTAAATATAATCCTTTACCAATAGATTCCATAGCTCTATTATGTCTTTGATCTTCTGCAAGTTTCTTTTGAGCATTCTTGGCATCGATGACTGTCTTGGCGATGCCGGCCGCGCCTCCTGATAACGCACCAAGAGCTGATAGACCAGCAAATAATGGAATCAAAGGAAGGAATCCTCCGCTCTTTGGAATCGGAATTATCCTAGGAATTCTAACACTTTTTCGCCCTCCAGATTTTTTAATTAACATTCGTGCTACTTTCAACGCATGAGCGGCTGACTTTTTCAGATCCGATGAAGGATTCTTCTTCAAAGATTTTCCTACTTTTCCTGTAATCGCTCCTAACCCAAGTTTTCGTTTAGCCACTTTAAGCATCCAAGCAACAGCTTGGTCGCCTAATCCTGCACCCATTTTACGTTTAGCCTTCATTCCTGTAGTAACAAGCCAAGCGGCTGATTTTTCACCAAAAGTCGCGTCCTTCGACTTGACGCGTTCCCAAGCTTTGTTTTCAAGTTCCCAATCGGCCTTATGGCGTTCGTCTAAAGAATGATTCTCGGAATATGCAATATCGTGTGCTTTACATGCAGTATCCAAAGGATTAATGCCAGGATCACCACGCGCAAGACGTTTTTGTAATTTAGTACCGGGTCCACAGTATCTATAGCCCGGAAAATGAAGTTCGAACGGTAACTTGTTGATAATAGTATTGAGAACACCTTGCCCCTCGTACACCAACATTTAGAATGATGCATACTTTAGTGAATTTGCTTATATATAGGGTATCGCAATAAAATTACGATAAACGATGAAGGTAGTTCAACAGACTCAGACGTTGCCCATAAGCAACTTAGATTTTAATACGGAAAAAACTGAAAGTAAACATGGTAAATTATTACCTAATTCGTTTCGTGCTATTATATGTGGACCTAGTGGATGCGGGAAAACAAACGCAATGATGGCGCTTCTTTACGATCCGAATGGAGCTAAATTCAAAAATGTTTATGTTTATTCAAAGTCATTGTACCAACCAAAGTACCAATTGCTGAAAGAAGTTTTATCTGGTATGAAGGAGGTAGGTTATTTCCCATTCAAAGACAACGAAGAAATTCTAAGTCCCAACGATGCTAAACCAAATTCAATATTCATATTTGATGATGTAGCATGCGATGGGCAGCAGAAAATTCGTGAATATTACTCCATGTGTCGACACAAAGATATCGATGCTGCATATCTCTGTCAAACTTACTCTAAAGTTCCAAAACAGATGGTGAGAGATAACTGTAACGTAATTGTGGTATTTAAACAGGATGAGATTAACCTTAAACATATTTTTGACGAACACGTATCGCCTGACATGTCCTTTGACGATTTCAAAAAGGTATGTTCTGAATGTTGGAACGATCGATACGGTACTCTTGTAATCGCAAAAGACTTTGATCTTAACGATGGCCGATATCGTAAGGGTTTTGATAAATATATAAAAATGTAGGTGTCATACGTTACTCATTACTTGGCGTCAAGATGTCGACGGATGCAGCTCGCAAACGAAAAATTGCCGAACTTAGACGTTCTATTCGAAGAAAGTACTTGGCTCTGAAACTAGGTCGAACGGAGGAGGATGAATCTATTAATAGATTATTTAAACCAATTGCCGAACCTCTGAGAAAAATTCAAAAAAATTCAAATAACTTGTTAAACGTGTCAAAGATCGAGCCGAAAACAGAGTTAACAAATCAGCAGGATTTCTCTTTGTCTCATTTCAATCCACAAACAGCCTCATCGCCACACCAAAAAATAAAAAACATACCGATAGACACTATAGTTGAAGATGATGGAGGTAGTACCCGTGAAGAATTTAGCGAAGTTGATGAACCTGAACATTCTGAAGAACGAATGGCACCAGCAGTAGTTGAGCAATACCTTGAACAGTATCCGCCAATGAGTCAACCATACATTCAAGATTTTTGGAATAAAGATGATAAAATTGATCCCGTGTATGGTCCTATTTATGAACCTGGAAACGATTGGTGGTATTTAGGTGACAAGCGTATAGACTTTGACAAAAACATGGGAAGTATAAAAATCCTAAATTCTGATGGAAAGTGGTATTATGCAAAGGGAACACCAGGATTATATCAGCTTATTTTCTACAGTGATCCTAGTTATACAAAGGAGGATTTGGTCCCCTATAAACAATTTTTAGAAATGTCTAAGGTACACCGAAATTCTTTAGGAAATTTGAAAGGTACAAGGAGAGACAAATATTTAAATATAATAAAACCTATGTTTATACAGGGTGGTAAAGGGATCGGCGTCGTCAAGTACTCTGGTAAAGGTATGTTAAATAAAAACCAATTAATTTACAATAAGAAGCCTATAGAATATGTTTATTGGGATGATCCCAACGAACTTTGCGATCGATTGAAGTTGTTGATGGCTTCGAAGAATGCTGGAAATACTTCGGTAAACAACGAAATCGTCAGCATAATCAACGAACTTCGAGAAGCAGATATCATATATTAGAGTACATTACATATTATTTAATCATTTTCATCATGAGTCTCGATAAGTTTGGACGTAGACAAAGTTCTAAGGCGGTGGAACCATTGCTTAAATTAAGGCAGTTGGAAAACAGTTTTAAAAATAATTATAGCATAAACAAAGTAACTCTGGACAAGTTAAATGATAGTGTAAACGGTATTGCAGATAAAACTAGAGACATTGAGGTATTCATCACGAGAGATCCACCTATAGCAGGCAAACATATGGCAACCAACAAATACGTTGATGATGCGATTAAAACCAATAAAGGATATCTTCGAAGCGATATCGCAAAATTGGAGGATCAGTTGAAAAAAAGCAATCATGATTTGTTTTTGAAAATACAAACATTAAATGAGAATTTTGCACAATTGACCTTGCTTCATCAAAGAAATATAGATAAGGTGAACGTTGCTTTGAATACTTCTATTAATCAAATTAACGATAAATTATCTTTAGAAATACAAAAAATTGGTGATATGATTAAAATAGGTGATGTTGACATTAAGCGTGAACTTTCGAATGTAACGCAACAAGTATCAACACATCAAAAAGATCTTGAAAGTATCAGCGAAAAATTCGTCAAGTTATATGATATAGATATGAAATCAATTCGCAATGAAATGATTGTTAAAATAGATAATTTGACTGAACAATTGTTGCAAGATAATCAATTGATTTTAGATTTAGATGCAAATTTTAAAGCAATCGCCAATACTACTCATTCTTAGAATTTTTTTCACTAATGCTTAAATTCGTTATAAAATATTAAATCTTTTATTCAATAGTATGGCTTCGAAGGACAAGCTCCAGCTTGTCAACGAGTTGTATAGACCTGCTCGTAAAAACTATCCTAGACGCCGTACAATTATTAAAGGTTTGGATGATCTATGGCAAATGGATTTGGCTGAAATGCGTCCTTATGCGCATCAAAATAAAAATTTCAAAATGATTATGGTTATAATAGACTGTTTTTCGAAATTTATGTGGACACGCCCACTTAAGACAAAGACAGGTGAGGAAATAACGAAAGCTTTTGCCGATGTTCTCGCTCACTCCAAAAGAATACCGAAAAATTTACAAACAGAACAAGGAACCGAATTTTTCAATACAAAATTCCAAAATTTAATGAAAAAATACAACATTAATCATTATAATTCATACAGTGTTGTCAAAGCTGCAATTGCCGAAAGAGCAATAAGAACTTTAAAATCGAAATTATATAAATACTTTAGTTTAGTTGGAACATACAAGTGGCTTGATGCCTTACCTAACCTAACAAAAGAATATAATGAAACGAAACATAGAACGATTGGATGTAAGCCTGCGCAGATAAATAAGACAAACGAAAAATATATTTTGAAACAAAAATATTCTCACTTGAAAATTGCAGGGCCTAGAAAACTTAAAGTCGGCGACATTGTACGCATTAGTAAAGCGAAACACGTTTTTGAAAAAGGCTATACGCCCAATTTGACTACAGAATTATTTAAAGTTGCAAAATGTAAGATAACCAATCCCGCTACGTATCTTCTCGAGGACATGGAGGGTGCACCAATCAAAGGCGCATTCTACGAAGAAGAATTACAGAAAACCGCAAATCCTGATATCTACTTGGTGGAGAAGATTCTTAAACGCAAAGGAAATAAAATGTACGTTAAATGGTTGGGGCTAAAAGGTAACAGTTGGATCAAAAACGATGATTTTGTATAGGATCTTATGGAAAACACGAACAAATTTCTGCAAGTCACGGGCCTTTTTGTACAATCTACCGAATGTAAAAGTGGGAGACTATGAATAGGAGGTAAAAGTGGGGAGAGCAAAAGTATAAATTGCAGAAATCAAGCTTGACGTTCTCAGTTGTTTGCAGTCGATCAGTAAAAATGTGCAGTCAAGACAGTGGTATCGAAGTATTAGTCGAGAGTGATAGCGATAGTGATATTATGGATGATATTGATGCTGAATGCGATCAATTTTTCGAAAAGCTAAAACCTTCTGCAGAACTTGACAAAATTGTACAATCCTATGAAGATGCTGCAAAACGTGAGATGCATTACCTACTTCAAACCTCATATATGTTATCAGGATACGACATTCGATGCGGTATAAGTCCAGCGAGATCGTAACAGCATGCCAATCTTTGAATTCTCCTTCAGTGCCATCATTAAAAATCAATTTTAATTTGTATCTCTTTGCTTCATCGATTGCTATGGAAAACGTATTTAGCTTCATATTATTTACCACCGAGAAATTCATCTTTCGCCATTCCGTTTGATTATCAAAACGTATCGTCATCTGTTGTACGCCCAACGGTACATTGGTATACAGTACGTTGTTTAATATAGCCGTAAGTATAATGAAATTAGCCTTTAAGATGGCCATATTTGCGTCGGTTGGATTCTTCTAAGTGGATACTGATTAGGATAATATCTCTCAATATCCTCCCAAAGACTTAAATTTGTCAAATCTCTTAAAACTTGTTTTTTATCTTCATATAATTTTATGTCTCTTCTTAGTTTTTGAACTTTTATACCAAACTCTTCAATTCTACGTCTATTCTCTTCGCTAGACATCTCAATACTGAATACTTATTTTACTTTAAAAACCAGGTGTAGGATACGCCTCCTCTCGGAGATCTGGGTTGTTAACCTTGACGCTTGATACTAGCAGAAACGTCAAACGTTAACCGTAAAACGTCAAACGTCAAACGTGAAACGTCAAACGTCAAACGTTAAACGTCAAACGTCAAACGTCAAACGTCAAACGTTAAACGTCAAACGTCAAACGGTAAACGTCAAACGTCAAACGTCAAACGTCAAAAACGTCAAACGTCAAACGTCAAACGTCAAACGTCAAACGTCAAACGTCAAACGTGAAACGTCAAACGTCAAACTTTTTGGTGCATATACCCCCATTTTTCCCATTTAAATCAAGTGAAGATACACGCTAAGGTCCTTATGGCATTGCGCATGATTTTTTCTTTTCAACTTTAATCTATATCACGCTCTCTTCATAATGCCGTTTTTCCCATTTAAATCGAACCAACGATAGCTGAGATACACGCTAAGGTCCTTTTGTCCTGTCATTGCGCATGATTTTTCTCTTGTATGTTAATCTATATCACGCTCTCTACATAGCCCCCTTTTCCCCATTTAGATCGGACCAACGATAGCTGAGATATACGCTAAGGCCCTTCTGGCTTTACCACTACGCATGATTTTTCTATTCGACGGTAATCTGTACCAAGATCTCTTCATAATGCCGTTTTTCCCATTTAAATCGAACCAACGATAGCTGAGATACACGCTAAGGTCCTTTTGTCCTGTCATTGCGCATGATTTTTCTCTTGTATGTTAATCTATACGCCGATCTCTACATAGCCCCCTTTTCCCCATTTAGATCGAACCGACGATAGCTGAGATACACGCTAAGGTCCTTTTGTCCTGTCATTGCGCATGATTTTTCTCTTGTATGTTAATCTATACGCCGATCTCTACATATACAGTACGTTGTTTAATATAGCCGTAAGTATAATGAAATTAGCCTTTAAGATGGCCATATTTGCGTCGGTTGGATTCTTCTAAGTGGATACTGATTAGGATAATATCTCTCAAAGCCTTTATCCCAAAGACTTAAATTTGTCAAATCTCTTAAAACTTGTTTTTTATCTTCATATAATTTTATGTCTCTTCTTAGTTTTTGAACTTTTATACCAAACTCTTCAATTCTACGTCTATTCTCTTCGCTAGACATTTCAATACTGAATACTATACTTATTTTACTTTAAAAAAATATTGTCGGGTGTAGGATTCGCCTCCTCTCGGAGATCTGGGCTGTTAACCTTGACGCTTGATACTAGCAGAAACGTCAAACGTTAACCGTAAAACGTCAAACGGTAAACGTAAAACGTCAAAAACGTCAAACGTCAAACGTCAAACGTCAAAAACGTCAAACGTCAAACGTCAAACGTGAAACGCCAAACGTCAGTCGTCAAACTTTCCGGTGCACATACCCCCATTTAAATCGACCCACGTGATACACGCTAAGGTCCTTATGGCATTGCGCATGATTTTTCTCTTGTATGTCAATCTATATCCCTCTCTCTATATAACCCCCTTTTTCCCGTTTAAATCGGACCAATAGCAGTGAAGATATACGCTAAGGTCCTTTTGTCCTGTCATTGCGCATGATTTTTCTCTTGTATGTTAATCTATATCACGCTCTCTTCATAATGCCGTTTTTCCCATTTAAATCGGACCAACGATAGCTGAGATATACGCTAAGGCCCTTTTGGCTTTATCACTACGCAAAAATTCTATTCGACGAAATTTAATCCCCCCACTCCCCCCACTACCCCGTTTTCCTCTCAGACCGTCTGTCTCACTCTTAGCCATTGAATATGTACCTTTTACTCTTACACGTTGAATTCCCTATGTGGTGGAGAACCCGCTTTGTCTATCTACTAACAACTTTCCTTTTTTTTAATTTTAGAGTCCTATAATCCATAATAAAATCAAGAAATATTATATTCGTCTGACATCTGACAAATAACAAAATTTTATCTTAAAACCGTTGAATAAATATTTAACCCGGCTTAATTGTAGCCCATTATAAAGGAGAGTAAACTCTATCTACGAGAGTCATTTATCGAACACAGTCCTGGCTGGTTCCTTATGTTTTCGATAATGAACTTTTCCCTGATAGTAATAAAATATTTAGAACGGATAGAATTATTTCTATTACTAATCTTAACCGAGGTGGGGGTGTACTATTGACTATTGACCATATTATTGTATATGATCTTGTTGATTCAAACTCATACGAATCGTTTGCTAAACTGGTATCTATTGATATTTTAGCGATAAAGATAAATATAAGTAGTTGATCCTTCTATATATTAATAATTTATACTCCTTTAACAACAGCACTTGATCAGTTTGAACAACGCAAGCCTCAAAACCTGGCCAAAAACCGTTTTTTATTTTAATCGTGTACACGGAAAAAAATTGTAGAACAAATTTCTACAATTGTAGATTTTTTCTCTACAATAAATAGTACATATAGGGACAGGGACAATTTGTAGTAAAAATTTCCAAATATTTGTGGAGAATGTATTATAGAGTTATTATCTACAATATTTAGTAAAAAGATCCAAATGCATCATAAGAATTGTTCAACAAATTGTTATAATTTTTGCTATTTATTGTATGAATTTATATTAAAAATGTATTGCGTTTTATGAAAATAAATACGAAAATTTTACACAATAAATAGTAAAAATTCATACAAATTGTAGTAATTTTTAATAAAATTTGTAGTAGTACTCCATAATTATTATAATTATAACCTAGAAAAAAATGTTCCTTAATAAAATATTCAATTTATTGTTTTAATATAAAAGATACAAATTCTTAATTAAATTATGTAATTAATAACAGTAATAATAAAGCCCTCAGTCTCAGTTGGCTTTTCTGCACCTAAAAAATATGAAATAAAAATTAATACCAATTGAATTGTTCATACCCTTAAAACGATGATATTTTTCTCTTTTACACTGATTTGGATATTAAATGACTAAGTCAGATAATTAAAAAAAATGAGAAAGTAGGTATGTCACAATTAAGACAAAAAACATCATTGAACTTGGCACAAAATTCGATCGTTGGGCACAACATTTGAACGTTGGCCACAACTGTTTTTTTAAAATAATCTACTAAGGTTATTTAAATTAGTTATCAAAAGGTAAATTATTCAGAAACAATAATAAATGTACTTACCACCAATAGAATTTATTATTAAAATTTTCTCAAACACATCGGTGCTTATAATATATTAATGTGTTATAGGTACTCGTATATGTACCATGCTTTGTTATGTGAACATGGCGAATGGCTACTGCTGTCTGGCCGTTTATGATCAACGTCAGAAAACGTTGGCCAATAGCATAATTCTGTTTTGTTCACATGACTTAGAATTTCTACAATATTATAGAATATTTTTGAAGAAGGGATGTAAAGTATTACTATTTTTTGTAGAGAAAATTACTATTTTTTGTAGAGATAATTATTAATATTTGTACAAATTTTTACAGAATTTAGTAGTAGTAATTAAGATAATTGTAATAAATGTCTACTTCTACAAACAATAGTAAAATATACTAAACATTGTGGACTTCTTTCCTATTGTTGTAGCATTTTATTCGACAATTCAATTGCTACAATAATTAATAGTTTTTAACTATAAATTGTAGTAAAATTTTCTACAAATTGTTAAGTATTTTTCTACAAGTCTACTACTACAACATTGTAGTAAAAATTTCTAGTCACATTTTTTTCCATGTAACTACCCTAATTTGTCATTTTTAAAAAGCTAAATAGTGACTCTAGCTAACAGCGAAACGAATAAAGCGCAAGCGCGACACAGCTCGTCACACGGTTAATCGGTAGTTACCGTTCGCCTACAGTGATTTATGATTCTTCGAAGTGCGTAGATGTTGTAATTTTTTAAAGTCTTGTGGTTTTACGCCAAAACAATTTAGAATTTGTGTTTGTGATGGATTGTACTCAGCCAGGTATGTACTTTATGTAACTCTATTTTTTCTAATTTATATCCACCATATTCTTTAATTTACGGTCGATAACATAGAGTTAAAAAAAATGGTTAGCTGCTCGTAAAATGAAAGCAAGATTCGAGGAAAACAATGCTGAATGGTTAAACGGAATTATATCGCTACCTAGTGCAGGTACGTAGAAAGCTATACTAGATGCTTGCAAACTCTTTACTATTATTAATATTCATATTATGTTGGGCGTTTCTGTGTAGGGCAAAGACTTTTTTACAAGTTTTGATAAATATTTCTTGCTTTTGTTACAGGAGTCAGTCCCGGTCGTCCTATGAAATCTTTTTTAGGCTCAAGTGAAAGAAGTAAGAGAAGAAAAACCGAAGACCTTCGATCAAAAGACGTGGAGGAATTGATTTATGCTACACAAATGAAATTTCGGGAGTCTGGCAAAGTCCATGCATCAATAATCTTGAAAGATCTAACGACAAGTCCCCAAAGAGCAGAAACATATGCATCAGCTATAAAAAAAAGTAGTGGACATGGGCAACCTCGCTATTTATCACCTTGAAGGACACCGATCTGGTGCGTGTGAACTTGAGACTCTTAATTTTTTATTTAGGATTAGGTTTCTTTTAAATTTAAGTAAATCGAAACACCGAGTAAGTCAAAAATAAAACTTTAATGAAACAAAAGAGAAAGAATCTCTCTCTGCTCTTCCGGACCACCAATCTCCTCTCGCCGTTCCTGCGGCGGGGTGGGAAGGAACCATCTCGTACTGTCTTACGTCATCACACTCGAGAGTTTTGTATTATCAACACATCCTCACAGAGGCGGCCCGTCACATCCTTTACGTGCTTTGTCCATGTATACAGAAGCGGGACTCACTAAAGCCCAATATGAGAGAATACGAGAAACAAATGCTTTTTTCCGTGCTACTCTGTTCTCCAAAAAGTAAAAAACGAATGCTATCCGGAAATTCACCTTGTAACAGAGACATGTGCTGAAGTAATAGTGCAAAAGTTGATGGATCACACAGCAACACTACTGATTTTACATCTTGGAGAAGTTATAGAATGTTTGAGTAATGACGAAAAACGATCCTTAATTTTATTCAGCAAGTGGGGTTGTGACGGGTCACTGCAGATAGAATATAAAATGAAGTTTGATCATGAATGTGATTCAGATGCCAATATATTTCAAAGCTCTGTAGTTCCACTTCAATTAGTTTATGGGCCCGAAAAGAAAATACTATGGCAAGACCCAACACCATCATCACTTCGATATTGTCGACCTAAACGAATAAGATTTATTAAGGAGACAAGTGACATAACAAACGAAGAAATAAATTATTTTAAATCACAAATTACTGCAATTTCCCGCACAGAAATTGAAGACATTTCCATCAAACATAAAATGTTATTCACAATGGTGGACGGAAAGGCGTGCAATGCCGCAACACATACCAAATCAACGATGAGGTGCTACATATGTGATGCTACTTCATCAGAGTTTAATGACTTAATAAAAAAGAGGGCAAGCAAGGAAGAAAATTTAAATTTTGGTCTTTTCCTTCTACATGCTCGCATACGTTTTTTTCTAGAATTTATTACATGTAGCATATAGACTGCCTGTAAAAAAATGGAAGGCCCGCCTTTCTGTCGAGGAGAAACAATTGGTAGATAGTAAAAAAAAAAAGAAATTCAGAATGAATTTAGACAACAACTCGGGCTTTTAGTCGATATCCCCAAAGCAAATTTTGGGAACACCAATGATGGGAATACCAGCAGAATATTTTTTGAGAATTATGAAATATCGGCGACAATACAGGAGTTGATAAAAATTTAATATATCGGCTCAAAGTGATTTTGGATGCATTGTGTTGCGGATATAAAATAAATGTAGCTGAATTTGAAAAATATTGCCAAGAAACGGCTGAACTATACGTGGCTCTATATAGTTTTTACCCCATGCCCCCTACACTGCATAAGGTTTTTCGTCATAGAGCAGATATCATACAAAAAGCTATTCTTCCGATAGGCCAACTATCAGAAGAAGCTGCTGAAGCTCGCAACAAACATATAAGGTAGTATAGATTGTAAAGTTTTCACGGGTATCTTGCAATGGGGATGTCCTGAATAGACTTCTATTAACTTCCGATCCCCTACTAACTGATATGAGATACGTCTCAAATAAGAAAAAAAAAATCATTATCGTCTGATGTTTTAAAGTTACTATTAGAAAGTGATATAACAAATGTGAATATCAGTGAAGATAGTAATAATAGTAGTAATAGTAGTAGTGACAAATAAATGCTTTGATATCGAAATAAGTCTTTATTTTACCATTTTATAGTATACAATCCCAATAAAACCTAGGTATGTAGTAGTAAGAGGTATAAAATATGTTTGGCCAGGTTTTGGGTCTAAATACCACACTGTGCAACGGCTCGAAGCTTTAGAGACTCTTGATTTTCTATTTGAGAATATGGTTCTTATTCTTGATGATTTTAATATTACAGCCTACGCAGATTATATTAGTAATAGGCAAATTAATTTTTATGTATCTTTGATAAATAATTTTGCAGATGTGATTAATACCACACAACCAAATAATGTTTAACCATCTAAACAGAATGCTTGATCTTGTCTATTTTAATGATTGTTGTACATTTTTTTTTTAGAATAAAACGCAACTTAAATAAAAATTTTGTCAAATCTTATGAGAACTTTTATAACTACGGTAAAGCAAATTTTCCCCTGATGTACCATCTTATTAACAGAATAGACTAGGGCTTCTTGGAGGTTTTGTACAACGCTGATAATGCATGTTCTTATTTTTATGGTAAGCTATATAATATATTTGATCATTGTGTTCCAACGTACTCCGTAAATTCTAAGAATCAGTATACCCTTGGTTTAAGTTTTCAGTTATTTTAAAAATTGAAAGATAGGCAAAGTTTTACTCACTATATAAAAAATATTATGCTGAAGCAGTCTTTAGGGAGTTTCAAAGATTAAGAATTGATATTAAGGCAGTTTTAGGTACGTTGTATTCTTATTATGTAAAGACTGCTGAATTAAAGATATGTTCAGACCCAAGCAAATTCTGAGCGTTTGTTAATCAAAGACGTGGAACAACTTCAGTCTTCAATGCAATGCATTATAATGGCAATGAGTTGAATGACGCTTCAGATATCGTAAATTCTTTTGCAGATTTATTTATCAAATCGTATATCCTATCTACGCCTGTTGATGTTGACGCTTTTAATGATGTTTTAGTACATGAAGATTCCTTATCTTTTAATAATTTTACACAAGATGAAATTCTTTCAGCGATTAAACAAAATAGTTACGGGTCCTGATGATATTCCCGCTTTTGTGATTCGCAAATGAGCTTCTTCATTGCCTTATCCATTAATGTTGCTGTTTAATGTATGTATTCGAACTTGTACTGCACCAGTCAAATGGAAATCGTCAAAAGTTTGTCCTATTTTTAAAAAAGGGAACAAATCGGACTAAAATAATTTCAAGCCCATCTCAATCATTATTACAAATAAATTAGGGCTGAGGAATGAATCCTATTAAGCCCAAAATTACAAGTTTAATAACAAAGACAATTATTAAATAAGTAATTAGCAAATTAAAAAAGTCATCGAGTCGATTTTTGAATACATTTACTGACTGTGCGCGAACAACACTCGAGGGTAAATTATTCCAAGTATAGAAAACTCTGTTACAAAAAAAGTTTTGTAAGGTATGTGTTTTAAAATTTTCTTTGCTCAATTTATACTCATGTCCACGTAGGCGCTCATCTGTATTCCGTGGGAGTATACTATAGAGGTTGGATGAAAAAGTACCATGAAGAATTCTGTAAGTCACATTAAATCACCTCTTAATCTTCTGTAGGAAAATGAACACAAACTCGCCATATTAAGCCGTTCTTCATACAATGGTCTGATTCTGTCGAAAGATATTCGAGTAGCGTAGCGTTGAACATTTTCCAGTCTTTTTTGATCAGAAACCAGATCAGGACACCACGCAGGTCCGACATATTCTATCAACGGTCTAACGTGTCACGACCCCCTTTTCTATGGGTCTAAAGAATTATTTAATGTTATTAATTCGTGCTACCTTTCTTTATGAAATAAAAGTCGAGTTGAAATATAACAATTTTATTAATCAATAAATAATTAATATTCAAAAATGTATAACAGATAATAACAATAATACAATATAGAAGGCCTTACCAAAACATCCCCGTTAGTGGCACGTCACGACGCTTACTCCAAAAACTAAAAGGTATCTATTACTTTAGATACCTCTCAGTGCAGTGCTGTCCTCGTAACAGTAATCAGTGTCGAATTTATACCTATTAACTATTTGCTGAATTTGCTATTTCTTTAATTCGACACAATTAATGCAGGTCGGTAATAGTTGAACGTCTATGTTGCCCACGAAGCACTTGATAGAATGAACCGAGCTAAGAATGTTATAGTGCGTGGAATTACTGAAGCACCTGGTGATAACGACACTAAAAAGAAGCATGACGAATTTGCAGTTAAACAAGTTTTACAAACTGTTGGCTGCTCTTCAACTCCCGTAGCGTTTTTCCGACTTGGCAAGCCCCAGTCAAACTCAAAGTACCCACGTATGATTAAAGTTGTCCTGCCCAATGAATATGATGCCCGCTCTGTATTAAGAAATAAAAAGAAACTACTTGAACACCCTACCACTAAAAACTTTTCAGTAATCACCGATCAAACGTCTATTCAAGTTCAAGTTATTAAAGATTTACGGGCCGAACTAGAAAACAGAAAGCAAAATGGTGAAACAGACATAACCATTAAGTATTTGCAAGGTGTGCCAAAAATTGTTAAAAACTCTTTCAAGTCTAACTCTGCCACTATTACTTCTTGGTCATTTTTATATACTAACCTGGATTCTCTTAAAGCCAAATTTGACGAGTTTTTATGTAATGTTCAAGATCTCAAACCGCATTTAATATTTATCACGGAAACCTGGCTAAAACCATCAGATCCAGACTCGCTTGTTTCTATCCATGGATACAACATATTTCGATCTGATAGACCATTGAAAACAGGTGGCGGAGTTTGTATATATATTTGTGAAGAAATAACCCGTAATTTCTCAATCACCACTGACATCCCAAAAATAGCAGGTATAGATATTTTACTACTTAACGTTTCTAAAGATCTCTTCAATATTAATTTCGCCTGTATCTATAGACCTGGTGATTCCTGCTTAGTTTCAACTAAGCTATTAATTGATAAACTTAATAACTTTTCAACACTCCAAAATGCAATTGCAGTTGGAGATTTTAATTTTCCCGATATTTGCTGGCCTATAACTCGTATTCCAGACTCAGACACTTCAACAAGTAATTTTATGCAATTTTTTGCTGACTCTAATTTCTTTCAATTAATAGATAAACCAACCAGGTTTCGAGTTAATAACGAACCCTCTATTCTAGATCTTATCATCACAAATGATGAACAACTTATAACAGAACCTCAACATCTTCCCCCAATAGGCATTTCCGACCACTCAGTAATAATAGCCGAGATCCAAGTTCATATTGAAAGTGTAAACAGTAAGACGTACGATTTATACAGGGTGATCAACTACAACGATGTCAAAATGAACTTAGAAGCTATCAACTTTGATGATATTTTAAAAGAGTTTAACAATGTAAATGATATGTGGAACACTTTTCTATGCACCATTAATGAAATAATTAATAAACATTCTTTTACCAAGAAGTACCGCAGAAATCCGTTAAAACCCTGGATAAATAGTGATGTCGTATCCTTAATTCATCATAAACGGCGACTTTGGAGAAAGTACAATATTTCTAAAAATATACAGGACTTCCGTTCTCACAGAAATTTCTCTAATTTCTTAAAACTAAATATTCGCTCAGCGAGAAGAGACTATGAAGAAAATATTGTAAACTCAGAAAATCACAAAAAATTATACAAATATGTGCGTTCAAATTTATGTTCCAAAGTAAGTGTACCTTTATTGCGTTGCCCAGATGGTACTTTATGTTCTACAGATTTCGATACTGCGGAAATTCTGGCAAACACTTTCACTTCTGTATTTACAAACGAACCTGCCACTACCGCACTACCACATATAATAACCACGAGGATACATAATAGTCTGATTGATGTGCAGTTTAATCCCGAAAAGGTTAGAAATAAATTACTTAAGTTGAAGAACCACTCTTCACCTGGTATTGATGGATTAAGTTCTTTCTTTTTAAAAAAGTATGCAAACACACTGTCCGACCCGCTTTCCACAATCATGACAACATCTTTTAAAACATCTACTCTACCCGACTTATGGAAAATTGCGTCAGTCACAGCTATTTTTAAGAAGGGTGACAAAATGGATGCTTCAAATTACAGACCTATAAGCCTTTTGTCTATCCCATCAAAAATCATGGAAAGCATCGTAGTTGATGTCATGACTAACTTTTTCAAAGAGCATAACGTAATACCAAAGGAACAACACGGTTTTGTTAAGGGTAAATCTACCACAACAAATCTTTTATGCTGTATTAACGATTGGTCTCGCTCACTCGAATGCAAACAACCAACTGATATAATTTATCTTGATTTTGCAAAGGCTTTTGATAGGGTCCCTTTCGTCAGACTGCAGCACAAACTCGAGTCATTTGGTATTCGAGAAAAATTATTGTCATGGATTCACAATTATCTAGGAAATAGGAGCTTCCGAGTCAAAGTTGGTCAGTCCTACTCATCAGATAGATTAGTGACAAGTGGTGTCCCCCAAGGCTCTATACTGGGTCCGCTTCTTTTTATAACTTATTCGAGTGATCTACCTTACCATATCCAGTCTCAAAGAGCATTTTATGCAGATGACGCAAAATTTTACGGAAACCCCTTAGTAGACTACGATAATATTCAAGCTGACTTAAATTCAATAAGTGATTGGTGCTCGGACTGGCTTCTCCCGTTAAATATAAACAAGTGCGTGGTGTTACATATCGGCAAAAATAATCCACATCTTGGTTACTCGCTCGGTAGCCATAATTTGGCGCAAGTGTCTTCGTATGTAGATTTAGGAGTTTTAGTGACGTCAGAACTAACATGGTCTGAACACATTCTAAAAACATGTAAACGTGCAAATTCGATGTTATATTTGCTTCAAAAGACTTTTGCAAAGGTATCCTTTCATACATACATCAAATTATTTAAGATTTATGTTCGACCTTTATTAGAATATGCAGGTGTAGTTTGGTGTCCGCTTCTTGTGCGAGACCAGAACCTTTTAGAAAATGTTCAACGCCGGGCTACCAGAATGACCTTTGGAGCAGTCCGACCATCATATGCAGAAAGACTACAATTGTCAAACTTGTCAACTTTTGCGAATCGTCGACTACGAGGGGACTTAATTCTTACTTTTAGAATACTTAAATATAATTACGGAAATCTTAGTGACATTTTTTTGTTAAATACTGACTCTCGTCTACGTGGTCACGAACTAAAATTAAAAAAGGAAAACCTAAAAACGAAGCACAGACAATCATTCCTTTCCAACCGGGTATTTAATGTATGGAACGACCTCAGCGACGAAGTTGTTGGTGCCATAACAGTTAACGTCTTTAAAAATAAGTTAGACGCGTGTTTGTTTAATTAACATTTTTATTCAATTTTTAGTGTTATTTTTGTTTCAGTGTGTTTACTTTGTTAGAATTTTTCTATTTTGTTTTTAGGCTATCATAGGACTTGTGTCCTCAGCCTTTATCAATGTATAATAATAATAATAATAAAAAAAATAATAATGTTTTTGTTATGAAATGTATACGATATTATTTACTTAAGGATATATTTACATTTAAGAGATTATTAAGATTTTCAATTGGAGATAATTATTTTATTCTAGGATTTATTTAAAAGTATAATAATTTATTTTAATGAATTTTAATAATGATTTTTTAATATTTTACTGGACGTGTTGTATAAAGTTAAGAAAATGTTTGAAAGTTCACACGCGTGAAGGACTTTTTTAATAGGTAAAGCATTGAATTCGAACGTTTACATACCGCTTATATGTGCTCTGACCACGTTAATGAAGAGTTCACAATGAGACACAGGTCGTTATAGGAGATCACAGTTGCTAACGCACTACCGTTTAGATAATAGTTCACGCACGGATTATTTTTTCCTATATGCAGGACGACACATTTTTCCGCGTTTAAAGGAAGCAGCCAGGTGTCACACCAGTTTGAAATAGTTTCAAGGTCTTTTTGTAGCTGGGTGGAATCTGTCACAGGATTAGAGTATAGCGTAGTGTCATCAGCATAAGACGAAATATTAGAATTTAAGTCTTTGCCTAGATCTGCGGCGTATACTAAGAATAGTAATGGCCCTATGACAGAGCCTTGAGGGACACCACTTAGAACTGGATACTCTGACGAGAACAGCTGCCCAACTTTTACCTTGAAGATGCGATTTGACAAAAAATCACTTATCCAGAGAAGTAAAGATCCGCGAACGCCAGCTTTTTCCAACTTATAAAGCAATTTTTTGTTGGGAACGCGGTCAAAGGCTTTAGCGAAATCAAGATATACGACATCGACAGTCTCTTTATTGTCCACAGACGTAGTCCAATCGTTTAAACAGGTCATTAGGTTTGTTAATGTAGATCGTCCTTTAATAAAACCGTGTTGTTCTCTTGGCAAGACGTCATGGCTCTTGAGAAAATCAGACATATTTAATTTTTCCAAAATACTTAAAAATGTATTGCATCAGAAGTATATAGCAGTCTATTGCAGAAAACATTGATAATCACTTACAAGCAGATGTAATATACACAGACTTTTCTAAGGCTTTCGACAGACTTGACTCTCTTCTTAAACTGTTTTAATCTTATCTTCAAAAGATAAAATACTACGTATTACTGAATGGGTTCAAGTTTACCGAATACTCTACTATGTCAAAAATCACGTTGATAGGTCAACGCCTTTAAGTGTCGCTTGTCACCACTGTCATATGGACACGGTTAAACAATATTAATAAAAATGAATGTATAAAGCAATTTAAATTTGAAGATATTACTAATAGTAATAATTATGATTTAGCAAGTTGTGAATATCCTGAAATATCTAATTTTGGGATCAAAGATGACTAAGAACTTGGTGGATATGTTTGTGGACAATAAGTACTGATGATGGCACAATGCCGAAAGCGCTTTGCATTTATTAATTAAACAGTTTTGTACGAAATACAAATCTTTCCTTTTGAAATAAATCTTATGAGATAAGGATGTGTAGACCATTTCTATGTAAATACAAGCCCTAGTATTTCCACATTGAGTATTGTATATTAACTTACCTTTGGTTTGTCCGAGCCCCATCACATGCCCTTTGTAGATCCAGGGTCCTTGTATTAGAGCTACGTCTATGTCTCCTTTGGTAATGGTACGTGCAAGGGTTGCGGAGGCGGTCTTGGAGGGTCTTAGATTAGCTTGCACTATTCTGAGCATCTGAAGGTTCTTCCTTCCTCTCCCTTTGTACTCTGAAAATTGCTTGATTTAGGCCCAGATAGGGTTTTAACTGCAGATTTTCTAAAGTCTTCAGAGAGTCGTCGTTAATCAACAGTACAATGGTTCGACCGTTGTCTGTGAATGACTTGCCACTGTTCCGTTTGGAGCCCTTGGTTTTGGGTTTTGAGGAGCGCAAGTGCCTTTGTAGTTTCCATGTTCTGCATGGGTTTGGGAATCCATGCCAAAACTTTATTGGTTCGGACGATCTCGCTAGAGGGTCCCACCATAAGTTGTGCTCCCTGCCATGGTTGAAGCTGGGGGATTATTTCGGAGAGCCAGGTTTTAGCGGTCTTATTGACATAGATCAAGAAGAGACCTCCAGTATGGAAATATCCCTTCTCGAGCTGTGGCCCTGATCATTCCCCACTCTTTAAAATTTCTCTCATCAGTTTTTTCTGAGTCTGATTCGCTTGCTCCTCAGTCGGTTTTTCTTTGGGAAATTCTTTAGGTACTACTACCATTTTCATGGGTGTTAGTCCCTCTTTAAAGGACAAGCCACCTTATACCACTTGCGCTATAGGTGTGGTTGCTTTTGCTCTGTCAGACCCAGTTTTAGGCTTTTTATGGTGACCTTCGTTAAAGACGGACTATCACTATGAAAGCGGCCCCGTTTGAGTTAGGGAGTTTAATTTCGAGTTCGGTTGGCTCCATTCTTCTCCGTACTTCCCTCAGCTCTGGGCCTGATTGGTTTTCCTTTAGCGTTAACCTTTTAAATTGCCAATTTCTCCTTTTGGGCGCCTGAGAATCGCTCATACAGCTCCAGGTGAGTCCTGTTGAGTTTTGAGGCAACTCGTTTCAGGCTAGTTTCTTCAATGGAGTTTGTGGAACTGTCATTTGCCTCTGAAGGTTGTTTCGCCTTACGGCGTTATCCAGAGGTTAATTGAGTTAATTCTTCTGGAATTGCTTCGGTTTCCACTACGTGTTATTCAGTAATGCAATATAAACAATTTATCTCTAAATGTATCTAAATGCAACGTCATGTCTTTTTCCATTAAGTCTAACCCCATTTTATTCAAATACGAAATCAATGAGATAAGCTTTCAACGCCTAGCTTGTTTTGTTGATCTTGTAGTTACTTTTGACCAAATATTTTCATTTATTCCCCATATTGACTTAATTGTCTCTAAATTGTTTAAAATGTACGGTTTCATTGTAAGAATCGGTAGAGATTTCTCAAATATTTTAATACTTAAAATATTATATTACGCATTTATTTGCTCTAATCTAGAATACGCAGCAATTATCTGGAGTCCATATAACGCTACACATACGAACAAGCTTGAATCTGTTCAGCGATGATTTTTAAAGTTTTTGAGTTTTAAATTGGATAGCAGATACACTATTATTGGAACTATGCAGGATAAGCTTATATCCAGGCATAATATGTTTAGTCTAGGTACTAGAAGAAATTGCAATTCTCTTATAATCCTCTACAAATTAATGAGTAACAGATTTGACTGTTCTTATCTTCTTTAAAGATTAAATATTTATGTACCTACAATTTCTTCTCTTACTGAATTGACATTTTATCTTCATGTGTCGCGTACAAATATATTTAAATTCTCGCCCATGTATTTTATGTGTAATCAATGTAATTTGTTAAAAGGGACATAAGATATATTTTGCTGTACTGTTTATGGCATTAAATCATGTTATTATAATTTTAGAAGCAATGGTGTATGTATTTGTCCGTTCCCGCAAGTAGGAACAGTTGATGTCCTAAACCAGTAGGCAGAGAAAAATAAGACTGTATGTCTTTCAAAATTGTTCTATTAAATATCAGTTAAAAAATATGTCCAACACATGACTTTTCTATCTAGTTATTACAGAATTTTTCCGGTTATTTTGTACAACCTATTGCAGCACCTCTGTAACAACCAATTTGCCTAATAGACCAACGCTCGTCACCAAATGTAACAACCAGTTAGCCTAAAGACCATTTAGAACTACTGATAGGTCTTTAGCTACTGTTACTATACTATTAAGCGATTAAGGGATAAAGGCAGCGCTTGTCACCAGCCCTAGGGTCCTGGAGTCCTGAAGGAACATCCATTCGCCAGTGGCAAAATAAAATAATAAAAGAAAATAATAAAAATACAAAAAAAAAAACATCCCTTAATAGCATATGTCGAGCGGTTTTGGCAACTGACTTAAGACTCTCAAGTCCTTAAGGGTAGGAACGCCGAGGATTAACATGCTCGGAATATTTCTTACTGGTTTTTGGAAAGAGAATAAAATAGGTTAATAAACAATAACACGTATATTTAAATATAAGTAAAAAATGAATAACAAATTTCAATAAATCAAAACAATCTCTATTTTTGAAATAAGACATAGCAAAAATTACTACCCACAATTGTAAATCTTTATTATAATAAACCATGCTAATATAATATAATCTATGATGAAACTTTGATATAATGAAACCTTTTACATCACAAAAACATTTTAATATAAAAAACTCTTTATATGATAAAACCCTTAAAACTGATAAACATTTAATAAGTAAACTTGGGACGAAAATGAAAGAATTGGCATTTGAAGAAGACTAATGAACTGTTTTAAAATACATAACCCAAACAAGAGATTTTACCATGTTAAAATAAAATAGATATTACCTTTGAAACTAAAACCACTACACACACACTTTACTATATATAATAAATACTAATAATTACTAAGTTCCATTTTTGGGCATAGGTTTGGCCCAACGGCCGCCCCTCGAGTCTTTTTGTGTCAACGATTGACTCTCTATTTATATCAACCTTAACGTGATTATTTTAAAAAGAAACTCTACTTATTTATTTTTAATGATTATTCGCACGATTTGTCCTTTAATTTTCTAGTACAATGAACTATTTCTAATTGTTTGGTTTTAATAAATATGTTGTGTTAATTCAATAGATATTAAAATTATTAGATATTTTTGGGATTTTTGTTAAATTCTTTATATTTTAAAAATAATAATGCCAATTATTACACCTCCATAAATGTTTAGAGGATAAAATAAATATATACATTTTCCACATACATCTACCTCGAAACATTTTTCTATAGATATTCAATGAAAATGAAAATATTGAAAAATTTTAATTTAGCACTTTTTCTACAATTTTTCCATTACGGTCCATTTTAGAAAAATCATGTATAAACAAAAATTATAGAGATCGATATCGCAAACAACTTTTATTTCAACAATTTTCATAAAAAATCAGAATTTTGCACATTTTGTCAAATTTCTCGAATACGGACCATTTCAGGAAATTTTGACATATATAATAATATTAGAAATAACTTTTATTTGAACAATTTTTTTCTCCAAACATAAATAACAGATATATTCCATAAAATATAAAAACGGCTCATCATAAAGTACCCCCCCAGATGTTCCGACTTTGTCCAAAATCTAATCATTTCACGTCAGGCCGAAATAAAACTTAAGTTTAAAATTTAATGTTTTTTTTCTTTATCCGTTTTTGAGTTTTCTTCAAATTTCGAAATTTACAGATTTTCTCAAATATCTCGAATACGGTCCATTTTAGAGAAATTATGTATAAGATAAAAATTATAGAGAATTATATTAAAAATAACTTTTGTTTGAACAATTTTTATAAAAAAAATATTTTTTTTACGTTTTGTCAAATTTCTCGAATACGGACCATTTTAGGAAAATTTTGTATAAAACAAAAATTTTAGATAATAATATAAGAAGTAACTTTTATTTAAATAATTTTCTTCCCCAAACGTAAACAACAGATATAATACATAAAATATAAAAATGAACACCCATAAAGTACCCTCCAGATGTTCCGACACGGCCCAAAATCTAATCAGCACTTTGGACGCTGGAACGAAGCTTAAGTTTAAAATTTGGTGTTTTTCTGTGTATCGGTTCATGAGTTATGCGACACACACACACAAACAAACAAACAAACAAACAAACAAACACACACACACACACACACATACACACACACACACACACACACACACACACACACACACACACACACACACACACACACACACACACACACACACACACACACACACACACACACACACACACACACACACACACACACACACACACACACACACACACACACACACACACACACACACACACACACACACACACACACACACACACACACACACACACACACACACACACACACACACACACACACACACACACACACACACACACACACACACACACACACACACACACACACACACACACACACACACACACACACACACACACACACACACACACACACACACACACACACACACACACACACACACACACACACACACACACACACACACACACACACACACACACACACACACACACACACACACACACACACACACACACACACACACACACACACACACACACACACACACACACACACACACACACACACACACACACACACACACACACACACACACACACACACACACACACACACACACACACACACACACACACACACACACACACACACACACACACACACACACACACACACACACACACACACACACACACACACACACACACACACACACACACACACACACACACACACACACACACACACACACACACACACACACACACACACACACACACACACACACACACACACACACACACACACACACACACACACACACATCCTCGCGAAAATAGCCAAAACGGATTCAGGGGACCTCAAAACGTAAAAATCCGTCGAAAACTCGAGGTAGAAAAAAATTACGATTCCTTATATCTTTATACAGATAGGAAAGTAAAAATAAATAAAAATGTTATGAAAAAACGCTTGAGACTTACCCAAACTACATCTAGGGGGAGAAGTGAGAGCTCTCTTTAATTCCGGTATCCAAGGGATGATCCAGGCTTTTTTCTTACCATATGTTTTGTTCTGATTTTACTGAAAAGAACGGTTTAAAGCACACATTTAAAGTTACCGGTCTTCCAAACGGTTTATTTCGTACCGACCTTTTCAAAGGACTTTTCATCGTGATTCGGTCTCAAAAATACGCGCAAATATATTTTAATCAAACACATTACAAATTGTTTTTGATTTGAATCGACTAATAGGCAACTTAAATTACAAGTGACATTTATAAAGTTGTTTAATAAATTACCTAATTAAAATCGAAATGACAAATAAAATTTAAAATGATTAGGATTCAACATACTTTCCCTCTTAAATGCAATATTTGGCATTTTACAAACAAAAACTATTATTTAATTTATCCAAAAAAATATGAACATTGTTTTAATTAAAAAATAATAATAATTGAATTTTTTCTTTCCAAATTTGACACGCAATAACTATAAACAATATTTATTATTTAAATTAATAAATAGGTAGAGGACACAACTTAACTAGATGTCTTTTGAGGATACCAGTTGAGGTGTGAACGTCTGCAACTCTGGATATGTCGTCTTTACCAGGGTACAATTTTAAAATCCTTCCCAAGCATCACTTAATAGGGGGATACTTTTCTTCTTTGATTTTAACCATCGTGCTTATTTCTGCAGGTTTTAAATTATCTGAAGAACTCCATTTACTTCGCTGATGTAAAGTATGAAGATATTCATTATTCCATCGCTTCCAAAAATTTGTATGCAATATTTTTATCAAATTCCACCGTTGTAAATATGAGGCAGGAATTGGATTATTATTAACGGGTTCGAAAACAACAGAGAGAGGCTCTAAATTTAAAAAATGTCCAGGCGTCAAAACGCTTATATCATTAGGATCAGAACTTAAGGGGGTTAACGGCCTAGAATTTAAATATGATTCAATTTGGACAATCACCGTGTTTAACTCTTCAAATGACAAAATCTCTTCCCCAATAACTCTAACAAGATGAGTTTTGACAGATTTGATACCTGCTTTCCTCAAACCTCCCATGTGTGCAGCTGAAGGCGTATTAAAATGAAATGAAATATTTTCAAAGCTGGCAGCATTTTTCATATGCTTTAGAAGATTGAAAAACCTACAAAATTAGTTCCGCAATCTGAATATAAATTTAAAATGCTTCCTCTACGCGCAATAAAACGCTGTAAGGCAGACAAAAATGTTTCTGTGGACAAATCTGAGGCCAGTTCCAAATGTAAGGCTTTCTTGGCCATACATATAAAAAGACATAAATACACTTTACAAGACTTAGCTCCACGATATATATTCATAGTAACATTAAAAGGGCCACCAAAGTCAACTCCCGAATTCAAAAAAGGTTTCACCTGAGAAATCCTAGGAATTGATACGTTTCCCATTATCGGCTGGAAATTTTTTGGAGATTGATTCCAACACGTAATGCATTTCGATAAAACACCACGAATGTTTCGTTTAGAGGCCAAAACCCAGAAATGTTGAGCTAACAAATAATGAACTGTGCGCAATCCAGCATGAAAATATTTCTCATGATAGAATTCTATTAACGAATACGTTAATCTACTTTGACGGGGTAAAATAGGATAAATTCAAATAAGAGAATGCCTTTATTATCAATAAAAGCCCTTAGCTTTCGGAAAGGCTTAGAAAATTGTTTTTCTTTTTTTTTTATTAGGTGTCATCGGCGTCGACTACTACGGTCATTAGCCTCGTGTTCTGTGTAGGCTTTGTTACTGTTTCCCAGCGTCACTTTAGGAACAGCACTGTTAATTAGAACCTAACAGTGAATGGTCGAGTGGGTAATCCTACCTATGCATTAGAATTAATATATTTTTTTTATTAAATAAAAATTCCTGCAACCGGTGGGATTCGATCCTGAGACCTTCCGATCTCAGAGTCATGACTCTAACCACTGAGCCAACCCACTTCCTAGAAAACTGTTTATTTTCAAATTCGTCTGAAAAATAGAAATGTCGAGTATATTTAACAAGACACGTCAATGCTTCATATAATTCAAGAGAAGATAGCAGTCCTTGTTTACGACATTGAGGATTTTTCAGGTTAAAAATATATCTAAGAATATAAGCTACAACACGTCTTATAAAAACAAATGAAGAATTATCATTTAATAATTTTTCGAAAGAATTGTTTTGAACGGTACAACCTTTTTTTCTTCTTCGTGTATACCAAAATGCTCAGAAATTCTAACATTTAATTTTTCTGACAAATCTCTGTCGCGAAGAAATGTAGGACCCTCAAACCAGAACGAATTCTCATAAATTTGAGAAGGGAATAACCCACGAGAAGCCATATCAGCAGGGTTGTTGACAGATAAAACATGATGCCAACATTCAGAGAAAATTTTACTTTGAATAAAAGACACCCGATTAGAGACAAAGGTCTTCCAACAGTGAGGAGAGGACTTGATCCAAGACAAAGCGATTTCAGAGTCTGTCCAAGCATAAATCTTAAAAGAAGGTTGTATGGTATATAGAACTTTTCGAATAAAAGCAACCAATTTAGCGACCAAAACTGCCCCACACAATTCTAAACGAGGGATACTTAATATTTTTGTCGGAAAAACTTTAGAATTGGCACAAACAAAATAAGTCTGAACACTGGAATTATCCAATAAACAAAAATAAGCGACAGCTGCCTATCCACGCTCAATACTGTCACAAAATACATAAAGTTCCAATTCAGAGCAATTAAAAACAGGCATTAAACGAGGTATTTTTAACTGAAAAAGGAAAGAAAGTTCTCGTTTATATTTGTTCCAAATATCAGAAACTTCGACAGATTGAATCTGGTCCCAATCCAAACTGGATAACTAAAAACGATGTATCAAATGTTTGGTGAAAAAAGTCACCGGTGAGAGAAAACCTAACCGGTAGAACACTCTAGCCAACTCAGATAACATACTACGTTTGGTACACGGTTTTTCAAGTGCCTGTACAGAAAAACTAAAACAATCCATCATAGGGTTTCATTCCAAGCCCAATATATTTAGTGAAGCAGAACTTTCTTCATCAAACGATAATGGATTAGTGCATAAATGAGCTTCTGTAAATATCTGCAATAGTCGCGCATTATTACTAGACCAGTTTCTTAATTCAAAACCACCTTTTTTTAATAAAGAAATAGGTTGCTGTTGAAGAATTTTAGCGTCTTCAATGGAAGAACTACCAGTAACAACATTATCGATGTACATCGCATTGCAAATTACATCAGCAGCTAAAGGATATTGGTCACCTTCATCTTCAGGAGAAAATGTCCAAAGAAATAACAAATAAATTAATCCCATCAAAATCTTCACCAAGATATAACAAAGAATATAAATTGTTTTGTGAATGGAAACAATTTCATAAAGTGACTACCATACAGGAAGATGTTCTTTTGGCTTATTTTTTAGATAAAGTAAGTATGGTCTGCATGATTTTTTTTAAATAATTTTTATTGGATCAATATGTATTAATTTTATTTTATTTTATAGTCAAAGAATAAATAGCAATTCCTTGTGGGCAAAATATTCTATGCTAAAGGCAATGTTACTAGTTAAAGACAACGTGAACATCAGCAAGTACCCGAAAATCATCGCTTTCCTAAAAAAATATAGTGTTGGACATCAACCGATGCAGTCAAAGGTATTGACGAGAGATGAAGTAAATTTATTTCTCAATAAAGCATCTGATGAAGTCTATTTGTTGGTCAAAGTTATTGCTATGATTGGAATTGCTGGAGGTTGTCGGCGGGAAGAATTGTATTCTATGACTCTCAATGACATTCAAGACACAGAAACTCAATTGGTAATCACGATTTCGCAAACTAAAACTAATGTAAAACGTGTTTTTACTGTAATAAATTTTCTGGAAATATACCGAAAATATCTTGCCCTAAGACCTAAAAATTTTGAAGAAAACTTTTTATTTCTTGGGTATCGAAATGGTAAATGCATCCAACAAAGAGTAGGAAGTCATACTATAGGTGCAATGCCCACAAAAATTGCAGAATATTTAAAACTTCCAAATCCTGAAAAGTTTACAGGTCACTCACTGTTTCAGACGGACCTCTGCAACTCTTCTTGCAAATACAGGTGTAGATTAATCTATCTTAAAACGGCATGGGGGTTGGAAAACTTCTGCTATAGTAGAAAAATATGTTGAAGATGCACTTGAAGGAAAAACGAAAATTGCAAGAATGATTCAAGGTGGTGAGAATTTTGTACAAGTATTGCAACAAAATAAGAATACAGAAATAAATACTATTGTTTCTGATGAGAATGTTCCATCCACATCAAGAATCAATATTGTTAATAATACAAATTGTACTATAACGGTGAATTTTAAAAAATAAATTGAACTTCGTCATATAAATAAAAAATAAGTGTAAAGATTTTGTTAATTACTTATTTTTAATAATTTATTACTTACTTATTTACTTCTGAATCTTTTTATATTGTAGGTACTTAATTAAAATGGTATTGTGTTTAGTGTTTAGTAATAGATATAATTGCTGACTTGCTAATAAAATAATACAATAAATACTAATTTTGGTTAAGAAAAATATTGAAAAAATTGTTTTTGTTTAATAAAGTAAGTAGAAAGACATATTTCAACAAGAACTATCTAAATAGTTTCAATAAAACATCAACAGATATGGTCCAAACTGAATAAAAATTACTAATTTTAGTTAAGCAAATTATTTAAAAAAATGTAATTAAAAGCCTCTTTTATAGTTTTGAAGCATTTTTTATTTACTAAAGTTAGTAGAAAAACATTTACAACAAGAACTACCTAAATAGTATTAATAGGTATCAACAGATATGAGTCCAAACAAAATAAAAATTACTAAATTTAGTTAAGCAAAATATTTTTAAAAATGTAATTCAAAGCATCTTTTATAGTTACAAAATATTCTTCGTTAACTAAAGTTAGTAGATAAACATATTTTACAACAAGAACTACCTAAATAGTATTAATAGGAATCAACAGATATGATTCCAAACAAAACAAAAATTACTAATTTTAGTTAAGCAAAATATTTAAAAAAATGTAATTAAAAGCATCTTTTATAGTTACAAAATATTCTTCATTTACTAAAGTTGGTTGAAGAGTATAATTTACTGCAAGAAATGCTACCTATAATCTGTGGACAATTTTCTAATAAAATACCTTATCCGAACGCGGTCGCATTTTTATAGTCGGCTATGACTGTTTATATTTTCTTTGAATTATGACAATTATGACAGTTACTTATAAAACTTGTATAGTTATCACCTATTATATTCTTAGTTTTAATTAATACATTGCAAAAGTAGTATACTCAGCTTGTACATTATGTACAGAATTTAAAGATATCGGTAATTGCCATCGTCAGTTAACCTATTTAACTAATTTACTTCGTAATTATGCTTTAGACGCGGATGATAAGATGTTGTTTTGAAAAATTGAAGAGGCTCTTTTTGATCTTTCTGTTAAATTTCGTGTCCTTCCTAATAAGAAGAAAAATCAAATTGTTTCAAAATATTATATATATTATATGAAACATAAGCATTTTCTAGACAACGAATTCCATCCTATACTCGTATATTCACCATTAAGAAGAGAAGAAGTTCTAAAAGAATTTGAAGAACATTTAAAAATAAATAATAAATTATTGATGTAGTTAATTTGAAAATATATTTTTGATGTTTAATATATTTGCTAATTATGTATATTTGAATATTTTATTTCTTATATTTTTATACATATAAGTGACAATTTGTCAAAAATCGAAAGTAATAAGTCAATCGTTTCTAAAATCAAAACAAGGTTGCTAGGCAACACATAACAGTATCTGATACTGTAATGTTCCATTTACCGGCCGCAAATGTGTACAAGGTAAGTTGATTTACTGGACAGGATGAAATAAAAAGAATAAAAAGGTTATGAAAAAATTCTTGAGACCAAATCACTTACCCAAACTACATCTGGGGGGGTGACATGAGAGCTTTTGTTAATTCCGGTATCCAAGGGATAATCCAGGCTTTTTTCCTACCACAGGTTTTGTTCTGATTTTACTGATGAGAACGGTTTGAAGCACACATTTATAGTTACCGGTGTTCCAAACGGTTTATTTCGTACTGACCTTTTCAAAGGACTTTTCATTGTACGGATCTACAATCGTGATTTGGTCTCAAAAATACGCGCAAATATATTTTAATCAAACACATTACAGAATTTAAAATGATTAGGATTCAACAGTATTTGTTTAACATCATTAATATTGCATTCTCTGTTGTGGTATATTTTGCCTCATGTACATTTTTATTTTTTCTAATATTTCATTTGTTTACCTGTTAACTTTATATAAACTGTAACTTTGTAACCCGTTTTGTAATTGGGTTCGCCTGTAAAACAGTATAACTAAATAAATAAATGTTAGTGAAGATATATGCATTCAAATCCGTAAAATATCCTATATCAATCATTAACAAAACCACTTATTTTGTGAACAACTATTTAATACTCCAGACCCAAATAGATAACATAAATAGATTCGTGTAATACACCCCTAAATGAAATTCAGAGACCCCTCATTATTTAAATGAAGATGTGGCAAGATCTCGAATGGCAAGCAAAATTACGCCATCGTCCCTTATACTGTAGAAAGTACATAATGGAAACCGATGTAGGAACGGAAGACACTTATTGTTTGAATTTAAATCACCAGTAATTATTACACTTCTAAAGGATCGTTTATATCTAGGAAACCTTTGTTCATTACACACCTGTTCGTGAATAAATGGTAGTTGTTAAAAAGGCTTGAGTTTGTCATTACGATATAGTAAGAAAATTATGTCAGGAGAGAGAAGAGATGAGTAACTACGAACTGAAACATACGAGATAAATTTAAGGAATGGAAAAATAACTTTTAAAAAAAAAATTCTACTACCGTGCGTAAAGTACGTACTTTACCCACTCCACGAAGTGTGTAAAGTTGTACTTTTTTTCACTAGTGCGTAAAGTAAAACTCTTTACGCACTAGTTAAAAAAAGTAAAATTTGACAAAATTTGTACATAACAACAAAATATAACATTTTATTTTATAGTAACATTTTTTTGCTATCTCCTTCTAAGACAAATAAATAAATAATTTTTGCTTATATCTATTTAGTGTCCATCAAATTATCAACAGTTTATTTTAATTATAATTTTCTCTAAATGTCATCGATTTAATTAAAAGTAAACATACAGTGGATGTCGATTTTGGTAAAAGTAAGTTGACCGTGGCTGTGTAGATTAGAAGAACTGTCAATCTCTAAACTTTTAATTAGTACCTACCTTATAACCGAACACGACAAAAGTATACTTAATTTCAAGATTAGATTCTAAAGCCAATTTAGCATTTTTTTAAACTCAATCAAGTTTGAGAAGGTAAAAAGTTTTACTTTTTAACGTTTGTTTACTTAAATTCAAATTTTATTTGCAGTTTATTATATCTGCCATAATCGATATGGATTCAAATTTATCTAGCGATAGCGAATTTGATAATACTCCCCCAGATATCTTATGCAGTGCACAAAAGGCCACTGAAAATTTATTGCCAGAAAAATCTGCATGTATCTATCAGAAAAAATACAATGCATTTATAGAATGGTGTAGGAAGAATAAGGTGACAAAATATTCGGAAAACGTTATTTTAGCATATTTCTCTGATGAATTGAAAAATTGCAAAGCTTCTACCCTATGGTCGATTTATTCTATGCTTAAAAGCACCTTAAAATATAAAAACAACGTTGATATTTCGAAATTCAACAAGTTAATAGCGTTTCTCAAACAAAAAAATAAAGGTTATAAACCAAAAAAATCCAAAATTTTTAAACGAGAAGATCTAATTAATTTTCTGTTGAAAGCTCCAGAATCCAAGTTTCTAATGATCAAAGTAAGTAAATGCCTCAGTAAATGCTTGAATGCTCAGTATAAAATTAAAATATTCTGTAAAGTTTTGCAACGAGATGTGTGTTCGTATGGTGTGTTGCCTAACAAAATCAGTTGCTGTCCTAACAGGCCACCGGGATTGTTAGGCAGCACATTATACCTAAAACTTTTATATTTTTTACAATAGCATTAATTGGAGTTTTACATGCGCAACGTCTAGATATTTCCTAATGTTTAATAAATTATTTGTAACATTACAATATGTTATTTTTTAGGTAGCTTTTATAATTGGAATTGCGGGAGCTTGTCGCCGGGAAGAATTATGTAAAATGACAATTAACGATGTGGAAGATAAACACACAGTGTATATTGTCAAAGTATCAGAAACCAAAAATGGAATAGAACGCATTTTTACGATTTTAAATCCAAATAATTCTGCAGTTGATTATTTATCTTTCATAAAAAAATATACCTCATTAAGACCATCAAATATAAATTGTAACAGATTTTTTTTAAAATTCGCAAATGGAAAATATTCTAAACAGCCTGTAGGGATAAATACTTTTGGTAAAATGCCAAGTGTTATAGCAACGTATCTAAACTTGCCCAATCCAACGGCTTTTACAGGACACTGCTTTAGGAGGTCTTCAGCCACTATGCTGGCAAATTCTGGAGGAGACCTTCTAACGGTCAAAAAACATGGAGGATGGAAATCATCTGCTGTTGCAGAAGGCTACGTAGACAGCACAATAACACAAAAAAACAAAATTTTTTAATAAAATTTTGATGGATGACAGTATGCCATCTACTTCCAAACAAAGCTACAATTTTACCGTTTACAACTCTAATAAAGAATTAGTGGAACCACTCGACAGTGAAACTAGAGTTACACAAAATATTTCAACCTCTTTACTTGAAAAGGCCAAATCCATACCACTCGAAGCTCAAAATAGGGTTACAGAAGTAATATCACAACATTTTTCAAACTCTGTGCTGGACAAGGCCAAAACCTTAAGTTTTGGTAATTGCAATAATTGCACATTCAATATTAATATTCATAAGAGTTAAAAACCTATTTTTTTAAATATTTCTTCATTTGTTAGTCATTTTGTTCTGTAAGAATTATAAATTTGTAAACTTCCAATAAATTTATGTTTGTTGCTGTGTACAATTTTTGGCACATTTTACTTTTTTTCACTAGTGCGTAAAGTAAAGTACTTTTTTCACTAGTGAAAAAAAGTAACTTTTATATTTCTAATATTAGTGGATTATGTGTACGGTAGTAGAAAAAATATTGTATGCCACTCGTGTGTAAAGTCCCTTTTTTAAACTCTGTACCACTGTCTAGGACAATTGTTTTAGGTATACCGAAAATATTTTGTTAAACCGTCACAAATGTTTATTGCTGTTTTTCCCGGAATTGGGATAGACTGAGCAAATTTTGAAAGAAGATCAATTATTCTTACATAAATCTTTTTATTATAGTGAAAAATGTCTATATGTAATATTTTAAATGGTTTTAAGGGTGTTTCAGTTAAATTTAATGGTACATAGGGATTTCTTCGAGCATATTTAGTTCGATGACAGATGTCACAAGAATTAATATATGAAATGATTGTTTTTTGCATCCAATAATAATTTCGTTTTAAATAATTTAAGGTTTCCTCGGTGGTTGGTTTTCCCCTCTGACTAATTTTAAAATATCTTTTTTCAATATTTCTGTATATATTTCATTAAATTGAGGTACAAATTTTCTATCATCAACCTAATGAATTTTTTAGAAAATCTATTATTTGCTTTCGATTATTTTCTAATGGTAATTTTAAGGTTATAATTTTCTGTTTATTATAATTTTCGGTTTTAACAACTATTTGTTCATTATTTTGTTTAAAAACTAAGATTTGATTATTTTTATTGTTAATTATTTCGTCTAATGTGAGAATGCCATCATTTTTGACTTCTTTCAAAAGTAATGTGGAGTCTCATCAGAATCAGATTGATTTGGAGGTAGTATTTGAATATCTGAGATTATTTTTTTGTTTATAACTAGGGCCAGCTTCTTCGAAATCTTTATCAGAAATGTAATTATTGGGGTTTTCGGCTATATTTTTTAAAATTTCTAAGCTTTCTATATTTATATCACCTTGGTTATTATCTGTAGATTCAGTTTCAAGTGCATTTAATTTAATTCTACTTAAACCATCTGCATTACTGTTTAGTTTGCCTTTTTTGTAAACTATTTTATAATCATGCTCCTCCAATTTGAGGCGTCATCTTATTAATTTTAAATTGGGTCCCTTCAAATTGAACAGCCAGACTAACGGGCGATGATCAGTTTGAATAGTAACGGTTTTCCCAAAGAGATATGCACGGAAATACTTGCAGGCCCACACAATTGCCAGAAGTTCTTTCTCTATTGTGCTGTACCTCTGTTCCGTTTCGTTAAGAGTTCGTGATGCCACTAGTTTATCCTGACCTACGATACCTTGAGATAATACTGCACCGAGGGCAACGTCTGATGCGTCGGTGGTTAGTATAAAAGATTTTGTAAAGTCAGGATACTGAAGAATCGGACTATTACATAAAATTTTCAAATTTTCTTACAAGTGTTAAAACATTTAATTAAATTTTGATTGTGAATTACTTTCGCATTCTTTTTCAAACAGATAGTCATAGGTTTTGTAATATTGGCGAAATCTTTAATGAATTTACGATAATAGCCTAACAGACTCAAAAAGGATTTTATTTCTTTTTGTGTCCGTATAATTGGGAAGTTTTGAACTGTCCTTATTTTATCGGGGTTAGGTTTCACTTCCTCAGGTGTGATTATGTGACCCAAATAAGCAACTGTTTTCTGTAAAAACTCAGATTTATCCAATTGAATTTTGAAATTTGCTTTTCTCAACCCATCAAATACGTCTCTAACTCTAGAAATATGTTCTTTTAATGAAGTACTAAATATTAAAATATCCTCTAAGTAAACAATGCAAATGACATTATTTAATCCTCTTAGGACATTGTCCATGACTCTTTGAAAGGTTGATAGAGCATTTTTAAGTCCAAACGGCATACGAGTGAACTCGTAGTGGCCATTGAGAGCCGTCAATGCCGTCTTGTAACTCAATTTCTATTTGATGATTACCAGACGCTAAGTCTAAGGTTGTTAAATAATTCGCTCTACCTAGCTTATCTAACATTTCCGTAATGTTAGGTATAGGATACTTATCACTAATACTTTTCTCATTTAATTTCCTATAATCTATAACTAAGCGATAATTTCGTTCACCTGTCTTATTATTAAACTTTTTTGGGACAACCCATATGTTAGAACTAAAGGGACTGGTGGAAGGACGAATTATTCCTTGTTCAAGCATTTTATTAATTCGTTTACAAACTTTTTGTTTGTGAACTTCTAGGAAACGATATGATTTACAATAAATTGGTTTATCGTCAGTTAAATTAATTTTATGTTTGACTTCATTAGAAAAGCTCAGAGGAATACATTCTGAATAAAATATTTCACTGTATTCAAAATATAAATTTGAAATTGCTTCTGTTTTCTCGTCATTGCAATGATCTAAACTTAATTTATTTAGGTTATTTTTTAAAATATTATCTAAATTCGGATCAATATTTAAATTTTGGGTACTTTTTATGAAATTTATTTCGTTTATATTTAATTCCTGTACTATAAAAGGTTCTGTAATTATAATTTTAGATGGTTTAGTATTATTGTTCGTCATTGTGGTAAATGCAAAGAAATTTTTTATGTTTACAATTCCGTCGTGTGTCTCCAGATTGTCGTCGAAAGTTATCTTGTCAAGTAATCCGATACCTTCCTGCTGATAAACTGGCAACTTAACTACCATTTCTGTGTTTCCAGGAATTATTATTGGATAATTATTTAATTTTGGCTTTTAATTTATTTTAAGTACATTGTCAAATTCTAAAGGAATAATAGTATAGGGTGTGATTAATAATTTGGCATCTACATTTATTATTGCTTTTTTTTAATGAGTCCATTTCTATAAGTCCTTGATATTTATCATTAAAATTAAATATATAAAATTTATGTGTATCTTGTACATTAAAATCTTCAAAAATGGGTACATACACTACCTCATTACGAAAACTTATATTATGAGAAGTTTGAAT